>CM038394.1:172005731-172131664 GCA_021498475.1 Saguinus midas
TCAACCGCAACTTCTGATCACCTGCATTGGTTTTGAGGCACCTAAATTACAGGCTCTCATGAGCCACCTTGCCCGGCTGGCTGAATTTATTGTTAAAAGAATCAGAGAGACTGTGCCAGGCGCTGTGACTCACGCCAGCAATCTTAGCACTTTGGGAGGCCGAGGTGGTGGGTCACCTGAGGTCACGAGTTTGAGGTCAGCCTGGCATCCTGGTGAAAACCCACCTCATAAAATAAAAAGAGAAAAGAAAAGTAATCAGACAGATGAGTGTCTACAATTGTAACAAAATGAGGTGCCTGGTGACTCCACCCTTCTCCCCACCTTTTTTATGTCATTCTTTTTCCCTCTGTCACCCAGGCTGAAGTGCCACAGTGCTATCTTTGCTTATTGCAACACTTTTCTTTTGGGTTCAGGCAATTGTCTTGCCAATGACCTTCAAGTACCTGTGGTTACAGGTGTCCACACCACCACATCCCGCTAACTTTTTATCTTTACTCTTTTGTACCTCAAATCTATCTTTGTTCCACAAAACAGCCGCAACAAAAATAATATGGAATGCTGCATTCCTTTTCGTGGCATTTTTGCACTGCAGCCACACCGACCTTCTGTGTAGCATTCCAATTTTAGTGTGGGTGCTGCTGAAGTGAGCACATGCCATACCTGGCTAGCTTTTTTATGTTTTCCTGTTTTTTATAGGGAGCAGGCTGTGCTGTGTCTTTCCAGGCCAGTCTCAAACATGTGACCTCACGATTTGCTCGCCTCGGCATTCTAAGTACTAGGATTACAGGTCTGTGGGGCCCATCCAAAACCATTTTTTTTTCGTTTTAAAGAAGGGATTTCACCATGTTGGTCTGGAGGGGATCGAACCTGCAACTTCTCATGATCCACCAGCATTGATTTTCGAGATGCCTACATTACAGTCTCAAATGAGCCACCTTGCCCAGCTGGCCTAATTTATTGTTAAAAGAAATCAGAGAGACTTTCTGGGAGCTGTGACTCACGCCAGCAATCATAGAACTTTGGGAAGCCATGGTAGGTGGGTAATTTGAGGTCACAAGTTGGAAGTCAGCCTGGGCATCCCAGTGAAAACCCACCTCACATAAAAAGGAGAAAAAGTAAAAAAAAAAGTAATCAGACAGATAAGTGTCTGCAATTGTAACAAAACGAGATGCCTGGTGACTCCATTATTCTTCCTGCCTTTATTACGATGTACTGTTTCCATCTTATCACCCAGGCTGAAGTGCAACAGTTCAATCTTTGATAATTGCAACACCTTTCTTTTGGGTTTAAACGATTGTCCTGCCAATGCAGTAGCCGGCTGCACTGTTTTCTTCCAGGCCAGTCTCTAACCTGTGACCTAATTATCCACTCGCATTGGCATTCTAAGTACTAGTATAAGAGGCCTGAGGAGCCCAGCCAAAACCACATTATTTTTCTGTTTCCAAAAAGAAGATTCACCATGTTGGTCAGGCGGGTATCAAACCCGCCACTTCTCATGATCCGCCCACATTGGATTTCGAGGCAGAAAAATTGCAGGCTCCCATGAGCCACCTTGCCTGGCTGGCCAACTTTATTGTTAAAACAAAATCAGAAAGACTGTACTGGGCTCTGTGACTCACACCAGCAATCTTAGCACTTTGTGTGGCCAAGGTGGTCATGTCATCTGAGATCATGAGTTTTAGGTCAGTCTGGGCATCCCAGTGAAAACCAACCTCACATAAAAAAGAGAAAATAAAAGAAAAGTAATCAGACAGATGAGTGTCTGCAGGTGTAACAAAAAGCAATGCCCAGTAACTCCACCCTTTGCCCCGCCAATTTTTATAACGTACAGTTTTCCTCTTGTCACCAAGGGTGAAGTGCAGCAGTGAGATCTTTGCTTATTGCAACACCTTTATTTTGGGTTCAAGTGATTGTCCAATGCCCTTAAAGTAGCTGGGGTTACAGGTGTCCACACAACCATGCCCAGCTAACTTTCTGTGTTTACTTTTTTGTACCTCAAATCTATCGTTATTTGATTTCCACAAAGCAGCCACAACAAAATAAAAATACAGAAAGCTACATTATTTTGCATGTCATTTTTGTGCATGGCCACTCCAGCCTTCTGTGCAGGGTCCCAATTTTAGTTCAGGTGCTGCTGAAGCGAGCACATGCCATGCCTGCCTCAGCTGTTATATGTTTTTCTGTTTTTTATAATGAGCGGGCTGTGCTGTGTCTTTATTTGCCTGTCCCGAACCTTTGATCTAACGATCTGCCCGCCTTGACATTCTAAGTGCTTGAATTACAGGCCTGAAGAGCAGCCCAAACAAATTTTTTTTTGTTTCAAAGCTGGGTTTCACCATGTTGGTCGGGTGGGTCTCAACCCACAACTTGTGATCACCACATTGGTTTCAAGGCACCTAAGTTACAGACTCCCATGAGCCACCTTGTCCGTCCAGCCAACTTTATTGTTAAAGAAGTAATCAGAGTGACTCTACCAGGCGCTATGGCTCATGCTAGCAATCTTAGCACTTTGGGAGGTTGAAGTGAGTGGGTCATTTGAGGACATGAGTTCAAGGACAGCCTGTGCATCCTGGTGAAAACCCACCTCACATAAAAAAGAGAAAAAGAAAATGAAAAGTAATCAGACAGATGAGTGTCTGCAATTGTAACAAAAAAGTTGCCTGCTGACTCCACCTTTCACCCCGCTTTTTTTTATAATGTACTGTTTTCCTTTTGTCACTCAGGCTGAAGTGCAGCAGTCCAATTTTTGCTTATTGCAACACCTTTCTTTAGGGTTTAATCAATTGTCCTGCCAATGCCCTTCAAGTAGTTGGGGTTACAGGTGTCCACAACACTACATCAAGCTAACTTTCTATATTTACTATTCTGTACATCGAATCTATCTTTATTTGATTTCCACAAAACAGCTGCATGAAAAAAAAAATCTGGAAAGCTGCATCTTTTTGCATGTCATTTTTGGACTGCGGCCAGCCTGGCCTTCTGTGTAGCATCCCAATTTTAGTGCAGGTGCTGCCGATGTGAGCACATGACATGTCTGCCTCAGTTATTTATGTTTTTGTGTTTTTTATAGGGAGCAGGCTGCACTGTGTCTTTAGAGGCCAGTCTTGATCCTGTGACCTCATAATTTGACCACATTCTAAGTGCTGGGATTACAGGCCTGAGGAGCCCAGCCCAAACCCAATTTTTTTTCTTACAAAGACATGGTTTCACCATGTTGGTCGGGCAGGTCTGGAACCCACAACTTCTCATGATCCACACGCATTGGTTTTCGAGGTGCCTAAATTACAGGCATTCATAAGACACTTTGCCCAGCTGGCCAAATTTATGGTTAAAAAAGAAGTCAGAGAGACTGTGTCTGGCGCTGTGACTCACGCCAGCAATCTTTGCAGTTTGGGAGGCCGAGGTAGGCGGGTCACCTGAGGTCACGAGTTTGAGGTCAGCCTGGGCATCCTGGTGAAAACCCTCTTCACATAAAAAAAGAGAAAGAAAAGAAATCAGACAGAGGATTGTCAGCAATTTTAATAATAAGAGGTGCCTGATGACTCCACCCTTCACCCTGTCTTTCTTTATGATGTACTGTTTTCTTTTTGTCCCCCAGGCTAAAGTGCAGCAGTGCAATCTTTGCTTATTGCAACACCTTTCTTTTGGGTTCAATTGTCCTGCCAATGCCCTTCAAGTAGCTGGGTTACAGGTGTCCACACACCACGTCCAGCTAACTTTTTTTTTTTTGTACCTCAAATCTATCTTTATTTGATTTCCACAAACAGCCACAAAAAAAAAAATATAAAATGCATTTTTTGCATGTCATTTTTGCTGCAGCCACCTTTTCTGTGTAGCATCCCAATTTTAGTGCAGGTGCTGCAAGTGAGCACATGCCATGCCTGCCTCAGCTTTTTATGTTTTTCTTTTTTTTTTTTTTTATAGGAGGGCTGTGCTGTGTCTTTAGAGGCCAGTCTCAACCTGTGACCTCATGATCTGCCCACCTCAGCATTCTAAGTGCTGGGATTACAGGCCTGAGGAGCCCAAACCAAATTTTTTTTTTTTTTTTCAAAGAGGTTTCACCATGTTGGTCGGGCGGGACTTGAACCTGCAACTTATTGTAATTCAACTGCAATGGTTTCTGAAGCACCTAAATTACAGGCTCCATGAGCCACCTTGCCTGGCTGGCTGACTTTATTGTTAAAAAAATCAGAGACTGTGCTGGTGCTGTGACTCGCCAGCAATCTTAGCACTTTGGGAGGCCAAGGTGGTGGGTCACCTGAGGTCACGAGTTTGAGGTCAGCCTGGGCATCCCAGGTGAAAACACCTCACATAAAAAGAGAAAGAAAAGTAATCAGACAGATGAGTGTCTGCAATTGTAACAAAACTAGGTGTCTGGTGACTCCAGCAATTTACCTGCCTTTCCTTATTTTATACTGTTTCCTCCTTGTCACCCAGGGTGAATTGCAACAGTGCAATCTTCGCTTATACCAACACATTTATTTTGAGTTCAAGCGATTGTACTGCCAATGCCCTTCAAGTAGCTAAGGTTACAGGTGTCCACACCACCACGTCAAGCTAACTTTCTATTTTAACTTTTTTGTACGTCAAATCTATCTATATTTGAATTCCATGAAACAGCCAAAAGAAAAAAAATATGAAATGCTGCATTTTTTGTGTGTCATTTTGCTGCAGTGCCAGCCTTCTGTGTAGCATCCCAATTTTAGTGCAGGTGCTGCAGAACCGAGCACATGCCATGCCTGCCTCAGCTTCTTTATATTTTTCTGTTTTATCTGTTTATAGAGAGCTTGCTGCGCTGTGTCTTTAGAGGCCATTCTCGATTCTCTGACCTCACAATCTGCCTGCCACGGCACTCTAAGTTATGGGATTACAGGCCTGAGGAGCCGAGCCAAAACCAAAATTTATTTATTTCAAAGACTGGCTTTCACTATGTTGGTCAGGGTCTCGAACCCACAACTCTTGTGATCACCCACATAAAGCATTAAGGTTTTCTTGCAGAATTGCATAGTTTGAACACCTGACTGTGCTGTCACTAAAAACTTGCATTCATAGGTCTAATTGTTGATTTTAATAGAAGTGATAGAGACTGCCTCTGTGTCCATGTGCTCAATCACCCACCTGAGTGAGAATGCAGACTGTTCTTGTGTCACTGAGAATGATGCAGATTCAGTGCCTTGCAGCAAACTCATCTTTTTTGATTGCTTGCAATTTCTGGTGTATATGTGACACCCAGCCAGTCTGTCACTTCTTTCTTTGCTATCTTTGCTATTGTAAACAGTGCTCAAGAACTGCTTTTTTATGGTTTTTGTTTTACCAGTAATTTGCTGTCATTTTTTATTTCAGGTCCTCAAGCCACATCTTTTGATTTTACATACAACAATATTTATTTTACATTGCATCTGCTGTTATTTTTTGTGCCATTCAACTCAGATGGTATCTCAATTTTTTGATTTGCATCTCTAATGACCCATGATGATGAGCATTTTTATGTTTTGTTTTATGTTTTTTTGAAAGTGTCTTTTCATATCTTTTGCCCATTTTGAGGCTGTTTTTTCCTGTAAATCTGTTTGAGTTCTAAATAAATACAGCCTTTGTAGTGTAAACCAAAGATTTTTCCCATTCTGATGTTGCCACACCCATGACTGTTTCTTTTTGTTTCAGAGGTGTGATTTGATTACCCATTTCTTTTTTGGAGTTAAGCTGGTGAATAGAAGTCTTGCACCAGCCTGAATTTTCTAGATCTTATTTTATTTCAGGTCCAGCAATCTTTAATCCATCTAGAATTTGAAAAGGTGTCAGAAGGGGTCCAGTTTCTGCCTGCAAAGGTGCCATCCCAACACATTTATTAAATGCTTTTTCATTGCTTGTTTTTTGTCTGGTTTACAAAGATAATATGGTAGATATGTTGTGTTGCCTTCTTTCTGTTCTGTTCCAGCTTATCTCTGTTTTGTACCAGTACATGCTTTTTTATTGTACCTAGTATTGTTTGAAGTCTGATTTTGCCTGCCTTTCTTTTTGTTTAGAATTGACTTCTATGTGTTTTTGGCATATGAAATCTAGTGGTTTTTCAGTTCAAAAATTCAATATTTGATGATAGCATGTTGTGAAATTACTTTTCAGTATAGCATTTTCATTGACTTCAACCACAAAATGGAAGCCCATTTGTTTGCTCATTTTTGAGCATGGCTCAAAGCCTTAAAGAGCCACATCTTGTGAGTTGTATTCCAGGTATTTTATTTTCTTGAGCATTGTGAATGGAGCCTTGATTTGGTTCTCAAGTCTTTGTTTTATAGAATGCTGTGATTTTTGCAGTTGAACCTGAGACTTTGCTGAATTGCTTATCAGTTCAGGAGTTTTCTGAGGTGATGGGTTCTGGTTTCATGTGTTTCAAATAGAGACATGGTTTCCACCTTTCATTTTGAAACCCTTCATTTCTTTTTCTTGCCTGATTGCTCTGGTAGAACTTCCAGTAATTTATGTTAATAGATTGCAGAGCATCCTTGCATGATTTTGCAGAATGCTTCCAGTTTTTTGCCTTTTAAGTATGATATTGGCTGTTGGTTTGTCAACCAGCTATTACTTGAGATATGTTCCATCAATACCTTTATTGATTTTTAGCATAAAAGTGCTAAGTCAAATGCCTTCTTCCTTTGCATAATCATTTTTTTGTTTTGCTTCTGTTTATGTGGTGAATTAGTAGCTGCTGTGTTGAACCAGACTTGCCTCCCTATTTTTTATCAAGTTTTTTTAATGTGCTGTTGCAATGGTTTGCCAGTATTTTATTGAAGATTTTGCATCTATGTTCATCATATTGGCCTAAGTTTTTTTTTTTTTGCTGAGCTGTTTTGGTATCAAATGATGTTGGTCTCATAAAATGATTTAACTCTTTTGGATTATTTGGAATAGTTTCATAATGGACCAGGCCCTTTGTGTGTCTGGTAGAACAGCTGTGAAATCTGACCTGGGCGTGTGGTACTCAATTGCTGCCTCAACTTCACCTTTTATTGGTCTATTCATGTTTTGCTTTCCTCCTGAGGCTTGGGAGGACATGCGTCCAGGAATTTACAACTTCCAAAGTTTATGAGAGTTGTTTGAGTATCTCTGATGAGGTTTGAATTTCTGTAATTAAATTTCCAACCTTCATTGCATCTACTTCTTCTTTCTTTTTATCAGTCTGGCAGCTCTGTCTATTTTGTTGATTTTTCAAAACCAGCCAGATTAAGATTTTTTGATCTGTCACTTCATTCTGCTCTGATCTTTTTATTTTGTCTTCCTATTTGTTTTTTGATCTTGCTCCCCAGCTCTTTCAATTTTGAGTGTCAATTTTGGACTCCATTCTTACAGCACTTATTGCATATATTTTTCTCACATTTTTAAAGTGCCAGACTGGTACAGTGTCTTTTTCAGTTTCAGAACTGTTTTTTGCCTTCATTTCATTATTGATCCAATCAACATTCAAGAGCTTGGCAGCCATGAAGCAAATTTCTT
This sequence comes from Saguinus midas, assembly GCA_021498475.1. Lineage (NCBI taxonomy): Eukaryota > Metazoa > Chordata > Mammalia > Primates > Cebidae > Saguinus > Saguinus midas. The sequence continues at coordinate 172,013,220 of CM038394.1, forward strand.
TATTTTTGAATTCAGTTTTAATTGTTGACAGGTCTGAGGCTGTTTGTTACACCATTGTTTTGCATTTGCTGAGGTGTTTACTTCCAATTATGTCATGAGTGGTTGTGATTAGTTAAAAATCAAGTTTGTGAGCTGAAATCATCAGGTTTGCTTGTTCCAGGTCTGAGTTCACCTGATATCATTGTTAATTTTCTGTCTGGTTGATCTGTCTGCTATTGACAGTGAAAAGTACATTAGTTTAGTCTGTCTCTTTGTAACAAAAACTTGCCTTATATATCTGGTGCTCCACATTGCCATAAATTTTGAATCAGTTCTTGTTGTCTCATTTTACCATTATGTAATGACCTTCTTCCTTTTTGATCTTTGTTGCTTTGAAGTCTATTTTATCAGAATGAAATTGCAACTCCTGCTTTTTTTTTTTGCTCTCCATTTGCTTTAAATCTTTTTTTTATTTTGAGCTGTGTATCTTTTGCAGATGCATACAGCACATGATGCTTTTTATCCAATTTGCCAGTCTGTGTCTTTTTGATTGTTTTAGCCCAACATTCAGTTTTTTATGTGTGAATTTGAAATGCCAGATGCTAGCTGTTTTCCAGTTTGTGACTTCATTTTGTTTGTTTAGCATTTCATGCTTTTAGGATGGCTGGTACTGTTGTTTTTCATGTGTAGCTCTTTCAGGCCTTGAAAGCAGGCCAGTGGTGTCAAAAATCTCAGTAGCTTGTTTGTGAGGAACTTCACATGAGCCAGTTGCTGGATAAAACTTGAAAGTTCTTTCTTTGATATGCACTCTCTTCTGGCTTGTAATCTCTGAGAATCTGCTGTGAGTCTGAGCCTGTGGGCCCACCTTTCTCTCTGGCTGCCCAGTATTTTCTCTTTCAACCAGAATCAGACTTATGCCTGTTGCTCTCTTTCTTTGTATTTTTGTGGTGTTCCTGTATTTCCTGAGTTGAGTAGCCTGTCTTTTTAGGTTAAACCATATCCTAAGATGTTTTATTCAATTCATTTTTCATCAATTCTGTACACCTATCAAAGGTTGGGTCTCTTCACATAGTCCCACATTTCCAATTTGTTCATTCTTTTTTGTGCTTTTTCTTTAATCTTGGTTTCTGCCATTTCACAGTTGATCCTCACTCATACTTTCTTTTGTTGGTCATTCGGTGTTGAAACTGTGCAGCTTCCAGACATTCTCGTTTTGTGTTTTCAGCTCCTCAACATTCATATTCCTTCAAGTTGTCCATGTTATCAATTTGCGTCTCAAATCTTTTTCAATTCTTAGTTTCTTTTGCACTGGTTTAGGCTGCTACCTCCATGAATTTTCATTATCCACTTTCTGAAGCTCATTGCAGTCACACTCATTCTGCCAGCTTTGCTTGCTGGGAGGTGAGTGGTCTGAGGTGAGGTGGCTGCCTGTGCATCTCTCACATGCCCACATCTGAATCACGTGCTCAACTGGCTGATTTCTGATATACTGTTTCTTTCTTCTGTCACCCAGTTGAGTGCAGCAGCTTTGCTTGTGCTTCTTCCCATCTTTATGGTTTGCTGCCTCTTAGTAGTTGCTGATTTTCAAGCTTTTTCAGTTTTTAAATATTTCTTATTTGTTTTTTCAATCATCTGCTTACTCATCCATCCAGGCTTTTGTCTGATTATGTGCAGCTGCAAACAGTGATTCCATTTCTTTTTTCTGTTTTGTTCCATGATGCCACCATGCCTCTTTTAGTTTTTTTTTTTTTATACAGCAAGCTTTTAGGAATGTCTGTGCTTATTGATTGCAGTCTGCAAGCTCCTTGCATTCAGTTTTGGATGTTTAGTCTGCTGAATGCCAAAACACCATTTTTTTATTTTCAAATTCTCTGTCTCAGGGAGTTGGGGTCTTTATGACACTGTTCACTGTCTGCCCAATTGGTACAAATTTCACCTGCCTTTGACTCAGCTGGGTGCCTGAGCTCTTTTTGTTGGAGTGTTCCTGTTGTCTCTGGGCATCTCAGAAACAGGTTTCACCCTGAGGTACTTCAGAGTTCGTCATGATGTTCCTAGGTCACTGTCTGATCAGAAAATTCTCAGAAGTGTAGTAGTTGCTTGTATGATGCTGGTGTCACAGTGCAATCCATTTTTTTTTTTTTCACAAGCTGAATGATTATGATTAGTTGCAAATTTTTGTACATGTATGCCCACTGCAGGCTCATATTAAAATCTTCTGTATTGTAGCTGTCAATCATATGACATGCCATCTGCTTTCTCATTGCTTTAACAGGGCACCAAGCTGTGAGTTGCTAGGCTGCTGAGCTCTGAAAGAGCCAGCTGATGCTGTGTCTAGGTCCTGTCTACACCTGATTTCAAGTGTGGGCATAAAAGGCCTGAGATGCCAACTTGTTCATGGGTTCATTGGTGTTTTGACGCATCTCAGATCTCCCGCATTGGTTTTTGAGGCACCTAAATTACAGGCTCCCATGAGCCACCTGCAGCCAATTTATTGTTAAAAAGAAATCAGAGACTGTGCAGGGTGCTGTGACTCATGCCAGCAATCTTAGCACTTTGGGAGGCCGAGGTGGTGGGTCACCTGAGGTCACGAGTTCGAGGTCAGCCTGGGCATCCCAGTGAAAACCCACCTCACATAAAAAAGAAAAGTAATCAGACAGATGAGTGTCTGCAATTGTAACAAAATGAGGTGCCTGGTGACTACACCTTTCTCCCTGCCTTTCTTTATGACATACTGTTTTCTCTTGTCACCCAGGCTGAAGTGCAACAGTGATCTTTGCTTATTGCAACACCTTTCTTTTGGGTTCAAGTGATTGTCCTGCCAATGCCCTTCAAGTAGCTGGGGTTACAGGTGTCCACACCACCATCCAGCTAACTTTCTATTTTTTTTTTTTATAGGGAGCAGGCTGTGCTGTGTCTTTGAGGCCAGTCTCGAACCTGTGACCTCATGATCTGCACCTCAGCATTCTAAGTGCTGGGATTACAGGCCTGAGGAGCCAGCCAAACCAAATTTTTTTTGTTTCAAAGATGGGTTTCACCATGTTGGTCAGGCGGGTCTCAAACCTGCAACTTCTCATGATCTGCCCGCATTGGTTTTGAGGCACCTAAATTACAGGCTCCCATGAGCCACCTTGCCTGGCCAGCCAATTTATTGTTAAAAAGAAATCAGAGACTGTGCAGGGTGCTGTGACTCATGCCAGCAATCTTAGCACTTTGGGAGGCCGAGGTGGTGGGTCACCTGAGGTCACGAGTTCGAGGTCAGCCTGGGCATCCCAGTAAAAACCCACCTCACATTAAAAAAAAGTAATCAGACAGATGAGTGTCTGAAATTGTAACAAAATGAGGTGCCTGGTGACTCCTCTTTTCACCCCCCTTTCTTTATGACATACTGCTTTTCTCTTGTCACCCAGACTGAAGTGCAGCAGTGCACTATTTGCTTATTGCAACACCTTTCTTATGGGTTCAAGCGATTGTCCTGCATTGCCCTTCAAGTAGCTGGGGTTATAGGTGTCCAAACCACCACGTCGAGCTAACTTTCTATTTTTACTCTTTTGTACCTCAACTCTATCTTTATTTGATTTCCACAAAACAGCCACAAAAAAAAAATACAAAATGCTGCATTTCTTTGCGTGTCATTTTTGCTGCAACCACGCCAGCCTTCTGTGTAGCATTCCAATTTTAGTGCAGGTGCTGCTGAAGCGAGCACATGCCATGGCTGCCTCAGCTTTTTATGTTTTCTGTTTTTTTTTTTTTTTTTTTTATAGGGAGCAGGCTGTGCTGTGTCTTTCGAGGCCAGTCTCAAACCTGTGACCTCATGATCTGCCCACCTCAGCATTCTAAGTGCTGGAATTACAGGCCTGAGGAGCCCAGCCAAAACCAAATTTTTTTTGTTTCAAAGATGGGTTTCACCATGTTGGTTGGGCGGGTCTCAAACCCAACTTCTCATGATCTGCCCGCATTGGTTTTGAGGCACCTAAATTACAGGCATCCATGAGCCACCTTGCCCAGCTGGCCGACTTTATTGTTAAAAAGAAATCAGAGAGACTGTGCCAGGTGCTGTGACTCACGCCAGCAATCTTAGCACTTTGGGAGGCCAAGGTGGGTGGGTCACCTGAGGTCACGAGTTCGAGGTCAGCCTGGGCATCCCAGTGAAAACCCACCTCACATAAAAAAGAAAAGAAAAGTAATCAGACAGATGAGTGTCTGCAATTGTAACAAAACAGGTGCCTGGTGACTCCACCCTTCTCCCCCTTTCTTTATGATGTACTGTTTCCTCTTGTCACCCAGGCTGAAGTGCAACAGTGATCTTTGCTTATTGCAACACCTTTCTTTTGGGTTCAAGCGATTGTCCTGCCAATGCCCTTCAAGTAGCTGGGGTTACAGGTGTCCACACCACCATGTCCAGCTAACTTTCTATTTTTACTTTTTGTACCTCAAATCTATCTTTATTTGATTTCCACAAAACAGCCACAACAAAAAAATACAGAATGCTGCATTTCTTTGCGTGTCATTTTTGCTGTGGCCATGCCAGCCTTTTGTAGCATCCCAATTTTAGTGCAGGTGCTGCCAAAGCGAGCACATGCCATGCCTGCCTCAGCTTTTTTATGTTTTCTTTTTTATGTTTTTTATAGGGAGCAGGCTGTGCTGTGTCTTTAGAGGCCAGTCTCAACCTGTGACCTCATGATCTGCCCACCTCGGCATTCTAAGTGCTGGGATTACAGGCCTGAGGAGCCCAGTCCAAACCAAATTTTTTTCATTTCAAAGATGGGTTTCACCATGTTGGTCAGGCGGGTCTCAAACCCAACTTCTCATGATCTGCCCGCATTGGTTTTGAGGCACCTAAATTACAGACTCCCATGAGCCACCTTGCCTGGCCAGCCGACTTTATTGTTAAAAAAGTAATCAGAGTGACTGTGCTGGGCTGTGACTCATGCCAGCAATCTTAGCACTTTGGGAGGCCGAGGTGGTGGGTCACCTGAGGTCACGAGTTCGAGGTCAGCCTGGGCATCCTGGTGAAAACCACCTCACATAAAAAGAGAAAAGAAAAGAAAAGTAATCAGACAGATGAGTGTCTGCAATTGTAACAAAACGAGGTGCCTGGTGACTCCACCCTTTTCTTTATGACATACTGTTTTCCTCTTGTCACCCAGGCTGAAGTGCAACAGTGTGATCTTTGCTTATTGCAACACCTTTCTTTTGGGTTCAAGCAATTGTCCTGCCAATGCCTTCAAGTAGCTGGGGTTACAGGTATCCACACCACCATGTCCAGCTAACTTTCTATTTTTACTTTTTGTACCTCAAATCTATCTTTATTTGATTTCCACAAAACAGCCACAACAAAAAAAATACAAAATGCTGCATTCCTTTGCATGTCATTTTTGCTGCAGCCATGCCAGCCTTCTGTGTAGCATCCCAATTTTAGTGCAGGTGCTGCTGAAGTGAGCACATGCCATGCCTGCCTCAGCTTTTTATGTTTTTCTGTTTTTTTTATAGGAGCGGCTGCACTGTGTCTTTAGAGGCCAGTCTCAATCCTGTGACCTCATGATCTGCCCACCTCGGCATTCTAAGTGCTGGGATTACAGGCCTGAGGAGCCCAGCCCAAACCAAATTTTTTTTTTTTCATTTCAAAGATGGGTTTCACCATGTTGGTCGGCGGGTCTCAAACCTGCAACTTCTCATGATCCACACGCATTAGTTTTCGAGGCACCTAAATTACAGGCTCTCATGAGCCACCTTGCCTGGCCAGCCAAATTTATTGTTAAAAAGAAATCAGAGAGACTGTGCCAGGCGCTGTGACTCATGCCAGCAATCTTAGCACTTTGGGAGGCTGAGGTGGTGGGTCACCTGAGGTCATGAGTTCGAGGTCAGCCTGGGCATCCCGGTGAAAACCCACCTCACATAAAAAGAAAAGAAAAGAAAAGTAATCAGACAGATGAGTGTCTGCAATTGTAACAAAACAAGGTGCCTGGTGACTCCACCCTTCTCCCACCTTTCTTTATGACATACTGTTTCCTCTTGTCACCCAGGCTGAAGTGCAACAGTGCAATCTTTGCTTATTGCAACACCTTTCTTTTGGGTTCAAGCGATTGTCCTGCCAATGCCCTTCAAGTAGCTGGGGTTACAGGTGTCCACACCACCACGTCCAGCTAACTTTCTATTTTTACTTTTTGTACCTCAAATCTATCTTTATTTGATTTCCACAAAACATATGCAACAAAAAAAATACAAAATGCTGCATTTCTTTGCATGTCATTTTTGCTGCAGCCATGCCAGCCTTCTGTGTAGCATCCCAATTTTAGTGCAGGTGCTGCCAAAGCGAGCACATGCCATGCCTGCCTCAGCTTTTTATGTTTTTCTGTTTTTTTTTTTTTATAGGGAGCAGGCTGTGCTGTGTCTTTCAGGCCAGTCTCGAACCTGTGACCTCATGATCTGCCCACCTCGGCATTCTAAGTGCTGGGATTACAGGCCTGAGAGCCCAGCCCAAACCAAATTATTTTTTTTTTTCAAAGATGGGTTTCACCATGTTGGTCAGGTGGGTCTCAAACCCACAACTTCTCATGATCTGCCCGCATTGGTTTTGAGGCACCTAAATTACAGGCTCCCATGAGCCACCTTGCCTGGCTGGCCAATTTATTGTTAAAAAGAAATCAGAGAGACTGTGCTGGCGCTGTGACTCACGCCAGCAATCTTAGCACTTTGGGAGGCTGAGGTGGGTGGGTCACCTGAGGTCACGAGTTTGAGGTCAGCCTGGGCATCCTGGTGAAAACCACCTCACATAAAAAGAAAAAAAAGTAATCAGACAGATGAGTGTCTGCAATTGTAACAAAACGAGGTGCCTGGTGACTCCACCCTTCTCCCACCTTTCTTTATGATGTACTGTTTCTCTTGTCACCCAGGCTGAAGTGCAACAGTGCAATCTTTGCTTATTGCAACACCTTTTTTGGGTTCAAGATTGTCCTGCCAATGCCCTTCAAGTAGCTGGGGTTACAGGTGTCCACACCACCACGTCCAGCTAACTTTCTATTTTTACTTTTTGTACCTCAAATCTATCTTTATTTGATTTCCAAAACAGCTGCAACAAAAAAAAATACAGAATGCTGCATTTTTTTGCATGTCATTTTTGCTGCAGCCATGCTGGCCTTCTGTGTAGCATCCCAATTTTAGTGCAGGTGCTGCTGAAGCGAGCACATGCCATGCCATGCCTGCCTCAGCTTTTTATGTTTTTCTGTTTTTTTTTTATAGGTAGTGGGCTGTGCTGTGTCTTTAGAGGCCAGTCTCGAACTTTGACCTCACAATCTGCCCACCTCGGCATTTTAAGTGCTGGGATTAGAGGCCTGAGGAGCCCAGCCAAACCAAATTTTTTTGTTTCAAAGATGGGTTTCACCATGTTGGTCAGGTGGGTCTCAAACCGCAACTTCTCATGATCTGCATTGGTTTTGAGGCCTAAATTACAGACTCCATGAGCCACCTTGCCTGGCTGGCCGACTTTATTGTTAAAAAGAAATCAGAGAGACTGTGCTGGGTGCTGTGACTCACACCAGCAATCTTAGCACTTTGGGAGGTCGAGGTGGGTGGGTAATCTGAGGTTAGGAATTCGAGGTCAGCCTAGGCATCCTGGTGAAAACCCACTTCACATAAAAAGAAAAGAAAAGTAATCAGACAGATGAGTGTCTGCAATTGTAACAAAAGAGGTGCCTGGTGACTCCACCCTTCACCCCGCCTTTCTTTATGATGTACTGTTTTCTCTTGTCACCCAGGCTGAAGTGCAGCAGTGCAATCTTTGCTTATTGCAACACCTTTTTTTGGGTTCAAGCGATTGTCCTGCCAATGCCCTTCAAGTAGCTGCTGTTACAGGTGTCCACACCACCACGTCCAGCTAACTTTCTATTTTTACTTTTCTGTACCTCAAATCTATCTTTATTTGATTTCCACAAAACAGCCAAAAAAAAAATACAGAAAGCTGCATTCCTTTGCGTGTCATTTTTTGCACTGTGGCCATGCTGGCCTTCTGTGTAGTGTCCCAATTTTAGTGCAGGTGCTGCCAAGCGAGCACATGCCATGCCTGCCTCAGCTTTTTTCTGTTTTTCTGTTTTTTTTTTATAGGGAGCGGGCTGAACTGTGTCTTTAGAGGCCAGTCTCGAACCTGTGACCTCACGATCTGCCCGCCTCGGCATTCTAAGTGCTGGGATTACAGGCCTGAGGAGCCCAGCCAAACCAAATTTTTTTGTTTCAAAGATGGGTTTCACCATGTTGGTCAGGCGGGTCTCAAACCCACAACTTCTCATGATCTGCCCGCATTGGTTTTGAGGCACCTAAATTACAGGCTCCATGAGCCACCTTGCCAGCCTGATTTATTGTTAAAAAGAAATCAGAGAGACTGTGCTGGTGCTGTGACTCATGCCAGCAATCTTAGCACTTTGGGAGGCCGAGGTGGGCGGGTCACCTGAGGTCACGAGTTCAAGGTCAGCCTGGGCATCCAGTGAAAACCCACCTCACATAAAAAAGAAAAAAAAGTAATCAGACAGATGAGTGTCTGCAATTGTAACAAAACGAGGTGCCTGGTGACTCCACCTTCTCCCCGCCTTTCTTTATGATGTACTGTTTCCCTCTTGTCACCCAGGCTGAAGTGCAACAGTGCAATCTTTGCTTATTGCAACACCTTTCTTTTGTGTTCAAGCGATTGTCCTGCAATGCCCTTCAAGTAGCTGGTTACAGGTGTCCACACCACATCCAGCTAACTTTCTATTTTTACTTTTTGTACCTCAAATCTATCTTTATTTGATTTCCACAAAACAGCTGCAACAAAAAAAAATACAGAATGCTGCATTTCTTTGCGTGTCATTTTTGCTGCAGCCATGCTGGCCTTCTGTGTAGCATCCCAATTTTAGTGCAGGTGCTGCTGAAGTGAGCACATGCCATGCCTGCCTCAGCTTTTTATGTTTTTCTGTTTTTTTTTTATAGGAGCGGGCTGTGCTGTGTCTTTAGGCCAGTCTCAACCTGTGACCTCACGATCTGCCACCTCAGCATTCTAAGTGCTGGATTACAGGCCTGAGGAGCCCAGCCAAACCAAATTTTTTTTTTTTCAAAGATGGGTTTCACTATGTTGGTCGGGTGGGTCTCAAACCGCAACTTCTCATGATCCACCGCATTGGTTTTGAGGCACCTAAATTACAGGCTCCATGAGCCACCTTGCCTGGCCAGCTGACTTTATTGTTAAAAAAAATCAGAGAGACTGTGCTGGTGCTGTGACTCACACCAGCAATCTTAGCACATTGGGAGTCTGAGATGGGCGGGTAATCTGAGGTCATGAGTTTGAGGTCAGCCTGGGTATTCCGGTGAAATCAAACCTCACATAAAAAGAAAAGAAAAGTAATCAGACAGATGAGTGTCTGCAATTGTAACAAAAACAGGTGCCTGGTGACTTCACCCTTCTCCCCGCCTTTATTTATGATGTTCTGTTTCCTCTTGTCACCCAGGCTGGAGTGCAACAGTGCAATTTTTGCTTATTGCAACACGTTTTTTTGGGTTCTAGCGATTGTTCAGCCAATGCCTTCACGTTTCTGGTGTTACAGGTGTCCACAACACCATGTACAGCTAACTTTTTATTTTTACTTTTGTACCTCAAATCTATCTTTATTTGATTTCACAAAACAGCCAAAAAAAAAATACAAATGCTGCATTCTTTGCATGTCATTTTTGTGCTGCCATGCCGGCCTTCTGTGTAGCATCCCAATTTTAGTGCAGGTGCTGCTGAAGTGAGCACATGCCATGCCTGCCTCAGCTTTTTATGTTTTTCTGTTTTTTTTATAGGAGCAGGCTGTGCTGTGTCTTTAGAGGCCAGTCTCAAACCTGTGACCTCACGATCTGCCCACCTCGGCATTCTAAGTGCTGGGATTACAGGCCTGAGAGCCCAGCCAAACCAAATTTTTTTTTTTTCAAAGATGGGTTTCACCATGTTGGTCGGGCGGTCTCAAACCGCAACTTCTCATGATCCACCGCATTGGTTTTGAGGTGCCTAAATTACAGGCTCCCATGAGCCACCTTGCCTGGCTGGCCAACTTTATTGTTAAAAAAAATCAGAGAGACTGTGCTGGGCGCTGTGACTCATGCCAGCAATCTTAGCACTTTGGGAGGCTGAGGTGGTGGTCACCTGAGGTCACGAGTTGAGGTCAGCCTGGGCATCCCGGTGAAAACCCACCTCACATAAAAAAGAAAAGAAAAAAAAGTAATCAGACAGATGAGTGTCTGCAATTGTAACAAAACGAGGTGCCTGGTGACTCCACCCTTCTCCCCACCTTTCTTTATGATGTACTGTTTCCTCTTGTCACCCAGGCTGAAGTGCAACAGTGTGATCTTTGCTTATTGCAACACCTTTTTTTGGGTTCAAGATTGTCCTGCCAATGCCCTTCAAGTAGCTGGGGTTACAGGTGTCCACACCACCACGTCCAGCTAACTTTCTATTTTTACTTTTTGTACCTCAAATCTATCTTTATTTGATTTCCACAAAACAGCCAAAAAAAAAATACAAATGCTGCATTTCTTTGCGTGTCATTTTTGCTGCAGCCATGCCGGCCTTCTGTGTAGCATCCCAATTTTAGTGCAGGTGCTGCCAAAGCGAGCACATGCCATGCCTGCCTCAGCTTTTTATGTTTTTCTGTTTTTATAGGAGTGGGCTGTGCTGTGTCTTTAGAGGCCAGTCTCGAACCTGTGACCTCATGATCTGCCACCTCAGCATTCTAAGTGCTGGGATTACAGGCCTGAGAGCCCAGCCCAAACCAAATTTTTTTTTTTTTTTGTTTCAAAGACGGGTTTCACCATGTTGGTCGGTGGGTCTCGAACCTGCAACTTCTCATGATCTGCCCACATTGGTTTTGAGGCGCCTAAATTACAGGCTCCCATGAGCCACCTTGCCTGGCTGGCCGAATTTATTGTTAAAAAGAAATCAGAGAGACTGTGCTGGGCGCTGTGACTCATGCCAGCAATCTTAGCACTTTGGGAGGCTGAGGTGGGAGGGTCACCTGAGGTCATGAGTTTGAGGTCAGCCTGGGCATCCCAGTGAAAACCCACCTCACATAAAAAAAAAAAGAAAAGAAAAGTAATCAGACAGATGAGTGTCTGCAATTGTAACAAAACGAGGTGCCTGGTGACTCCACCTTCTCCCGCCTTTCTTTATGATGTACTGTTTTCTCTTGTCACCCAGGCTGAAGTGCAGCAGTGATCTTTGCTTATTGCAACACCTTTTTTTGGGTTCAAGATTGTCCTGCCAATGCCCTTCAAGTAGCTGGGGTTACAGGTGTCCACACCACCACATCCAGCTAACTTTCTATTTTACTTTTTGTACCTCAAATCTATCTTTATTTGATTTCAAAGCAGCAACATGTCATGCTGCGTGGCTCCCCATCTTTTTTTTCTGTTTTTTTTTTTTTTATAGGAGCAGGCTGTGCTGTGTCTTTAGAGGCCAGTCTCGAACCTGTGACCTCATGATCTGCCACCTCAGCATTCTAAGTGCTGGGATTACAGGCCTGAGGAGCCAGCCCAAACCAAATTTTTTTTTCAAAGATGGGTTTCACCATGTTGGTCAGGCGGGTCTCAAACCCAACTTCTCATGATCTGCCCACATTGGTTTTGAGGCCTAAATTACAGGCTCATGAGCCACCTTGCCTGGCTGGCTGACTTTATTGTTAAAAAAATCAGAGAGACTGTGCTGGGTGCTGTGACTCACGCCAGCAATCTTAGCACTTTGGGAGGCTGAGGTGGGGTCACCTGAGGTCACGAGTTCGAGGTCAGCCTGGGCATCCTGGTGAAAACCCACCTCACATAAAAAAGAAAAGAAAAGAAAAGAAAAGTAATCAGACAGATGAGTGTCTGCAATTGTAACAAAACGAGGTGCCTGGTGACTCCACCCTTCTCCCGCCTTTCTTTATGATGTACTGTTTCCTCTTGTCACCCAGGCTGAAGTGCAGCAGTGATCTTTGCTTATTGCAACACCTTTCTTTTGGGTTCAAGCGATTGTCCTGCCAATGCCTTCAAGTAGCTGGGGTTACAGGTGTCCACACCACCACATCCAGCTAACTTTCTATTTTACTTTTTGTACCTCAAATCTATCTTTATTTGATTTCCACAAAACAGCCACAAGAAAAAAAAATAAATGCTGCATTTCTTTGCATGTCATTTTTGCTGCAGCCATGCCAGCCTTCTGTGTAGCATCCCAATTTTAGTGCAGGTGCTGCCAAGTGAGCACATGCCATGCCTGCCTCAGCTTTTTATGTTTTTCTGTTTTTTTTTTTTATAGGAGCAGGCTGCACTGTGTCTTTGAGGCCAGTCTCAAACCTGTGACCTCATGATCTGCCTCAGCATTCTAAGTGCTGGATTACAGGCCTGAGGAGCCAGCCAAACCAAATTTTTTTTGTTTCAAAGATGGGTTTCACCATGTTGGTCGGGTGGGTCTCGAACCTGCAACTTCTCATGATCCACACATTGGTTTTGAGGCCTAAATTACAGGCTCCCATGAGCCACCTTGCCTGGCAGACTTTATTGTTAAAAAAATCAGAGAGACTGCAGGGCGCTGTGACTCACGCCAGCAATCTTAGCAGTTTGGGACATTGAAATGGGTGGGTCACCTTAGGTCACGACTTCGAGGTCAGTCTGGGCATCCTAGTGAAAACCCACCTCACATTAAAAAAAGAAAAAGAAAAGCAATCAGACAGATGCGTGTCTGCAATTGTAACAAAAACAGGTGCCTGGTGACTTCACCCTTCTCCCCGCCTTTCCTTGTGATGTTCTTTTTTCCTCTTGTCACCCAGGCTGAAGTGCAACAGTGTGATCTTTGCTTATTGCAACACCTTTCTTTGGGGTTTAAGCGATTGTTCTGCCAATGACTTTCAAGTAATTGGGGTTACAGATGTCCACAGCACCAGGTCCAGCTAACTTTCTATTTTTACTTTTCTGTGCCTCAAATATATCTTGATTTGATTTCCAAACAACAGCTGCAACAAAATAATACAGAATGCTGCATTCTTTGTATGGCATTTTTGTGCTGTTGTCATGCCGGACTTCTGTGAAGCATCCCAATTTTACTGCACGTGCTGCTGAAGTGAGCACATGCCATGCCTGCCTGAGCTTTTTATGTTTTTTTTTTTTTATAGGAGCAGGCTGCTGTGTCTTTAGAGGCCAGTCTCAACCTGTGACCTCATGATCTGCCACCTCAGCATTCTAAGTGCTGGGATTACAGGCCTGAGGAGCCCAGCCCAAACCAAATTTTTTTTTTTTTTGTACCTCAAATCTATCTTTATTTGATTTCCACAAAACAGCCACAAAAAAAAAAAGTAATCAGAGAGACTGTGCTGGGCGCTGTGACTCACGTCAGCAATCTTAGCACTTTGGGTGGCTGAGGTGGGTGGGTCACCTGAGGTCATGAGTTTGAGGTCAGCCTGGGCATCCTACTGAAAACCCACACCACATAAAAAAGAAAAGAAAAGTAAACAGACAGATGAGTGTCTGCAATTGTAACAAAACGAGGTGCCTGGTGACTCCACCCTTCTCCCGCCTTTCTTTATGATGTACTGTTTTCTTGTCACCCAGGCCGAAGTGCAATATTGCAATCTTTGTTAATTACAACACCTTTCTTTTGGGTTTAAGCAATTGTTCTGACAACACCCTTCAAGTAGCTTGAATTACAGGAGTCCACTCCACCACATCCAGCTAACTTTCTATTTTACTTTTTTGTACCTCAAATTTATCTTTATTTGATTTCCACAAAACAGCCACAAGAAAAAAAAATAAATGCTGCATTCTTTGTGTCATTTTTGCACTGTGGCCATGCCAGCCTTCTGTGTAGCATCCCAATTTTAGTGCAGGTGCTGAAGTGAGCACATGCCATGCCTGCCTCAGCTTTTTATGTTTTTCTGTTTTTTTCTTTTTTATAGGCAGTGGGCTACGCTGTGTTTTTCAAGGCCAGTCTTGAACCTGTGATTTCACGATCTGCTCACCTCGGCATTCTTAGATCTAGAATTACAGGCCTGAGGAGCCGAGACCAAACCATTTTTTTGTTTCAAAGATGGGTTTCACCATGTTGGTCAGGGGTCTCAACCTGCAACTTCTCATGATCCACACATTGGTTTTGAGGGCCTAAATTACAGGCTCCCATGAGCCACCTTGCCAGTTCTGCTGACTTTATTGTTAAAACAAAACAGAGAAACTATGCTGGGCTCTGTGACTCATGCCCACCAGCAATCTTAGCACTTTGGGAGGCTGAGGTGGGTGGGTCAACTGAGGTCATGAGTTTGAGGTCAGCCTGGGCATCCTGATGAAAACCCACCTCACATAAAAAGAAAAGAAAAGAAAAGTAATCAGACAGATGAGTGTCTGCAATTGTAACAAAACGAGGTGCCTGGTGACTCCACCCTTCTCCCGCCTTTCTTTATGATGTACTGTTTCCTCTTGTCACCCAGGCTGAAGTGCAACAGTGATCTTTGCTTATTGCAACACCTTTCTTTTGGGTTCAAGCGATTGTCCTGCAATGCCCTTCAAGTAGCTGGGTTACAGGTGTCCACACCACCATGTCCAGCTAACTTTCTATTTTTACTTTTTTTGTACCTCAAATCCATCTTTATTTGATTTCCACAAAACAGCCACAAGAAAAAAAATATGAACACTGCATTTGCATGTTTTTTTGCATTTGCTGAGGAGTGTTTTACTTCCAATTATGTGCTCAATTTTGGAGTAGGTGTGATGTGATGCTGAGAAGAATGTATAATCTGTGGATTTGGGGTGGAGAGTTCTGTAAATGTCTATCAGGTTTGCTTGTTCCAGGTCTGAGTTCAAGTCCTGGATATCATTGTTAATTTTCTGTCTGGTTGATCTGTCTGCTATTGACAGTGGAGTGTTAAAGTCTCCCACTATTATTGTGTGGGAGTCTAAGTCTCTTTGTAAGTCATTAAGAACTTGCCTTATATATCTGGGTGCTCCTACATTGGGTCCATATATATTTTGAATCGTTAGCTCTTCTTGTTGTCTCAATCCTTTTACCATTATGTAATGACCTTCTTTGTTCCTTTTGATCTTTGTTGCTTTGAAGTCTATTTTATCAGAGATGAGAATTGCAACTCCTGCTTTTTTTTGCTCTCCATTTGCTTGGTAAATCTTTCTCCATCCTTTTATTTTGAGCCTTTGTGTATCTTTGCATGTGAGGTGGGTTTCCTGGATACAGCACACTGATGGGTTTTGGTTTTTATCCAATTTGCCAGTCTGTGTCTTTTGATTGGTGCATTTAGCCCATTTACATTCAGGGTTAATATTGTTATGTGTGAATTTGATAATGCCATTTTGATGCTAGCTGGCTGTTTTCCCCATTGGTTTATGTAGATTCTTCATTTTGTTCATGCTCTTTAGCATTTGGTATGCTTTTAGGATGGCTGGTACTGGTTGTTTCTTTCTATGTGTAGGGACTCTTTCAGGAGCTCTTTGAAAGCAGGCCTAGTGGTGTCAAAATCTCTGAGTACTTGCTTGTTTGTGAAGGATTTTATTTTTCCTTCACTTATGAAGCTCAGTTTGGGTGGATATAAAATTCTGGGTTGAAAGTTCTTTTCTTTAAGGGTGTTGAATATTGGCCCCCACTCTCTTCTGGCTTGTAGAGTCTCTGCGAGAGATCTGCTGTGAGTCTGATGGGCTTCCCTTTGTGGGTTACCCGACCTTTCTCTCTGGCTGCCCTTAGTATTTTCTCTTTCATTTCAACCCTGGTGAATCTGACGACTATATGCCTTGGGGTTGCTCTTCTTGCGGAGTATTTTTGTGGTGTTCTCTGTATTTCCTGGAGTTGAGTATTGACCTGTCTTGCTAGGTTGGGGAAATTTTCCTGGATAATATCCTGAAGAGTGTTTTCCAACTTCAATTCATTCTCTTCATCACATTCTGGTACACCTATCAAACGTAGATTGGGTCTCTTCACATAGTCCCACATTTCTTGGAGATTTTGTTCATTCTTTTTTGTGCTTTTTTCTTTAATCTTGGTTTCTCGTTTTATTTCATTGAGTTGATCCTCGACTTCTGATATTCTTTCTTCTGCTTGGTCAATTCGGATGTTGAAACTTGTGCATGCTTCGCGACATTCTCGTTTTGTGCTTTTCAGCTCCTTCAATTCATTCATATTCCTCTCTAAGTTGTCCATTTTTGTTATCAATTCCTCGCGTCTTTTTTCAAATCTTTTTTCAAGGTTCTTAGTTTCTTTGCACTGGTTTAGTACATGTTCTTTTACCTCACTGAATTTTCTTATTATCCACTTTCTGAAGTCTCATTCCGTCATTTCGTCACACTCATTCTCCGTCCAGCTTTGTTCCCTTGCTGGCGAGGAGTTTTGGTCCTTTTTTGGAGGTGAGGTGTTTTGGTTTCGGGTGTTTTCCTTTTTTTGTGCTGGGTCTCTTCACATAGTCCCACATTTCTTGGAGATTTTGTTCATTCTTTTTTGTGCTTTTTTCTTTAATCTTGGTTTCTCGTTTTATTTCATTGAGTTGATCCTCGACTTCTGATATTCTTTCTTCTGCTTCGTCAATTCGGATGTTGAAACTTGTGCATGCTTCGCGACATTCTCGTTTTGTGCTTCTTCCCATCTTTATGGATTTATCCGTCTGTCTTCTTAGTAGTTGCTGATTTTTCAATTGGGTCTCTGTGTGGTTGCTGAGATTGTTGATGATGAAGTATTTCTCTTACTTTGTTTTCCTTCTAATGGTCTAGCCCCTCTGCTGTACGAGTGCTGAGATCCACTCCAGGCCCTGCTTGTCTGGGATATACCTGTAGCAGCTGCAGAACAGTGAGGGATGATACCAGTTTCTTCTTCTTCTGTCTTTGTTCCAGAATGATGCCCACCAAATGTCCGTCTTATTAGTTCTTTTTGTGGTGACTCTTTGGATATACAGGGGTCAGGGAGCTGCTTGAGGAGATGGTCTGTGCTTTATTGGAGCTGCAGTGCTGAGCTGTGAGCTCCGTTGTTCATTCAGGGTTGTTGGGAGGTTGTTTATGTCTGCTGCAATAGAACTCATAAAACACCACCTTTTTTTATTTTCCCCCTTAAATTCTCTGTCTCAGGGAGTTGGGGTTTTCTTTATGAGTATCTGTTGCACTGTCCTGCCCCACTAGGTGGCAGTCTATTCATATTTGCCTGCCGGGGCTCTGACCTGCTAGCGTGGGTCCGCCCTGTTGCTGCTGGGCTTCCTTCTGGTGTGGAGTGCTCCCCCTCCTGGTGGTGTCTCTCTGTTATGGCAGGTTGCCTCAGCAAAGGCAGGCTGCTTCAGCCCTGCACGGTACTTCAGTAGGGGGGGATTGCGTCAGTAATGGCGGATGCCCCTCCCTCACCGGGCTGCACTGTCCTAGATGCCGGCAGCAAAATTCTCAGCCCCAAGTGCCTCCAGTCACCGCCTTGCTTGTCCCCATGAGGGTGGGGCCCGCTGAGCCTGATCACCCAGCTCCCTGCCTCAGAGTCCATCCTCTCTCTCTCTCTCTTCCTCTCAGCAAGCTGAACGGTCGACTCTCTCACTGGCACCCCGGTAGCCTGCCGATAGGGCACTGGGATCTGTGCGATCTCCCATGTCACTGCCCACTGCACCGGCTCAGATAATACTTCCCAGGAAACTCCTGGTCTGGCTCATTGTCCACGTCCCGTTCAATCATATGGACATGCCAATCTGCCCTTCCAAATCTCAGATTGCCAGTTTAACAGGGCACCAAGCTCAGTGAGTTCCGTGCCGTGTCCCGCTGCAGCACCGGCATAAGTGGCCACACGAGCCAGCTGCACTAGCCAGCTGTACTAGCGTCCCGTGTCTCTCCCACACCTGGGACTTTCAACGCTCTGTGGGCATAAAAGGTCCATCCGAGAGTGCGGCTAGGACTCACCCTCTGCACCTTCACTGAGAGTTGCAATCCTGAGTCGCTTCTATGACGCCATCTTGCGAGAGTCTCCCCCCGCATTTGTTTTTGAAGCACCTATATTACAGGCTCCCATGAGACATTTTTCCTGGCAGGCCGAATTTATTGTTAGAAAAGAAATGGGAGAGACTGTGCAGGGTGCTGTGACTCATGCCAGTAATCTTAGCACATTGGGAGGCCGAGGTGGCTGGGTCACTTGAGGACATAATTTCAAGGTCAGCCTTGGCATCCCAGTGAAAACCTTTCTCACATAAAAAAGAGAAAAAAAAAGTAATCAGACAGATGAGTGTCTGCAATTGTAACAAAATGAGGTGCCTGGTGACTACACCTTTTGCCCTGCTTTTTTTATGACATACTGTTTCTGTCTTTTCACCCAGGCTGAAGTGCAACAGTGTGATCTTTGCTTATTTCAATGTCTTTCTTTTTGGTTCAAACAATTGCCTGACAATGCCCTTCAAGTAGCTGGGGTTACAGGTGTCCTCACCACCAAGTCCAGTTAACTTTCTGTTTTTACATTTTTATACCTCAAATCTATCTTTATTTGATTTCCACAAAACAGCCACAACAAAAAAATATACAGAACGCTGCATTCCTTTGCGTGTCATTTTTGCACTGTGGCCACACTAGCCTTCTGTGTAGCATCCCTATTTTAGTTCAGGTGCTGCAGAAGCTAGCACATGCCATGCCTGCCTCAGCTATTTTAGTTTTTTTGTGTGTGTATTTTTTGTTTTGTTTTTTATAGGAAGTGTGTTGCCCTGTGTCTTTAGAGGCCTTTCTCCAACCTATGATCTCATGATTCACCTGCCTCGCCATTCTAAGTGCTGGAATTACAGGCCTGAGGAGCACAGCCCAAACCAAATTATTTTTTCTTTCAAAATGTTGGTTGGGCGGGTCTTGAACCCACTTCTTCTATTAATCTGTATGCATTGCTTTTCTAGGCACCTAAATAACAGGCTCCCATGAGCCACGTTGCCCAGCTGGCCTACTTTATTGTTAAAGAAGAAATCAGAAAGACTGTGCCAGGTGCTGTGACTCACACCAGCAATCTTAGCAATTTGGGAGGCTGAGGTGGGCATGTCATCTTAGGTTATGTGTTCAAGGTCAGCCTGTGAATCCCAGTGAAAACACACTTCACATAAAAAAATCAGATAAGTAATCAGACAGATGAGTGTCTACAATTTTAACAAAACAAGGTGCCTGGTGACTCCACCCTTTTAACTGCCTTTCTTTATTATGTTCTTTTCCCCCCTTGTCAACCAGGGTGAAGTTCAACAGTGCAATCTTTGCTTATTGCAACACCTTTCTTTTGGGTTCAATCAATTGTCCTGCCAATGCCTTTCAAGTAGCTGGAGTTACAGGTTTTCACAGAACCACGTCGAGCTAACTTTCTATATTTACTTTTCTGTACCTCAAATCTATATTTATTTAATTTCCACAAAACAGCCACAACAAAAAAAAATACAGAATGCTGCATTCCTTTGCGTGTCATTTTTGCAATGCCACGGCCTTCTGTGTAGCATCCCAATTTTAGTGCAGGTGCTGCTGAAGCAAGCACATGCCATGCCTGCCTCAGCTTTTTATGTTTTTCTGTTTTTTTTTGTTTTTTTTATAGGAGTGTGTGCTGTGTCTTTAGAGGCCAGTCTCGAACCTGTGACCTCACAATCTGCCCACCTCAGCATTCTAAGTGCTGGAATTACAGGCCTGAGGAGCCCAGCCCAAACCAAATTTTTTTCATTTCAAAGACTGGGTTTCACCATGTTGGTCAAACGGGTTTCAAACCCAGAACTTTTCATTTTCTGCATGCATTGGTTATTGAGGCACCTATATTACAGACTGCCATAATCCACCTTGCCTGGCCAGCTGACTTTATTGTTAAAAAAGTAATCAGAGTGACTGTGCTGGAAGCTGTGACTCATGCCAGCAATCTTAGCACTTTGGGAGGCTGAGGTGGGCGGGTCACCTGAGGTCACGAGTTCGAGGTCAGCCTGGGCATCCTGGTGAAAACCACCTCACATAAAAAAGAGAAAAAGAAAAGTAATCAGACAGATGAGTGTCTGCAATTGTAACAAAACAAGGTGCCTGGTGACTCCACCCTTCTTCCCACCTTTCTTTATGACATACTGTTTTCCTCTTGTCACCCAGGCTGAAGTGCAACAGTGTGATCTTTGCTTATTGCAACACTTTTCTTTTGGGTTCAAGTGATTGTCCTGCCAATGCCCTTCAAGTAGCTGGGGTTACAGGTGTCCACACCACCACGTCCAGCTAACTTTCTATTTTACTTTTTGTACCTCAAATCTATCTTTATTTGATTTCCACAAAACAGCCACAACAAAAAAAATACAGAATGCTGCATTCCTTTGCGTGTCATTTTTTACTGTGGCCACCTTAGCCTTCTGTGTAGCATCCCAATTTTAGTGCAGGTGCTGCCAAGCGAGCACATGCCATGCCTGCCTCAGCTTTTTATGTTTTTTTGTTTTTATAGGGAGCAGGCTGCTGTGTCCTTAGAGGCCAGTCTGAACCTGTGACCTCACAATCTGCTCGCCTCAGCATTCTAAGTGCTGGGATTACAGACCTGAGGAGCCCAGCCCAAAACAAATTATTTTTTCATTTCAAAGATGGGGTTTGACCATGTTGGTCAGGCGGGTCTCAAACCAGCCACTTCCCATAATTTGCCCGCATTGGTTTTTGAGCCACCTAAATTACAGGCTCTCATGAGCCACCTTACAGGCCGGCTGACTTTATTGTTAAAAAAGTAATTAGAGAGACTGTGCTGGGCGCTGAGACTCACGCCAGCAATCCTAGCATTTTGGAAGGCCGAGATGGGCATTTAACCTGAGGTCACGAGTTTGAGGTCAGCCTGGACATCCCATTGAAAACCCACCTCACATAAAAAAAGAAAAAGAAAAAAAAATAATCAGACAGATGAGTGTCTGCAACTGTAACAAAACGAGGTGCCTGGTGACTCCACCCTTCTCCCCGCCTTTCTTTATGATGTACTTTTCTCTTGTCACCCAGGCTGAAGTGCAACAGTGATCTTTGCTTATTGCAACACCTTTCTTTTGGGTTCAAGCAATTGTCCTGCCAATGCCTTCAAGTAGCTGGGGTTACAGGTGTCCACACCACCACGTCCAGCTAACTTTCTATTTTTACTTTTTTTGTACCTCAAATCTATCTTTATTTGATTTCCACAAAACAGCCAAAAAAAAAATACAGAATGCTGCATTCCTTTGCGTGTCATTTTGCACTGTGGCCAGCTGGCCTTCTGTGTAGCATCCCAATTTTAGTGCAGGTGCTGCCAAGCGAGCACATGCCATGCCTGCCTCAGTTTTTTATGTTTTTTTTTGTTTTTTTATAGGGAGCAGGCTGCACTGTGTCTTTAGAGGCCAGTCTCAACCTGTGACCTCATGATTCACTCGCCTTGGCATTCTAAGTGCTGGGATTACAGGCCTGAGGAGCCCAGCCCAAACCAAATTTTTTTTCTTTCAAAGATGGGGTTTCACCATGTTGGTCAGGTGGGTCTCAAACCCACAACTTCTCATGATCTGCATGCATTGGTTTTCGAGGTGCCTAAATTACAGGCTCCATGAGCCACCTTGCCTGGCCAGCTGACTTTATTGTTAAAAAGAAATCAGAGAGACTGTGCTGGGCGCTGTGACTCACGCCAGCAATCTTAGCACTTTGGGAGGCTGAGGTGGGCAGGTCACCTGAGGTCATGAGTTCGAGGTCAGCCTGGGCATCCCAGTGAAAACACACCTCACATAAAAAGAAAAAGAAAAGTAATCAGACAGATGAGTGTCTGCAATTGTAACAAAACAAGGTGCCTGGTGACTCCACCCTTCTCCCGCCTTTCTTTATGACGTACTGTTTTCCTCTTGTCACCCAGGCTGAAGTGCAACAGTGCAATCTTTGCTTATTGCAACACCTTTCTTTTGGGTTCAAGCGATTGTCCTGCCAATTCTTTCAAGTAGCTGGGGTTACAGGTGTCCACACCACCACGTCCAGCTAACTTTCTATTTTTACTTTTTGTACCTCAAATCTATCTTTATTTGATTTCCACAAAACAGCCACAACAAAAAAAATACAGAATGCTGCATTCTTTGCGTGTCATTTTTGCCCTGCAGCCATGCCAGCCTTCTGTGTAGCATCCCAATTTTAGTGCAGGTGCTGCCAAGCGAGCACATGCCATGCCTGCCTCAGCTTTTTTATGTTTTTTTGTTTTTATAGGGAGCAGGCTGCTGTGTCTTTAGAGGCCAGTCTCAAAGCTGTGACCTCACAATCTGCCCACCTCAGCATTCTAAGTGCTGGGATTACAGGCCTGAGGAGCCCAGCCCAAACCAAATTTTTTTTCATTTCAAAGATGGGGTTTCACCATGTTGGTCGGGCGGGTCTCAAACCTGCAACTTCTCATGATCTGCATGCATTGGTTTTGAGGCACCTAAATTACAGGCTCCATGAGCCACCTTGCCCAGCTGGCCTACTTTATTGTTAAAAAGAATCAGAGAGACTGTGCCAGGGCGCTGTGACTCATCCCAGCAATCTAAGCACTTTGGGAGGCCGAGGTCAGGGGGATCACCTGAGGTCACGAGTTTGAAGTCAGCTTTGGTATTCCAGTGAAATCCCACTTCACATAAAAAGAAAGAAAAAGAAAAGTAATCAGACAGATGAGTGTCTGCAATTGTAACAAAACAAGGTGCCTGGTGACTCCACCCTTCTCCCGCCTTTCTTTATGATGTACTTTTCTCTTGTCACCCAGGCTGAAGTGCAACAGTGATCTTTGCTTATTGCAACACCTTTCTTTTGGGTTCAAGCAATTGTCCTGCCAATGCCTTCAAGTAGCTGGGGTTACAAGTGTCCACAGCACCATATCCAGCTAAGTTTTTATTTTTACTTTTCTGCACCTCAAATCTATCTTTACTTGATTTCCACAAATCAGCCAAAAAATATATATAGAATGCTGCATTCCTTTGCGAGTCATTTTGCACTGTGGCCAGCTGGCCTTCTGTGTAGCATCCCAATTTTAGTGCAGGTGCTGTTGTAGTGGGCACAGGCCAGGCCTTCCTCAGCTTTTTTGTTTTTCTGTTTTTTTTTTTTTATAAGGATCAGGCTGCCCTGTGTCTTTAGACGCCAGTGTTGAATCCTTGACCTCATGATCTGCTCACCATGGCATTGTAAGTGGTGGGATTACAGGCCTGAGGAGCCGAGCCAAACCAAATTTTTTTTGTTTCAAAGATGGGGTTTCACCATGTTGGTCAGGCGGGTCTCAAACCTGCAACTTCTCATGTTCTGCATGCATTGGTTTTGAGGTGCCTAAATTACAGGCTCCATGAGCCACCTTGCCTGGCCGGCTGACTTTATTGTTAAAAAAAAATCAGAGAGACTGTGCTGGGTGCTGTGACTCATGCCAGAAACTTTAGCACTTTGGGAGGCTGAGATAGGCATGTCAACTGAGGTCACGAGTTTGACATCAGCCTGGACATCCCAGTGAAAACACACCTCACATAAAAAAGAAAAAAAAAGAAAAGTAATCAGACTGATGAGTGTCTGCAATTGTAACAAAACAAGGTGCCTGGTGACTCCACCCTCCTACCCACCTTTCTTTCTGATGTACTGTTTCCCTATTGTCACCCAAGATGAAATGCAACAGCACAATCTTTGCTTATTGCAACACCTTTCTTTTGGTTCAAGCGATTGTCCTGCCAATGCCCTTCAAGTAGCTGGGGTTACAGGTGTCCACACCACCACGTCCAGCTAACTTTCTATTTTTACTTTTTGTACCTCAAATCTATCTTTATTTGATTTCCACAAAACAGCCACAACAAAAAAAATACAGAATGCTGCATTTTTTGTGTCATTTTGCACTGCTGCCACGCCGGCCTTCTGTGTAGCATCCCAATTTTAGTGCAGGTCCTGCCGAAGCGAGCACATGCCATGCCTGTCTCAGCTTTTTTATGTTTTTCTTTTTTTCTCTTTTTTATAGGGAGTGGGCTGTGCTATGTCTTTGAAGGCCTGTCTCGAACCTGTGACCTCACGATCATGCCTGCCTCAGCATTCTAAGTGCTGGGATTACAGGCCTGAGAAGCCCAGCCCAAACCAAATTATTTTTCTTTCAAAGATGGGGTTTCACCATGTTGGTCGGGCGGGTCTCAAACCCACAACTTCTCGTGATCCACCCATTGGTTTTGAGGCACCTAAATTACAGACTCCCATGAGCCACCTTGCCTGGCCAGCTGACTTTATTGTTAAAAAGTAATCAGAATGACTGTGCTGGTGCTGTGACTCACGCCAGCAATCTTAGCACTTTGGGAGGCTGAGGTGGTGGGTCACCTGAGGTCACGAGTTCGAGGTCAGCCTGGGCATCCTGGTGAAAACCACCTCACATAAAAAGAGAAAAAGAAAAGTAATCAGACAGATGAGTGTCTGCAATTGTAACAAAACAAGGTGCCTGGTGACTCCACCCTTCTTCCCGCCTTTATGACATACTGTTTTCCTCTTGTCACCCAGGCTGAAGTGCAGCAGTGTGATCTTTGCTTATTGCAACACTTTCTTTTGGGTTCAAGTGATTGTCCTGCCAATGCCCTTCAAGTAGCTGGGGTTACAGGTGTCCACACCACCATGTCCAGCTAACTTTCTATTTTTACTTTTTGTACCTCAAATCTATCTTTATTTGATTTCCACAAAACAGCCACAACAAAAAAAATACAAAACACTGCATTCCTTTGCATGTCATTTTTGCACTGCAGCCATGCCATCTTTCTGTGTAGGGTCCCAATTTTAGTGCAGGTGCTGCCTAAGCAAGCACATGCCATGCCTGCCTCAGCTTTTTATGTTTTTCTGTTTTTTTTTATAGGGAGCAGGCTGCTGTGTCTTTAGAGGCCAGTCTCGAACCTGTGACCTCACAATCTGCCCACCTCAGCATTCTAAGTGCTGGGATTACAGGCCTGAGAGCCCAGCCCAAACCAAATTTTTTTTCATTTCAAAGATGGGGTTTCACCATGTTGGTCAGGCGGGTCTCAAACCCACAACTTCTCATGTTCTGCACGCATTGGTTATTGAGGCACCTAAATTACAGACTCCCATGAGCCACCTTGCCTGGCCAGCTGACTTTATTGTTAAAAAAGTAATCAGAGAGACTGTGCTGGGTGCTGTGACTCATGCCAGCAATCTTAGCAATTTGGGAGGCCGAGGTGGTGGGTCACCTGAGGTCATGAGTTCGAGGTCAGCCTGGACATCCTGGTGAAAACCCACCTCACATAAAAAGAGAAAAGAAAAGTAATCAGACAGATGAGTGTCTGCAATTGTAACAAAACGAGGTGCCTGGTGACTCCACCCTTCTCCCCCTTTCTTTATGACATACTGTTTTCCTCTTGTCACCCAGGCTGAAGTGCAACAGTGTGATCTTTGCTTATTGCAACACTTTCTTTTGGGTTCAAGTGATTGTCCTGCCAATGCCCTTCAAGTAGCTGGGGTTACAGGTGTCCACACCACCATGTCCAGCTAACTTTCTATTTTACTTTTTGTACCTCAAATCTATCTTTATTTGATTTCCCCAAAACAGCCACAACAACAAAAAAATACAAAACACTGCATTCTTTTGCATGTCATTTTGCACTGCAGCCATGCCATCTTCTGTGTATCCCAATTTTAGTGCAGGTGCTGCCTAAGCAAGCACATGCCATGCCTGCCTCAGCTTTTTTATGTTTTTCTGTTTTTTTTTATAGGAGTGGGCTGCACTGTGTCTTTCCAGGCCAGTCTCGAACCTGTGACCTCATGATTCACTCGCCTTGGCATTCTAAGTACAAGGATTACAGGCCTGAGGAGCCCAGCCCAAACCAAATTTTTTTTCATTTCAAAGATGGGGTTTCTCCATGTTGGTCAGGCGGGTCTCAAACCTGAAACTTCTCATAATCCACCCATATTGGTTTTCAAGGCCTCCAAATTACAGGCCCCCATGAGCCATCTTGCATGGCCGGCCGAATTTATTGTTAAAAAGAAATCAGAGACTGTGCTGGGTGCTGTGACTCATGCCAGCAATCTTAGCACTTTGGGAGGCTGAGGTGGGTGGGTCACCTGAGGTCATGAGTTCGAGGTCAGCCTGGGCATCCTGGTGAAAACCCACCTCACATAAAAAAGAAAAGAAAAGTAATCAGACAGATGAGTGTCTGCAATTGTAACAAAACGAGGTGCCTGGTGACTCCACCCTTCTTCCCGCCTTTTTTATGATGTACTGTTTTCCTCTTGTCACCCAGGCTGAAGTGCAACAGTTCGATCTTTGCTTATTGCAACACCTTTCTTTTGGGTTCAAGCAATTGTCCTGCCAATGCCCTTCAAGTAGCTGGGGTTACAGGTGTCCACACCACCATGTCCAGCTAACTTTCTATTTTTACTTTTTGTACCTCAAATCTATCTTTATTTGATTTCACAAAAGAGCCACAAGAAAAAAATGTACGAAATGCTGCATTTTTTTCTTTGCGTGTCATTGTTGCTCTGTGGCCATGGCAACCTTCTGTGCAGCATCACAATTTTAGGTCAGGTGCTGCCGAACCGAGCACATGCCATGTTGGCCTCAGCTTTTTTATGTTTTCTGTTTTTTTTTTATAGGAGCAGGCTGCGCTGTGTCTTTAGAGGCCTGTCTCGAACCTGTGACCTCACGATCCATTTGCCTCAGCATTCTAAGTGCTGGGATTACAGTCCTGAGAAGCCCAGTCCCAACCAAATTATTTTTTTCTTTCAAAGATGGGGTTTCACCATGTTGGTCGGGAGGGTCACGAACCGACAACTTGTCGTGTTCTGCACGCATTGGTTATCGAGGCACCTAAATTACAGACTCCCATGAGCCACCTTGCCAGACCAGCCAACTTTATTGTTAAAAAGGTAATCAGAATGACTATGCCAGGTGCTGTGACTCACGCCAGCAATCTTAGCACTTTGGGAGGCCGAGGTGGGTGGGTCACCTGAGGTCACAATTTCAAGGTCAGCCTGGGCATCCCGGTGAAAACACCTCACATAAAAAAAGAAAAGAAAAGTAATCAGACAGATGAGTGTCTGTAATTGTAACAAAACGAGGTGCCTGGTGACTACACCCTTCTCCCCGCCATTTTTATGGAGTATTGTTACCATCTTGTCACCCAGGATAAAGTGCAAGAGTGAAATCTTTGCTTATTTCAACACCTTTCTTTTGGTCTCAAGTCATTGTCCTGCCAATACCCTTCAAGTAGCTGGGGTAACTGATGTCAGCAACACCACGTCCAGCTAACTTTCTATTTTTACTTTTTTATACCTCAAATCTATCTTTATTTGATTTTCGCAAAACAGCTGCAACAAAAAAATACAGAATGCTTAATTTCTTTGCGTGTCTTATTTGCGCAGCATCCACGCTGGCCTTTTGTGCAGCGTCCCAATTTCAGTTCTGGTGCTGCCGAAGCGAGCACAGGCCATGCCTGCCTCAGCTTTTTAATATTTTTCTGTTTTTTATAGGGAGCAGGCTGCGCTGTGTCTTTAGAGGCCAGTCTCGATCCTGTGACCTCACAATTTGCCCACCTCGGCATTCTAAGTGCTGGGATTACAGGCCTGAGAAGCCCAGCCCAAATCAAATTATTTTTTCTTTTCAAAGACGGGGATTCACCATGTTGGTTGGGTGGATCTCAAACCAGCCACTTCTTGTAATCAGCCCGCATTGGTGTTTGAGGCGCCTAAATTATAGGCATCCATGTGCCATGTTGCCAGGCTGGCCGAATTTATTGTTATTAAAAAATCAGAGAGACTGTGCTGGGTGCTGTGACTCACGCCAGCAATCTTAGCACTTTGGGAGGCCGAGGTGGGTCACCTGAGGTCACGAGTTCGAGGTCAGCCTGGGCATCCCAGTGAAAACCCACCTCACATAAAAAAGAAAAGAAAAGAAAAGTAATCAGACAGATGAGTGTCTGCAATTGTAACAAAACGAGGTGCCTGGTGACTCCACCCTTCTCCCCCTTTCTTTATGACGTTCTTTTTCCTCTTGTCACCCAGGCTGAAGTGCAACAGTGCAATCTTTGCTTATTGCAACACCTTTCTTTTGGGTTCAAGCGATTGTCCTGCCAATGCCCTTCAAGTAGCTGGGTTACAGGTGTCCACACCACCACGTCCAGCTAACTTTCTATTTTACTTTTTGTACCTCAAATCTATCTTTATTTGATTTCCACAAAACAGCTGCAACAAAAAAATACAGAATGCTGCATTCCTTTGCGTGTCATTTTTGCACTGTGGCCACGCCGGTTTTCTGTGTAGCATCCCAATTTTAGTGCAGGTGCTGCTGAAGTGAGCACATGCCATGCCTGCCTCAGCTTTTTATGTTTTCTGTTTTTTTTTTATAGGAGCAGGCTGCTGTGTCTTTGAGGCCTGTCTCGAACCTGTGACCTCAAAATCTGCCCACCTCGGCATTCTATGTGCTGGGATTACAGTCCTTAGGAGCCAAGCCCAAACCAAATTTTGTTTTGTTTCAAAAACGGTGTTTCACCTTGTTGGTCAGGCAGTTTTCAAACCTAAAACTTCTCATGATCTGCCCCCTTTCATTTTTGAGGCACCTAAATTATATGCTCCAATAAACCACCTTGCCTGGTCGGCCAAATTTATTGTTAAAAAAGAAATCAGAGAGACAGTGCAAGGCGCTGTGACGCACGCCAGCAATCTTAGCAGTTTGAAAGGCTGAGGTGGGTGGGTCCCCTGAGTTCATGAGTCTGAGGTCAGCCTGGGTATTTTGTTAAAACCCACCTCACGTAAAGAAGAGAAAGGGAAAAAGATAAGTAAAGAGACAGATGAGTGTCTGCAATTGTAACAAAACGAGGTGCCTGGTGACTACACTCTTCACCCTGCCTTTTTTTATGGCGTACTGTTTCCCTCTTGTCACCCAGGCTGAAGTGCAGCAGTGTGATCTTGCTTATTGCAACACCTTTCTTTTTGTTTCAAGTGATTGTCCTGAAAATGCCCTTCAAGTAACTGGGGTTACATCTGTCCATACCACCACATCCAGTTAACTTTCTATTTTTACATTTTTGTACTAAAATCCATCTTTATTTGATTTCCAAAAAACAGCCGCAACAAAATAAAATACAGAATGCTGCATTCCTTTGCTTGTCATTTTTGCGATGCAGCCATGCCGGCCTCAGGTGTAGCGTCCCAATTTTAGTGCTGGTGCTGCCGAAGCGAGCACATGCCATGCCTGCCTCAGCTTTTTTATATTTATTTGTTTTTTTTTTTATATAGGGAAAGGGCTGTGCTGTGTCTTTAGAGGCCAGTCTCAATCCTGTGACCTCACGATTTGCCTGCTTCAGCATTGTAAGTGCTGGGATTACAGGCCTGAGTAGCCCAGCCCAAACCGAGTGAAAATTTTTTTTTTTGTTTCAAAGATGGGTTTCACCATGTTGGTCAGGTGGGTCTCAAATGATTCTCTGATCCAGTTCCTTCAGGTGCTAAATTACAGGTGTCCACACCACCATGTCCAGCTACTTATTGTTAAAAAACATCAGAGAGACTGTGCTGTGCACTGTGACTCAAGCTAGCAAACTTAGCACTTTGGGAGGCTGAGGTGAGAGGGTCACCTGAAGTCATGAGTTCAAGGTTAACCTGGGCATCCCGGTGAAAAACCAGCTCACATATAAAAAAAGATAAAGAAAAGGAATCAAACAGATGAGTGTCTGCAATTGTAACAAAAGAGGTGCCTGGTGACTTAATACTTCTTTCCTCCTTTCTTTATGACTTTGTTTTCTCTTGTCACCCAGGCAGAAGTGCAACAGTGTGATCTTTGCTTATTGCAACACCTTTCTTTTTGGTTCAAGTGATTGTTTTTCCAATGCCCTTCAAGTAGCTGGGTTTACAGGTGTCCACACAAGCACATACTGCTAACTTTCTATTTATACTTTTCTGTACCTCACATCTATGTTTATTTATTTTCATCAGCTGCAACAAAAAAATTATGGAACGCTGCATTTTCTTTGTGTGTCATTTTTTGCGCTGTGGCCATGCCAGCCTTTTGTGTAGCATCCCAAATTTAGTGCAGGTGCCGCTGAAGTGAGCACATGCCATGCCTGTCTTAGCTTCTTTATGTTTTTCTGTTTTTCTCTATTTTATATGGAGTGAGCTGCACTGTGTCTTTTGAGGCCAGTCTGAAACTGTGACCTCACAATCTGCCTGCCTCGGCATTTTAAGTGATGGTATTACAGGCCTGAGGGGCCGATCCCAAACCAAATTTTTTTTTTGTTTCAAGGCTGGGGCTTCACTATGTTGGTCGGGTAGGTTTTGAACACAAGACTTCTCATGATCTGCCCTCATTCATCTTCAAGGCACCTCAATTACAGGCTCTCATGAGCCACCTTGCCCAGCCAGGCAAATTTATTGTTATAAAAGTAATCAGAGAGAATGTGCTGGGCGCAGTGACTCATGCCATCAATCTTAGCATTTTGGGAGGCCGAGATGGGCAGGTAACCTGAGGCCATGAGTTTGAGGTCACCCTGGGCATCCCAGGGAAAACCCACCCCACATGAAAAAGAGAAAAAGAATTAGAAAGGTAATCAGACAGATGATTGTCTGCAATTATAGTAAAACGAGGTGCCTCATGACTCCTCCCTTCTCCTTGCCTTTCTTTATGACGTACATTTTCCCTCTGGTCACCCAGGCTGAAGTGAAACAGTACAATCTTTGCTTATTTCAACACATTTCTTTTGGGTTCAAGCGATTTTCCTGTCAATGCCCATCAAGTAGCTGGGGTTACAGGTGTCCACACCACCAAATATAGCTAACGTTCTATTTTTACTTTTTTGTACCTTAAATTTATATTTATTTGATTTCTACAAAACAGCTGAAAGAAAAAGATACGAAATGCTGCATTCCTTTTCATGTGATTTTTGTGCTGCAGCCATGCCAACCTTCTGTGTAGCATCCCATATTTTGTGTAGGTGCTGTCGAAGTGAGCACATGCCATGCCTGACTCAGCTTTTTTGGTTGTTTTGTTTTTCTGTTTTTATTGGAAGCAGGCTGTGCTGTGTCTTTAGAGGCCAGTCTGGAACATGTGACCTCAAGATCCACCCATCTTGGCATTCTAAATGCTGGGATTACAGAACTGAGGAGCCCAGCCTAAACCAAATTATTTTTTTTCTTTCAGAGACAAGGTTTCACCATGTTGGTCAGGCGGATCTAGAACCCACAACTTCTCATCTTCTGCACACATTGCTTATTGAGGTGCCTAAATTAAACACTCCCATGAGACATCTTGCCTGGCTGGTTGACTTTATTGTTAAAAAAGCAATCAGAGTGACTGTGCTGGGCGCTGTGACTCATGCCAGCAATCTTAGCAGTTTGGGACGTCGAAGTGGGTGGGTCACCTGAGGTCATGAGTTTGAGGTCAGCCTGGGCATCCCAGTGAAAACCCACCTCACATATAAAAAAAAAGAAAAAGAGAAGTAATCAGACAGATGAGTGTCTGCAATTGTAACACAATGGGGTGTCTGGTGACTCCACCCTTTGCCTCGAGTTTCTTTATGACATACTGTTTTCCTCTTGTCACTCAGGCTGAAGTGCAGCAGTGCAATCTTTGCTTATTGTAACACCTATCTTTTGGGTTCAAAGGATTGTCCTGCCAATGCCCTTAGAGTAGCTGGGGTTACAGGTGTCCACACCACCACATCCAGCTAACTTTCTTTTTATAACTTTTTTGTACCTCAAATTCATCTTTATTTGATTTGCCAAAGCGAGCACATGTCATTCGTGCCTCATCTTTTTTCTGTTTTTCTGTTTTTTATTGGAAGCAGGCTGTGCTGTGTCTTTAGAAACCAGTCTCGAACCTGTGACCTCACGATCTGCCTGCCTCGGCATTCTAAGTGCTGGGATTAAATGCTTGAGAAGCCCAGCCCAAAACAAATTATTTTATCATTCCAAAGACCTTGCTTCACCATGTTGGTCAGGCGGGTCTTGAACCCGTAACTCCTCATGAAATGCCCGTATTCATTTTTGAGTTGCCTAAATTAGTGTCTCATGAGCCACCTTGCTGAGCTGGCTGACTTTTTTGTTTAAAAAAATCAGAGAGACTGTGCTGGGTGCTGTGACTCACGCCAGCAATCTTAGCACATTGGGAGGTCGAGGGGGGAGGGTCACCTGAGGTCACGAGTTCGAGGTCAGCCTGGGCATCCTGGTGAAAACCCACCTCATGTAAAAAAGAGAAGAAGAAAAAGAAAAGTAGTCAATCAGGTTAGTGTCTGCCATTGAAACAAAACGAGGTGCCTTGTGACTCCACTTTTCTCCCCGCTTTTCTTTATGATGTACGGTTTCCCTCTTGTCACCCAGGCTTAAATGCAACAGTGTGAACTTAGCTTATTGCAACACCTTTCTTTTGGATTCAAGCGATTGTTCTGCCAATGCCCTTCAAGTAGCTGGGGCTACAGGTGTCCACAACACCACGTCCGCCTACTTTCTATTTTTACTTTTCTGTATTTCAAATCTATCTTTATTTGATTTCCACAAAACTACCAAAAGAAAAAATATGGAACGCTGCATTCTTTGTGTGTCATTTTTGTGCTACAGCCATGCTGACCTTCTGTGTAGCATCCCAATTTCTGTGCATGTGCTGCTGAAGCGAGCACATGCCATGCCTGCCTCAGCTTTTTTTATCTTTTTCTGTTTTTCTTTGTTTTATGGGGAGCAGGCTGCACTGTGTCTTTAGAGGCCTGTTTTGAAATTTTGACCTCACAATCTGCCCGCCTCGACATTGTAAATGCTGAAATTATAGGCCTGAAATGCCGAGCACAAAGCACATTTGTTTTTTCATTTCAAAGATGGGCTTTCACCATGTTGTTTGGGCGGTATCGAACCTGCTGCTTTTTGTTTTCCCCACGCATTGGTTATCGAGACATTTAAATTACAGACTCCTGTGAGCCACCTTGCCATGTTTTCCAAATTTTGTTAAAAAAGGAAGACAGTGTGGCGATTCCTCAGGGACCTAGAAATAGAAATTCCATTTGACCCAGCAATCCATTACTGGGTATATATCCAAAGGACTATAAATCGTTCTACGATAAGGACACATACACACGAATGTTCATTGCAGCACTGTTTACAATAGCTAAGAACTGGAACCAACCCAAATGCCCAACGATGATAGACTGGACTGGGAAAATGTGGCACATATACACCATGGAATATTATGCAGCAATCAAAAATGATGAGTTTGTGTCCTTTGTAAGGACATGGATGAATCTGGAGAACATCATTCTCAGCAAACTGACACAAGAACAGAAAAAGAAATACCGCATATACTCACTCATAGGCGGGTGAGAAAAATGAGAACACATGGACACAGAGAGGCGGTCTACTATACACTGGGGTCTATTGGGGGGAATGGGGGAGGGACAGCGGGGGGGTCTGGGGAGGGATAGCCTGGGGATGAATGCCAAGTGTGGGTGAAGGGGAGGAAGGCAGCAAAACACACTGCCACGTGTGTACCTATGCAAGTATCTTGCACGTTCTGCACATGTACCCCAAAACCTATAATGCAATAAAATTTTTTTTAAAAATGCAAAAAAAAAAACAGTAATCACTGTAACTGTGCCGGGTGCTGTGACTCACGCCAGCAATCTTAGCACTTTGGAAGGCCAAGGTGGGCGGGTAACCTGAGGTCACGATTTCAAGGTCAGCCTGGGCATCACTGTGAAAACCCTCCTCATATAGAAAAAAAGAAAAAGAAAAGTAATTACACAGATGAGTGTCTGCAATTGTAACAAAAAAAAGGTACCTTGTGACTTTACCCTTAGCCCTGCCTTTTTTTATGAGGTACTGTTTTTCTATTGTCACTAAGGCTGAAGTGCAACAGTGCGATCTTTGCTTATTGCAACACCTTACTTTTGGGTTCAACCCATTGTCCTGACAATGCCCTTCAAGTAGCTGCTGTTACAGGTGTCCACACCACCACATCCAGCTTACTTTCTATCTTTACTGATTTGTATCTCAAATCTATCTTTATCTGATTTTTACAAAACAGTCACAAGATAAATGTGGCACACTGCATTTGTTTGCATGTCATTTTTGCGCTGCAGCCATGCCGGCTTTCTGTGTAGTGTCTCAATTTTAGTGTAGGTGCTCAGAAAGTAAGCACTTGCCATACCCGCTGTAGGATTTTTATGCTTTTCTGTTTTTATGTTTACTATAGTGAGCAGCTTGTGCTATGCCTTTGAGGCCAGTCTCGAACCTGTGACCTCACAATCCACCCTACTCAGTCTTCTAAGTGCTGGAATTACAGTCCTGAGCAGCCCAGCCGAAACCAAATTTTGTTTTCATTTTAATGACAGTGTTTCACCTTTTTGATCAGGTGCATGTAGAACCCACATCTTCTTGTGACCTGCCCACACTGGCTTTCAAGGCACCTGGATAGTGGGCTCTCTTGAGGCACCATGCCTGGCCTGCGGACTTTATTGTTAAAGTAGAAATCAGAGAGACTGTGCTGAACACTGTGACTCATGCCAGCAATCTTATAACTTTGTGGGCCGAGGTGGGTGGGTCACCTGAGGTCACAAGTTCGAGGTCAGCCTGAGAGTCCTGTAGAAAAAACACCTCACATAAACAAGGAGAAAAGAAAAAAGAAAAGTAATCAGACAGATTAGGGTCTGCAATTGTAATAATCCGAGGTACAGGGTGACTCCAAACCTCGTCTCACTTTCCTTTATGATGTACTCTTTCCTTCTTGTCACCCAGGCTGGAGTGCAACATTACAATCTTTGATTATTGCAACACCTTTCTTTTGGGTTCAAGCGATTGTCCTTGCAATGCCCTTCAAGTAGCTGGGGTTGCAGGTGTCTGCACACCACACTTCCAGCTAACTTTCTATTTTTACTTTTTGTACCTCAAATCTATCTTTATTTGATTTCCACAAAACAGCCAAAGAAAAAAAATATGAACACTGCACTTGCATGTCATTTTTGCTGATCATGCTGGCCTTCTGTGTAGCATCCCAATTTTAGTGCAGGTGCTGCCAAAGAGCACATGCCATACCTGCCTCAGCTTTTTATGCTTTTCTGTTTTTCTTTTTTTATAGAGTGGGCTGCACTGTGTCTTTTGAGGCCAGTCTCGAACCTGTGACTCATGATCTGCCCTCCTTGGCATTCTAAGTGCTGGGATTACAGGCCTGAGCATCCCAGCCCAAACCAAATTATTTTTTCATTTTAAAGACAGGGTTTCACCAGGTTTGTCAGGCAGGTCTCGAATGCAGCTTCTCATTATCAGCCTGCACTGGTTTTTGAGGCCTGGATTGGGCTCCCATGAGCCACCTTGCTGCCAGCCAACTTTATTGTTAAAAAAAATCAGAGAGACTGTGCCGGCTGCTGTGACTCATTACAGCAATCTTAGCACTTTGGGAGGTGGAGGTGGGCGGTCACCTGAGGTCATGAGTTCGAGGTCAG
This sequence comes from Saguinus midas, assembly GCA_021498475.1. Classification (NCBI taxonomy): domain Eukaryota; kingdom Metazoa; phylum Chordata; class Mammalia; order Primates; family Cebidae; genus Saguinus; species Saguinus midas. The sequence continues at coordinate 172,048,526 of CM038394.1, forward strand.
CCTGACATTCTGGTGAAAAACCTCTAATACATAAAAAGAGAAAAGAAAAAAAAGTAATCAGACAGATGAATGTCTGCAATTGTAACAAAACAGGTGCCTGGTGACTCCACCCCCACCTTTCTTTATGATGTCTGTTTCTCTCTTGTCACCCAGGCTGAAGTGCAACAGTGTGATCTTTGCTTATTGCAACACCTTTTTTTGTTCAAGCGATTGTTTTGCAATGCCCTTCAAGTAGCTGGGGTTGCAGGTGTCTGCACCACCACTTTCAGCTAACATTCTATTTTTATTTTTTGTACCTCAAATCTCTCTCTATTTGATTTCCACAAAACAGTCACAAGAAAAATAAAATAAAATATGCTGCATTCCTTTGTGTCATTTTGTGATGTGGCCATGCCAGCCTTCTGTGTAGCATCCCAATTTTAGTGTAGGTGCTGCCGAAGTGAGCACATGCCATGCCTCTCAAAACTTTTATGCTTTTCTGTTTTTATGTTTTTCTAAAGGGAAGGGCTGTGCTGTGTCTCTTTGAGGCCAGTCTCGAACCTGTGACCTCACCATCTGCCCCCCTTCATTCTAAGTGCTGGGATTACAGGCCTGAGCAGCCCAGCCCAAACCAAATTTTGTTTTCGTTTTAAAGACAGGGTTTCACCATGTTGGTCGGGCGGGTCTCAAACCCACTACTTCTTGTGTTCCACACATTGGTTATTGAGACGCCTAAATTACAGGCTCCATGAGCCACCTTGCCCGCCAGGTTTTATTGTTAAAAAGTAATCAGAGACTGTGCTGAGTGCTGTGACTCACGCCAGCAATCTTAGCACTTTGGGAGGCCGAGGTGGGCGGTCACCTGAGGTCACAGTTTCAGGTCAGCCTGGGCATCCCAGTGAAAACTCTTCACATAAAAAGAAAAAGAAAAGTAATCAGACAGATTAGGGTCTGCAATTGTAACAAATGAGGTACAGGGTGACTCCACCTCGTCTCACTTTCTTTATGATGTACTCTTTCTTCTTGTCACCCAGGCTGGAGTGCAACAGTGCAATCTTTGCTTATTGCAACACCTGCCTTTTGGTTCAATCTATTGTTTTGCAATGCCCTTCAAGTAGCTGGGGTTGCAGGTGTCTGCACCACCACTTCCATCTAACATTCTATTTTTATTTTTGTGTACCTCAAATGTCTATTTGATTTCCACAAAACAGGCACAAGATAAAAAATAGAACACTGCACCCCTTTGCATGTCATTTGTGATGCGGCCATGCTGGCCTTCTGTGTAGCATCCCAATTTTAGTGTAGGTGCTCCCAAAGAGAGCACATGCCATACCTGCCTCAGCTTTTTTATGCTTTTCTGTGTTTATGTTTTCCATAGAGAGTGGGCTGCACTGTGTCTTTTGAGGCCAGTCTCGAACCTGTGGCCTCACGATCTGCCCTCCTTGGCATTCTAAGTGCTGGGATTACAGGCCTGAGCATCCCAGCCCAAACCAAATATTGTTTTCATTTTAAAGACGGGGTTTCACCAGGTTTGTCAGGCAGGTGTCGAAAATGCAGCTTCTCATTATCAGCCTGCACTGGTTTTTTGAGGCGCCTGGATGATGGGCTCCCTTGAGCCACGGTGCTGGCCAGCCAACTTCATTGTTAATAAAAAAATCAGAGAGACTGTGCCGGCTGCTGTGACTCATTACACCAATCTTTGAAATTTGGGAGGTGGAGATGGGTGGGTCACTTTATGTCATGAGTTCGAGGTCAGCCTGAACATTCTGGTGAAAAAACACCTCTAATAAACAGGGAAAAAAAAAAAAGTAATCAGACAGATGAATGTCTGCAATTGTAACAAACCGAGGTGCAGGGTGACTCCACCCCCCACCTTGTTTTCCTTTATGATGTCCTCTTTCTTTCTTGTCTCCCAGGCTGGTGTGCAACAGTGTGATCTTCGCTTATTGCAAAACATGTTTTTTTTGTTCAATCGATTGTTTTGCAATGCCCTTCAAGTAGCTGGGGTTGCAGGTGTCTGCACCACCACTTTCAGCTAACCTTCTATTTTTATTTTTTTGTACCTCAAATCTCTCTCTATTTGATTTCCACAAAACAGTCACAAGATAAAAAAAAATAAAATATGCTGCACCCCTTTGTGTGTCATTTTTGTGATGTGGCCATGCCAGCCTTCTGTGCAGCATCCCAATTTTAGTGTAGGTTCTCCCGAAGTGAGGCACATGCCATTCCCGCCTCAAAACTTTTATGCTTTTCTGTTTTTATGTTTTTCTAAAGGGAATGGGCTGTGCTGTCTCTTTTGAGGCATGTCTCGAACCTATGACCTCACCATCCTCCCCCCTTCGCTTTCTAATTGCTGGGATTACATGCCTGAGCAGCCCGGCCCAAACCAAATTTTTTTTTCGTTTTAAAGACAGGGTTTTATTATGTTGGTTGGGCGGGTCTCGAACCTGCTACTTCTTGTGTTCCACATGCATTGGTTATTGAGACGCCTAAATTACAGACTCCCATGAGCCACCTTGCCAGGTTTTCCGAATTTTGTTAAAAAAGTAATCACTGTGACCGTGCTGAGTGCTGTGACTCACGCCAGCAATCTTAGCACTTTGGGAGGCCGAGGTGGGCGGTAACCTAAATTCACAATTTCAAGGTCAGCCTGGGCATCCCTGTGAAAACTCTTCTCATAAAAAAAAGAAAAAGAGAAAGAAAAGTAATCAGACAGATGAGTGTCTGCAATTGTAACAAAAAGTGCCTGGTGACTCCACCTTTCGCCTCACCTTTTTTTATGATGTAATGTTTTTCTCTTGTCACCCAGGCTGAAGTGCAACAGTGTGATCTTTGCTTATTGCAACACCTTTCTTTGGGGTTCAATCGATTGTCCTGCCAATGCCCTTCAAGTAGCTGGGTTACAGGTGTCCACACACCACGTCCAGCTAACTTTCTATTTTACTGTTTTGTACCTCAAATCTATCTTTATTTGATTTCCACAAAACAGCACAAAAAAAAAATACAAAATGCTGCATTATTGCATGTCATTTTTGCGCTGCAGTGACACCAGCTTCTGTGTAGCATCTCAATTTTAGTGCAGGTGCTGCCAAAGAGCACATGCCATGCCTCAGCTTTTTATGTTTTCTGTTTTTGTTTTTAGTGAGTGGGTTGCTGTGTCTTTGAGGCCAGTCTCGAACTGTGACCTCACAATCCACCCTACTCTCAGTCATTCTAAGTGCTGGAATTACAGTCCTGAGCAGCCCAGCCGAAACCAAATTTTGTTTTCATTTTAATGACAGTGTTTCACCTTTTGATCAGGTGCATGTAGAACCCACATCTTCTTGTGACCTGCCCACACTGGCTTTCAAGGCACCTGGATAGTGGGCTCTCTTGAGGCACCATGCCTGGCTCATGGACTTTATTGTTAAAGTAGAAATCAGAGACTGTGCTGAACACTGTGACTCATGCCAGCAATCTTATAACTTTGGGGCCGAGGTGGGTGGGTCACCTGAGGTCACAAGTTCGAGGTCAGCCTGGGAGTCCTGTTGAAAAACACCTCACATAAACAAGGAGAAAAGAAAAAGAAAAGTAATCAGACAGATTAGTGTCTGCAATTGTAACAAATGAGGTACCTGGTGACTCAAACCTCGTCTCACTTTCCTTTATGATGTACTCTTTCCTTCTTGTCACCCAGGCTGGAGTGCAACATTACAATCTTTGCTATTGCAACACCTTGCCTTTTTGGATTCAATCTATTGTCCTGCAATGCCCTTCAAGTAGCTGGGGTTGCAGGTGTCTGCACCACCACTTCCAGCTAACATTCTATTTTTATTTTTGTACCTCAAATCTCTCTATTTGATTTCCACAAAACAGGCACAAGAAAAAAAATACAGAACACTGCACCCCTTTGCATGTCATTTATGTGATGCGGCCATGCTGGCCTTCTGTGTAGCATCCCAATTTTAGTGTAGGTGCTCCCAAAAGAGCACATGCCATACCTGCCTCAGCTTTTTATGCTTTACTGTGTTTATGTTTTCCATAGAGAGGGGCTGCACTGTGTCTTTGAGGCCAGTCTCGAACCTGTGCCTCACGATCTGCCCTCCTTGGCATTCTAAGTGCTGGGATTACAGGCCTGAGCATCCCAGCCCAAACCAAATTTTGTTTTTTTTAAAGACAGGGTTTTATTATGTTGGCGGGTCTCAACCTGCTACTTCTTGTGTTCCACATGCATTGGTTATTGAGACGCTAAATTACAGACTCCCATGAGCCACCTTGCCAGGTGAATTTTGTTAAAAAGTAATCACTGTGACTGTTGAGTGCTGTGACTCACGCCAGCAATCTTAGCACTTTGGGAGGCCGAGGTGGCGTAACCTAATTCACAATTCAAGGTCAGCCTGGCATCCCTGTGAAAACTCTCATAAAAAAAAAGAAAAAGAAAGAAAAGTAATCAGACAGATGAGTGTCTGCAATTGTAACAAAAAGTGCCTGGTGACTCCACCTTTCGCCTCACCTTTTTTTATGATGTAATGTTTTTCTATTGTCACTCAGGCTGAAGTGCAACTGTTCGATCTTTGCTTATTGCAACACCTTTCTTTGGGGTTCAATCGATTGTCCTGCCAATGCCCTTCAAGGAGCTGCTGTAACAGGTGTCCACACCACAACGTCCAGCTTACTTTCTATCTTTACTGTTTTGTATCTCAAATCTATCTTTATTTAATTTCCACAAAACAGTCACAAGATTAAAAAAATACAAAATGCGGCATTATTTTGCATGTCATTTTTGCGCTGCAGTGACACCAGCTTTCTGTGTAGCATCTCAATTTTAGTGTAGGTGCTCCGAAAGCCAGCACTTGCCATACCCGCTGTAGGTTTTTTATGCTTTTCTGTTTTTATGTTTACTATAGTGAGTGGGTTGCGCTGTGTCTTTTGAGGTTAGTCTCGAAACTGCGACCTCACAATCCACCCTTCTCAGCCTTCTAAGTGCTGGGATTACAGTCCTGAGCAGCCCAGCCCAAACAAAATTTTGTTTTAATTTTAAAGACACTGTTTCACCTTGTTGGTCGGGCACGTCTCGATCCAAACCAAATTTTGTTTTTATGTTTTCTATAGGAAGTGAAACGTGCTGTGTCTTTCAAGGGCACTCCTGAACCTGTGACCTCACAATTCACCCTCCTCAGCATTATAAGTGCTGGGATTGCAGGCCTGAGCAGCCCAGGCCAAACCAAATTTTGTTTTCGTTTTAAAGACGGGGTTTTACCATGTTTGTCGGGCAGGTATCAAACTCGCAGGTTCTCGTGATCTGCCCGCACTGGTTTTTGAGGCATCTGGATAATGGGCTTCCTCTAGCCACAATGCCCTGCCTGCCGACTTTATTGTTAATAAAAAAATTAAAGAGACTGTGTCGGGCACTGTGACTAGCAATTTGAGAGGCCGAGATGGACGCATAACCTGAGGTAACGAGTTCGAGGTTAGCCTGGGAATTCCGGTGAAAAAAATCCATCACATAAACAAGAAGAAAAGGAAAGTAATCAGACAGATGAGCGTCTGATATTGTAACAAACCGAGGTTCAGGGTGACTCCACCCCCCGCCTCACCTTCCTTTATCACGTCCTGTTTCTTTCTTGTCACCCAGGCTGGAATGCAACAGTGGGATCTTTGCTTATTGGAACACCTGCCTTTTGGATTCAATCGATTCTTTTGCAATTATTTTCCAGTAGGTGGGGTCTCAAGTTTTCGCACCACCACTTCCAGCTAACATTTTATTTTCGTTTTTTTTACCTCAAATCTCACGCTATTTGATTTGCACAAAACAGGCACAAAATATAAAAAATTGAGAACACTGCACCCCTTTGTGTGTCATATTTGTGATGCGGCCATGCCAGCCTTCTGTGTAGTTTTCCAATTTTAGTGTAGGTGCTTCTAAAGAGAGAACATGCCATACTCACCTCATATTTTTATGCTTCTTGTTTTTATGTTTTCTATAGAAAGCAAAGTGCGCTGGGTCTTTCAAGAACACTCTCGAACATGTGACCTCACAATTCACCCTCCTTGGCATTCTAAGTGCTGGGATTGCAGGCCAAAGCAGCCTAGCCCAAACCAAATTTTGTTTTCATTTTAAAGACGGGGTCTTCCCATGTTGGTTGTGCGGGTATCAAACTCGCAGGTTCTCGTGAATCTGCCCACACTGGTTTTCGAGGCACTTGGATAAAGGGCTTTTTTTAGCCACAGTGCCAGGCCTGCCGACTTTATTGTTAAGAAAATAATCAAAGAGACTGTGACGGGCGCTGTGACTCATGACAGCAATATTAGCAATTTGAGAGGTCAAGATGGGGGCATCACCTGAGGACACGAGTTTGAGGTCGGTTTGTGAATCCCTGTGAAAAAAAAATCTCACATACACAAGGAAAAAAGAAAAAGAAAAGTAATCAGACAGATTAATATCTGCAATTGTAAAAAACCGAGGTCCAGTGTGACTTCACCTCCCGCCTCACCTTCCTTTATGACGTACTCTTTCTTTCTTGTCACCCAGGCTGGAGTGCAACAGTGTGATCTTTGCTTATTGCCACACCTGCCTTTTCAGTTCAATCGATTGTTTTGCAATGCCCTTCAAGTAGCTGGGTTGCAGGTGTCCACACCACCACGTTCAGCTAACATTTTATTTTTACTTTTTGTACCTCAAATCTATCTTTATTTGATTTCCACAAAACAGGCACAAGAAAAAAAAAAATAGGAAATGCTGCAATCTTTGTGTGTCATTTTTGTGATGCAGCCATGCCGGCCTTTTGTGTAGCATCCCAATTTTTGTGGAGGTGCTCCCGAAGCGAGCACATGCCATATCTGCCTCAGCTTTTTATGCTTTTCTGTTTTTTTGTTTTTTATAGGAGCGGGCTGTGCTGTGTCTTTGAGGCCAGTCTCGAACCTGTGACCTCACGATCTGCCCACCTTGGCATTCTAAGTGCTGGGATTACAGGCCTGAGCAGCCCAGCCCAAACCAAATTTTTTTTTGTTTCAAAGATGGGGTTTCACCATGTTGGTCGGGCGGGTCTCAAACCTGCAACTTCTCATGATCTGCCCACATTGGTTTTGAGGCGCCTAAATTACAGGCTCCCATGAGCCACCTTGCCTGGCCAGCCAAATTTATTGTTAAAAAAATCAGAGAGACTGTGCTGGGCGCTGTGACTCATGCCAGCAATCTTAGCACTTTGGGAGGCCAAGGTGGGTGGGTCACCTGAGGTCACGAGTTCGAGGTCAGCCTGGGCATCCCAGTGAAAACCCACCTCACATAAAAAGAAAAAGAAAAAGAAAAGTAATCAGACAGATGAGTGTCTGCAATTGTAACAAAACGAGGTGCCTGGTGACTCCACCCTTCTCCCCACCTTTCTTTATGATGTACTGTTTTCCTCTTGTCACCCAGGCTGAAGTGCAACAGTGTGATCTTTGCTTATTGCAACACCTTTCTTTTGGGTTCAAGCGATTGTCCTGCCAATGCCCTTCAAGTAGCTGGGGTTACAGGTGTCCACACCACCACGTCCAGCTAACTTTCTATTTTTACTTTTTGTACCTCAAATCTATCTTTATTTGATTTCCACAAAACAGCCACAAGAAAAAAAAAATCAGAGAGACTGTGCTGGGTGCTGTGACTCACGCCAGCAATCTTAGCACTTTGGGAGGCTGAGGTGGGTGGGTCACCTGAGGTCATGAGTTTGAGGTCAGCCTGGGCATCCTGGTGAAAACCCACCTCACATAAGAAACAAAAAGAAAAGTAATCACAAAAATGAGTGTCTAAAATTGTAAGAAAACGAGGTGTCTGGTGACTCCACTTTTTGCCCAGATTTTCTTTATGATGTACTGTTTTCCTCTTGTCACCCAGGCTGAAGTGCAACATTGTGATCTTTGCTTATTGCAACACCTTTCTTTTGGGTTCAAGCGATTGTCCTGCAATGCCCTTCAAGTAGCTGGGGTTACAGGTGTCCACACCACCATGTCCAGCTAACTTTCTATTTTTACTTTTTGTACCTCAAATCTGTCTTTATTTGATTTCCACAAAACAGCCACAAAAAAAAAAAAGAAAAGTAATCAGACAGATGAGTGTCTGCAATTGTAACAAAACGAGGTGCCTGGTGACTCCACCCTTCTCCCCACCTTTCTTTATGAAGTACTGTTTTCCTCTTGTCACCCAGGCTGAAGTGCAACAGCTTGATCTTTGCTTATTGCAACACCTTTCTTTTGGGTTCAAGCGATTGTCCTGCAATGCCCTTCAAGTAGCTGGGGTTACAGGTGTCCACACCACCATGTCCAGCTAACTTTCTATTTTTACTTTTTGTACCTCAAATCTATCTTTATTTCATTTCCACAAAACAGCCACAAGAAAAAAAAAGTAATCAGACAGATGAGTGTCTGCAATTGTAACAAAACGAGGTGCCTGGTGACTCCACCCTTCTCCCCACCTTTCTTTATGATGTACTGTTTCTCTTGTCACCCAGGCTGAAGTGCAACAGTGCAATCTTTGCTTATTGCAACACCTTTCTTTTGGGTTCAAGCGATTGTCCTGCAATGCCCTTCAAGTAGCTGGGGTTACAGGTGTCCACACCACCACGTCCAGCTAACTTTCTATTTTTACTTTTTGTACCTCAAATCTGTCTTTATTTGATTTCCACAAAACAGCCACAAGAAAAAAGAAATCAGAGAGACTGTGCTGGGTGCTGTGACTCACGCCAGCAATCTTAGCACTTTGGGAGGCCAAGGTGGGTGGGTCACCTGAGGTCATGAGTTTGAGGTCAGCCTGGGCATCCTGGTGAAAACCCACCTCACATAAAAAGAAAAAGAAAAGTAACCAGACAGATGAGGGCCTGCAATTGTAACAAAACGAGGTGCCTGGTGACTCCACCTTTCTTTATGATGTACTGTTTTCCTCTTGTCACCCAGGCTGAAGTGCAACAGTGCAATCTTTGCTTATTGCAACACCTTTCTTTTGGGTTCAAGTGATTGTCCTGCCAATGCCCTTCAAGTAGCTGGGGTTACAGGTGTCCACACCACCATGTCTAGCTAACTTTCTATTTTTACTTTTTGTACCTCAAATCTATATTTATTTGATTTCCACAAAACAGCCACAAGAAAAAAAAAGTAATCAGACAGATGAGTGTCTGCAATTGTAACAAAACGAGGTGCCTGGTGACTCCACCCTTCTCCCCACCTTTCTTTATGATGTACTGTTTTCCTCTTGTCACCCAGGCTGAAGTGCAACAGTGCAATCTTTGCTTATTGCAACACCTTTCTTTTGGGTTCAAGTGATTGTCCTGCCAATGCCCTTCAAGTAGCTGGGATTACAGGCCTGAGGAGCCCAGCCCAAACCAAATTTTTTTTTCATTTCAAAGACGGGTTTCACCATGTTGGTCAGGCGGGTCTCAAACCCACAACTTCTCATGATCTGCCCACATTGGTTTTGAGGCACCTAAATTACAGGCTCTCATGAGCCACCTTACAGGCTGGCCGACTTTATTGTTAAAAAAGAAATCAGAGAGATGGTGCTGGGCGCTGTGACTTCCGCCAGCAATCTTAGCACTTTGGGGGGCCGAGGTGAGCGGGTCATTAGAGGTCACGAGTTTGAAGTCAGCCTGGGCATTCCAGTGAAAACCCACCTCACATAAAAAAAGAGAAAAAGAAAAAGAAAAGTAATCAGACAGATGAGTGTCTGCAATTGTAACAAAACGAGGTGCCTGGTGACTCCACCCTTCTCCCACCTTTCTTTATGATGTACTGTTTCTCTTGTCACCCAGGCTGAAGTGCAAGAGTGATCTTTGCTTATTGCAACACCTTTCTTTTGGGTTCAAGTGATTGTCCTGCAATGCCCTTCAAGTATCTGGGGTTACAGGTGTCCACACCACCACGTCCAGCTAACTTTCTATTTTTACTTTTTGTACCTCAAATCTATCTTTATTTGATTTCCACAAAACAGCCACAAAAAAAAAAAATACAGAACGCTGCATTTCTTTGCATGTCATTTTTGCTGCAGCCATGCCAGCCTTCTGTGTAGTGTCCCAATTTTAGTGCAGGTGCTGCTGAAGCGAGCACATGCCATGCCTGCCTCAGCTTTTTATGTTTTTCTGTTTTTTTTTTTTTATAGGAGCAGGCTGTGCTGTGTCTTTCAGGCCAGTCTCAACCTGTGACCTCACGATCTGCCTGCCTCAGCATTCTAAGTGCTGGGATTACAGGCCTGAGGAGCCCAGCCCAAACCAAATTTTTTTTTTTCAAAGATGGGTTTCACCATGTTGGTCGGGTGGGTCTCAAACCCACAACTTCTCATGATCTGCCCACATTGGTTTTGAGGCACCTAAATTACAGGCTCCCATGAGCCACCTTGCCTGGCCAGCCGACTTTATTGTTAAAAAGAAATCAGAGAGACTGTGCTGGGCACTGTGACTCATGCCAGCAATCTTAGCACTTTGGGAGGCCGAGGTGGGTGGGTCACCTGAGGTCACGAGTTCGAGGTCAGCCTGGGCATCCTGGTGAAAACCCACCTCACATAAAAAAGAGAAAAAGAAAAAGAAAAGTAATCAGACAGATGAGTGTCTGCAATTGTAACAAAACGAGGTGCCTGGTGACTCCACCCTTCTCCCACCTTTCTTTATGACATACTGTTTCTCTTGTCACCCAGGGTTAAAAGAAACAGTGTGATCTTTGCTTATTGCAACACGTTCATTTTGGCTTCAAGTGATTGTTCTGCCAATGTCCTTCAAGTAGCTGGGGTTACAGGTGTGCACACCACAACGTCCAGCTAACTTTCTATTTTTACTTTTTGTACCTCAAATCTATCTTTATTTGATTTCCACAAAACAGCCACAAGAAAAAAAATACAGAATGCTGCATTCTTTGCATGTCATTTTTGCTGCAGCCATGCCAGCCTTCTGTGTAGCATCCCAATTTTAGTGCAGGTGCTGCTGAAGCGAGCACATGCCATGCCTGCCTCAGCTTTTTATGTTTTTCTGTTTTTTTTTTTATAGGAGCAGGCTGTGCTGTGTCTTTGAGGCCAGTCTCGAACCTGTGACCTCATGATCTGCCCACCTTGGCATTCTAAGTGCTGGGATTACAGGCCTGAGAGCCCAGCCAAACCAAATTTTTTTTTCATTTCAAAGATGGGTTTCACCATGTTGGTCGGGTGGGTCTCGAACCTGCAACTTCTCGTGATCTGCTCACATTGGTTTTGAGGCGCCTAAATTACAGGCTCCCATGAGCCACCTTGCCTGGCTGACTTTATTGTTAAAAAGAAATCAGAGAGACTGTGCTGGGCACTGTGACTCACGCCAGCAATCTTAGCACTTTGGGAGGCCAAGGTGGTGGGTCACCTGAGGTCACGAGTTTGAGGTCAGCCTGGGCATCCCAGTGAAAACCCACCTCACATAAAAAAAAAAAAGAAAAAGAAAAGTAATCAGACAGATGAGTGTCTGCAATTGTAACAAAACGAGGTGCCTGGTGACTCCACCCTTTTTTTCACCTTTCTTTATGATGTACTCTTCCTCTTGTCACCCAGGCTGAAGTGCAACAGTGTGATATTTGCTTATTGCAACACCTTTCTTTTGGGTTCAAGCGATTGTCCTGCCAATGCCCTTCAAGTAGCTGGAGTTACAGGTGTCCACACCACCACGTCCAGCTAACATTCTATTTTTACTTTTTGTACCTCAAATCTATCTTTATTTGATTTCACAAAACAGCCACAAAAAAAAAAAAATACAGAATGCTGCATTCTTTTGCGTGTCATTTTTGCTGCAGCCATGCCGGCCTTCTGTGTAGCGTCCCAATTTTAGTGCAGGTGCTGCTGAAGCGAGCACATGCCATGCCTGCCTCAGCTTTTTATGTTTTTCTGTTTTTTTTTTTTTTATAGGAGCAGGCTGTGCTGTGTCTTTGAGGCCAGTCTCAACCTGTGACCTCATGATCTGCCCACCTTGGCATTCTAAGTGCTGGGATTACAGGCCTGAGGAGCCCAGCCCAAACCAAATTTTTTTTCATTTCAAAGATGGGTTTCACCATGTTGGTCGGGTGGGTCTCAAACCCACAACTTCTCATGATCTGCCCACATTGGTTTTGAGGCACCTAAATTACAGGCTCCCATGAGCCACCTTGCCTGGCTGGCCAACTTTATTGTTAAAAAAAATCAGAGAGACTGTGCTGGGCACTGTGACTCACACCAGCAATCTTAGCACTTTGGGAGGCCGAGGTGGGTGGGTCACCTGAGGTCACGAGTTCGAGGTCAGCCTGGGCATCCCGGTGAAAACCCACCTCACATAAAAAGAAAAAGAAAAAGAAAAGTAATCAGACAGATGAGTGTCTGCAATTGTAACAAAATGAGGTGCCTGGTGACTCCACCCTTCTCCCCACCTTTCTTTATGATGTACTGTTTCCCTCTTGTCACCCAGGCTGGAGTGCAACAGTGCAATTTTTGCTTATTGCAACACCTTTCTTTTGGGTTCAAGGGATTGTCCTGCCAATGCCCTTCAAGTAGCTGGGGTTACAGGTGTCCACACCACCATGTCCAGCTAACTTTCTATTTTTACTTTTTGTACCTCAAATCTATCTTTATTTGATTTCCACAAAACAGCCACAAAAAAAAATACAGAATGCTGCATTCCTTTGCGTGTCATTTTTGCACTGTGGCCATGCTGGCCTTCTGTGTAGCATCCCAATTTTAGTGCAGGTGCTGCCAAGCCGAGCACATGCCATGCCTGCATCAGCTTTTTTATATTTTTCTGTTTTTTTTTTTTTATAGGGAGCAGGCTGCACTGTGTCTTTGAGGCCAGTCTCAACCTGTGACCTCACGATCTGCCCACCTCAGCATTCTAAGTGCTGGGATTACAGGCCTGAGGAGCCCAGCCCAAACCAAATTTTTTTTTTGTTTCAAAGATGGGTTTCACCATGTTGGTCGGTGGGTCTCAAACCCACAACTTCTCATGATCTGCCCACATTCGTTTTCGAGGTGCCTAAATTACAGGCTCCCATGAGCCACCTTGCCTGGCCGGCCGACTTTATTGTTAAAAAAAATCAGAGAGACTGTGCTCGGTGGTGTGACTCACGCCAGCAATCTTAGCACTTTGGGAGGCTGAGGTGGTGGGTCACCTGAGGTCACAAGTTTGAGGTCAGCCTGGGCATCCCGGTGAAAACCCACCTCACATAAAAAGAGAAAAGAAAAAGAAAAGTAATCAGACAGATGAGTGTCTGCAATTGTAACAAAAGAGGTGCCTGGTGACTCCACCCTTCTCCCCACCTTTCTTTGTGATGTACTGTTTCCTCTTGTCACCCAGGCTGAAGTGCAACAGTGTGATCTTTGCTTATTGCAACACCTTTCTTTTGGGTTCAAGCGATTGTCCTGCCAATGCCCTTCAAGTAGCTGGTTACAGGTGTCCACACCACCACGTCCAGCTAACTTTCTATTTTTACTTTTTGTACCTCAAATCTATCTTTATTTGATTTCCACAAAACAGCCACAAAAAAAAATACAGATGCTGCATTCTTTGCATGTCATTTTTGCACTGTGGCCATGCTGGCCTTCTGTGTAGCATCCCAATTTTAGTGCAGGTGCTGCCAAAGTGAGCACATGCCATGCCTGCCTCAGCTTTTTATGTTTTTCTGTTTTCTGTTTTTTTTTTTATAGGAGCAGGCTGTGCTGTGTCTTTAGAGGCCAGTCTCGAACCTGTGACCTCACGATCTGCCCACCTCAGCATTCTAAGTGCTGGTATTACAGGCCTGAGGAGCCCAGCCAAACCAAATTTTTTTTGTTTCAAAGATGGGTTTCACCATGTTGGTCAGGCGGGTCTCAAACCTGCAACTTCTCTTGATCCACCTGCATTGGTTTTTGAGGTGCCTAAATTACAGGCTCCCATGAGCCACCTTGCCTGGCCAGCCGACTTTATTGTTAAAAAAAATCAGAGAGACTGTGCTGGGTGCTGTGACTCACGCCAGCAATCTTAGCACTTTGGGAGGCCGAGGTGGGTGGGTCACCTGAGGTCACGAGTTTGAGGTCAGCCTGGGCATCCCAGTGAAAACCCACCTCACATAAAAAAGAAAAAGAAAAGTAATCAGACAGATGAGTGTCTGCAATTGTAACAAAACGAGGTGCCTGGTGACTCCACCCTTCTCCCGCCTTTCTTTATGACGTACTGTTTCTCTTGTCACCCAGGCTGAAGTGCAACAGTGTAATATTTGCTTATTGCAACACCTTTTTTTGGGTTTAAGCGATTGTCCTGACAATGCCCTTCAAGTAGCTGGAGGTACAGGTGTCCACACCACCATCCAGCTAACTTTCTATTTTTACTTTTTGTACCTCAAATCTATCTTTATTTGATTTCACAAAACAGCCACAAAAAAAAAATACAAATGCTGCATTCTTTGCATGTCATTTTTGCTGCAGCCATGCCGGCCTTCTGTGTAGCATCCCAATTTTAGTGCAGGTGCTGCTGAAGTGAGCACATGCCATGCCTGCCTCAGCTTTTTATGTTTTTCTGTTTTTTTTTTTATAGGAGCAGGCTGCTGTGTCTTTGAGGCCAGTCTCAACCTGTGACCTCATGATCTGCCCACCTCAGCATTCTAAGTGCTGGGATTACAGGCCTGAGGAGCCGAGCCCAAACCAAATTTTTTTTTTGTTTCAAAGATGGTTTCACCATGTTGGTCGGGTGGGTCTCAAACCTGCAACTTCTCATGATCCACCTGCATTGGTTTTTGAGGTGCCTAAATTACAGGCTCCCATGAGCCACCTTGCCTGGCTGGCTGACTTTATTGTTAAAAAGAAATCAGAGAGACTGTGCTGGGCGCTGTGACTCACACCAGCAATCTTAGCACTTTGGGAGGCCGAGGTGGGTGGGTCACCTGAGGTCATGAGTTCGAGGTCAGCCTGGGCATCCTGGTGAAAACCCACCTCACATAAAAAAGAAAAAGAAAAAGAAAAGTAATCAGACAGATGAGTGTCTGCAATTGTAACAAAACGAGGTGCCTGGTGACTCCACCCTTCTCCCGCCTTTCTTTATGATGTACTGTTTCCTCTTGTCACCCAGGCTGAAGTGCAACAGTGTGATCTTTGCTTATTGCAACACCTTTCTTTTGGGTTCAAGCGATTGTCCTGACAATGCCCTTCAAGTAGCTGGGGTTACAGGTGTCCACACCACCATGTCCAGCTAACTTTCTATTTTACATTTTTGTACCTCAAATCTATCTTTATTTGATTTCCACAAAACAGCCACAATAAAAAAAAATACAGAATGCTGCATTCTTTGCATGTCATTTTTGCTGTGGCCATGCCAGCCTTCTGTGTAGCATCCCAATTTTAGTGCAGGTGCTGCCAAGTGAGCACATGCCATGCCTGCCTCAGCTTTTTATGTTTTCTGTTTTTTTTTTTTTATAGGAGCAGGCTGTGCTGTGTCTTTGAGGCCAGTCTCGAACCTGTGACCTCACGATCTGCCCACCTCAGCATTCTAAGTGCTGGGATTACAGGCCTGAGAAGCCCAGCCCAAACCAAATTTTTTTTTCATTTCAAAGATGAGGTTTCACCATGTTGGTCGGGCGGGTCTCAAACCTGCAACTTCTCATGATCCACCTGCATTGGTTTTGAGGCACCTAAATTACAGGCTCCATGAGCCACCTTGCCTGGCCGACTTTATTGTTAAAAAAAATCAGAGAGACTGTGCTGGGCGCTGTGACTCATGCCAGCAATCTTAGCACTTTGGGAGGCTGAGGTGGGTGGGTCACCTGAGGTCATGAGTTCGAGGTCAGCCTGGGAATCCTGGTGAAAACCACCTCACATAAAAAGAGAAAAGAAAAAGAAAAGTAATCAGACAGATGAGTGTCTGCAATTGTAACAAAACGAGGTGCCTGGTGACTCCACCCTTCCCCACCTTTCTTTATGATGTACTGTTTCCTCTTGTCACCCAGGCTGAAGTGCAACAATGCTATCTTTGTTTGTTGCAAAACCTTTCTTTTGGGTTTAAGTGATTGTTCTGCCAATGCCCTTCAAGTAGCTGGGGTTACAAGTGTCCGTAGCACCACATCCAGCTATCTTTCTATTTTACTTTTTGTACCTCAAATCTATCTTTATTTGATTTCCACAAAACAGCCACAAAAAAAAAAATACAGAATGCTGCATTCCTTTGCATGTCATTTTTGTGCTGCAGCCATGCTGGCCTTCTGTGTAGCATCCCAATTTTAGTGCAGGTGCTGCCAAGTGAGCACATGCCATGCCTGCCTCAGCTTTTTATGTTTTCTGTTTTTTTTTTTTTATAGGAGCAGGCTGTGCTGTGTCTTTAGAGGCCAGTCTCAACCTGTGACCTCACGATCTGCCCACCTCAGCATTCTAAGTGCTGGGATTACAGGCCTGAGAGCCCAGCCCAAACCAAATTTTTTTTTCATTTCAAAGATGGGTTTCACCATGTTGGTCAGGCGGGTCTCAAACCTGCAACTTCTCATGATCTGCCCACCTCAGCATTCTAAGTGCTGGGATTACAGGCCTGAGGAGCCCAGCCCAAACCAAATTTTTTTTGTTTCAAAGATGGGTTTCACCATGTTGGTCAGGTGGGTCTCAAACCCACAACTTCTCATGATCTGCCTGCCTCAGCTTTTTATGTTTTCTGTTTTTTTTTTTTTTTTTTTTTATAGGAGCAGGCTGTGCTGTGTCTTTAGAGGCCAGTCTCGAACCTGTGACCTCATGATCTGCCCACCTCAGCATTCTAAGTGCTGGGATTACAGGCCTGAGGAGCCCAGCCCAAACCAAATTTTTTTTGTTTCAAAGATGGGTTTCACCATGTTGGTCAGGTGGGTCTCAAACCCACAACTTCTCATGATCTGCCCACCTCAGCATTCTAAGTGCTGGGATTACAGGCCTGAGGAGCCCAGCCCAAACCAAATTTTTTTTTTGTACCTCAAATCTATCTTTATTTGATTTCCACAAAACAGCCACAAGAAAAAAAAATACAGAATGCTGCATTTCTTTGTGTCATTTTTGCTGCAGCCATGCTGGGCTTCTGTGTAGCATCCCAATTTTAGTGCAGGTGCTGCTGAAGTGAGCACATGCCATGCCTGCCTCAGCTTTTTATGTTTTCTGTTTTTTTTTTTTTATAGGAGCAGGCTGTGCTGTGTCTTTGAGGCCAGTCTCAACCTGTGACCTCATGATCTGCCCACCTCAGCATTCTAAGTGCTGGGATTACAGGCCTGAGGAGCCCAGCCCAAACCAAATTTTTTTTTTGTTTCAAAGATGGGTTTCACCATGTTGGTCAGGTGGGTCTCAAACCCACAACTTCTCATGATCTGCCCACCTCAGCATTCTAAGTGCTGGGATTACAGGCCTGAGGAGCCCAGCCCAAACCAAATTTTTTTTTTTTTTTTTTATAGGAGCAGGCTGTGCTGTGTCTTTGAGGCCAGTCTCGAACCTGTGACCTCATGATCTGCCCACCTCAGCATTCTAAGTGCTGGGATTACAGGCCTGAGGAGCCCAGCCCAAACCAAATTTTTTTTGTTTCAAAGATGGGTTTCACCATGTTGGTCAGGTGGGTCTCAAACCCACAACTTCTCATGATCTGCCCACCTCAGCATTCTAAGTGCTGGGATTACAGGCCTGAGGAGCCCAGCCCAAACCAAATTTTTTTTGTTTCAAAGATGGGTTTCACCATGTTGGTCAGGTGGGTCTCAAACCCACAACTTCTCATGATCTGCCTGCCTCAGCTTTTTATGTTTTCTGTTTTTTTTTTTTTTTTTTTTTTTTTTTTTTTTTTATAGGAGCAGGCTGTGCTGTGTCTTTAGAGGCCAGTCTCGAACCTGTGACCTCATGATCTGCCCACCTCAGCATTCTAAGTGCTGGGATTACAGGCCTGAGGAGCCCAGCCCAAACCAAATTTTTTTTGTTTCAAAGATGGGTTTCACCATGTTGGTCAGGTGGGTCTCAAACCCACAACTTCTCATGATCTGCCTGCCTCAGCTTTTTATGTTTTCTGTTTTTTTTTTTTTTTTTTTTTTTTTTTTTTTTTTTATAGGAGCAGGCTGTGCTGTGTCTTTGAGGCCAGTCTCAACCTGTGACCTCATGATCTGCCCACCTCAGCATTCTAAGTGCTGGGATTACAGGCCTGAGGAGCCCAGCCCAAACCAAATTTTTTTTTTTTTATAGGAGCAGGCTGTGCTGTGTCTTTGAGGCCAGTCTCAACCTGTGACCTCATGATCTGCCTGCCTCAGCTTTTTATGTTTTCTGTTTTTTTTTTTTTATAGGAGCAGGCTGTGCTGTGTCTTTAGAGGCCAGTCTCGAACCTGTGACCTCATGATCTGCCCACCTCAGCATTCTAAGTGCTGGGATTACAGGCCTGAGGAGCCCAGCCCAAACCAAATTTTTTTTGTTTCAAAGATGGGTTTCACCATGTTGGTCAGGTGGGTCTCAAACCCACAACTTCTCATGATCTGCCCACCTCAGCATTCTAAGTGCTGGATTACAGGCCTGAGGAGCCCAGCCCAAACCAAATTTTTTTTGTTTCAAAGATGGGTTTCACCATGTTGGTCAGGTGGGTCTCAAACCCACAACTTCTCATGATCTGCCCACCTCAGCATTCTAAGTGCTGGATTACAGGCCTGAGGAGCCCAGCCCAAACCAAATTTTTTTTGTTTCAAAGATGGGTTTCACCATGTTGGTCAGGTGGGTCTCAAACCCACAACTTCTCATGATCTGCCCACCTCAGCATTCTAAGTGCTGGATTACAGGCCTGAGGAGCCCAGCCCAAACCAAATTTTTTTTGTTTCAAAGATGGGTTTCACCATGTTGGTCAGGTGGGTCTCAAACCCACAACTTCTCATGATCTGCCCACCTCAGCATTCTAAGTGCTGGATTACAGGCCTGAGGAGCCCAGCCCAAACCAAATTTTTTTTGTTTCAAAGATGGGTTTCACCATGTTGGTCAGGTGGGTCTCAAACCCACAACTTCTCATGATCTGCCCACCTCAGCATTCTAAGTGCTGGGATTACAGGCCTGAGGAGCCCAGCCCAAACCAAATTTTTTTTGTTTCAAAGATGGGTTTCACCATGTTGGTCAGGTGGGTCTCAAACCCACAACTTCTCATGATCTGCCCACCTCAGCATTCTAAGTGCTGGATTACAGGCCTGAGGAGCCCAGCCCAAACCAAATTTTTTTTGTTTCAAAGATGGGTTTCACCATGTTGGTCAGGTGGGTCTCAAACCCACAACTTCTCATGATCTGCCCACCTCAGCATTCTAAGTGCTGGGATTACAGGCCTGAGGAGCCCAGCCCAAACCAAATTTTTTTTGTTTCAAAGATGGGTTTCACCATGTTGGTCAGGTGGGTCTCAAACCCACAACTTCTCATGATCTGCCTGCCTCAGCTTTTTATGTTTTTCTGTTTTTTTTTTTTTTATAGGAGCAGGCTGCACTGTGTCTTTAGAGGCCAGTCTCGAACCTGTGACCTCATGATCTGCCCACCTCAGCATTCTAAGTGCTGGGATTACAGGCCTGAGGAGCCCAGCCCAAACCAAATTTTTTTTGTTTCAAAGATGGGTTTCACCATGTTGGTCGGGTGGGTCTCAAACCCACAACTTCTCATGATCTGCCCACCTCAGCATTCTAAGTGCTGGATTACAGGCCTGAGGAGCCCAGCCCAAACCAAATTTTTTTTGTTTCAAAGATGGGTTTCACCATGTTGGTCAGGTGGGTCTCAAACCCACAACTTCTCATGATCTGCCCACCTCAGCATTCTAAGTGCTGGATTACAGGCCTGAGGAGCCCAGCCCAAACCAAATTTTTTTTGTTTCAAAGATGGGTTTCACCATGTTGGTCAGGTGGGTCTCAAACCCACAACTTCTCATGATCTGCCCACCTCAGCATTCTAAGTGCTGGATTACAGGCCTGAGGAGCCCAGCCCAAACCAAATTTTTTTTGTTTCAAAGATGGGTTTCACCATGTTGGTCAGGTGGGTCTCAAACCCACAACTTCTCATGATCTGCCCACCTCAGCATTCTAAGTGCTGGATTACAGGCCTGAGGAGCCCAGCCCAAACCAAATTTTTTTTGTTTCAAAGATGGGTTTCACCATGTTGGTCAGGTGGGTCTCAAACCCACAACTTCTCATGATCTGCCCACCTCAGCATTCTAAGTGCTGGATTACAGGCCTGAGGAGCCAGCCCAAACCAAATTTTTTTGTTTCAAAGATGGGTTTCACCATGTTGGTCAGGTGGGTCTCAAACCCACAACTTCTCATGATCTGCCCACCTCAGCATTCTAAGTGCTGGATTACAGGCCTGAGGAGCCAGCCCAAACCAAATTTTTTTTTTTTTATAGGAGCAGGCTGCACTGTGTCTTTAGAGGCCAGTCTCAACCTGTGACCTCACGATCTGCCCACCTCAGCATTCTAAGTGCTGGGATTACAGGCCTGAGGAGCCAGCCCAAACCAAATTTTTTTGTTTCAAAGATGGGTTTCACCATGTTGGTCAGGTGGGTCTCAAACCTGCAACTTCTCATGATCTGCCCACCTCAGCATTCTAAGTGCTGGATTACAGGCCTGAGGAGCCAGCCCAAACCAAATTTTTTTGTTTCAAAGATGGGTTTCACCATGTTGGTCAGGTGGGTCTCAAACCCACAACTTCTCATGATCTGCCCACCTCAGCATTCTAAGTGCTGGATTACAGGCCTGAGGAGCCCAGCCCAAACCAAATTTTTTTGTTTCAAAGATGGGTTTCACCATGTTGGTCAGGTGGGTCTCAAACCCACAACTTCTCATGATCTGCCCACCTCAGCATTCTAAGTGCTGGATTACAGGCCTGAGGAGCCAGCCCAAACCAAATTTTTTTGTTTCAAAGATGGGTTTCACCATGTTGGTCAGGTGGGTCTCAAACCCACAACTTCTCATGATCTGCCCACCTCAGCATTCTAAGTGCTGGGATTACAGGCCTGAGGAGCCAGCCCAAACCAAATTTTTTTTGTTTCAAAGATGGGTTTCACCATGTTGGTCAGGTGGGTCTCAAACCCACAACTTCTCATGATCTGCCCACCTCAGCATTCTAAGTGCTGGATTACAGGCCTGAGGAGCCAGCCCAAACCAAATTTTTTTGTTTCAAAGATGGGTTTCACCATGTTGGTCAGGTGGGTCTCAAACCCACAACTTCTCATGATCTGCCCACCTCAGCATTCTAAGTGCTGGATTACAGGCCTGAGGAGCCAGCCCAAACCAAATTTTTTTGTTTCAAAGATGGGTTTCACCATGTTGGTCAGGTGGGTCTCAAACCCACAACTTCTCATGATCTGCCTGCCTCAGCTTTTTATGTTTTTCTGTTTTTTTTTTTTTTATAGGAGCAGGCTGCACTGTGTCTTTAGAGGCCAGTCTCAAACCTGTGACCTCACGATCTGCCCACCTCAGCATTCTAAGTGCTGGGATTACAGGCCTGAGGAGCCCAGCCAAACCAAATTTTTTTGTTTCAAAGATGGGTTTCACCATGTTGGTCAGGTGGGTCTCAAACCCACAACTTCTCATGATCTGCCTGCATTGGTTTTGAGGCCTAAATTACAGGCTCCCATGAGCCACCTTGCCTGGCCAGCCGACTTTATTGTTAAAAAGAAATCAGAGAGACTGTGCTGGGCGCTGTGACTCATGCCAGCAATCTTAGCACTTTGGGAGGCTGAGGTGGGTGGGTCACCTGAGGTCACGAGTTCGAGGTCAGCCTGGGCATCCGGTGAAAACCCACCTCACATAAAAAGAGAAAAGAAAAGAAAAGTAATCAGACAGATGAGTGTCTGCAATTGTAACAAAACGAGGTGCCTGGTGACTCCACCCTTCTCCCGGCCTTTCTTTATGATGTACTGTTTTCTCTTGTCACCCAGGCTGAAGTGCAACAGTACGATCTTTGCTTATTGCAACACCTTTCTTTTGGGTTCAAGCGATTGTCCTGCCAATGCCCTTCAAGTAGCTGGGGTTACAGGTGTCCACACCACCATGTCCAGCTAACTTTCTATTTTTACTTTTTGTACCTCAAATCTATCTTTATTTGATTTTCACAAAACAGCCACAAAAAAAAATACAGAATGCTGCATTCCTTTGCATGTCATTTTTGTGCTGCAGCCATGCCAGCCTTCTGTGTAGCATCCCAATTTTAGTGCAGGTGCTGCCGAAGTGAGCACATGCCATGCCTGCCTCAGCATTCTAAGTGCTGGATTACAGGCCTGAGGAGCCAGCCCAAACCAAATTTTTTTTTTTTCAAAGATGGGTTTCACCATGTTGGTCGGGTGGGTCTCAAACCCACAACTTCTCATGATCTGCCCACCTCAGCATTCTAAGTGCTGGATTACAGGCCTGAGGGCCCAGCCCAAACCAAATTTTTTTTGTTTCAAAGATGGGTTTCACCATGTTGGTCAGGTGGGTCTCAAACCCACAACTTCTCATGATCTGCCCACCTCAGCATTCTAAGTGCTGGATTACAGGCCTGAGGAGCCCAGCCAAACCAAATTTTTTTTGTTTCAAAGATGGGTTTCACCATGTTGGTCAGGTGGGTCTCAAACCCACAACTTCTCATGATCTGCCCACCTCAGCATTCTAAGTGCTGGATTACAGGCCTGAGGAGCCCAGCCAAACCAAATTTTTTTTGTTTCAAAGATGGGTTTCACCATGTTGGTCAGGTGGGTCTCAAACCCACAACTTCTCATGATCTGCCCACCTCAGCATTCTAAGTGCTGGATTACAGGCCTGAGGAGCCCAGCCAAACCAAATTTTTTTTGTTTCAAAGATGGGTTTCACCATGTTGGTCAGGTGGGTCTCAAACCCACAACTTCTCATGATCTGCCCACCTCAGCATTCTAAGTGCTGGATTACAGGCCTGAGGAGCCCAGCCCAAACCAAATTTTTTTTGTTTCAAAGATGGGTTTCACCATGTTGGTCAGGTGGGTCTCAAACCCACAACTTCTCATGATCTGCCCACCTCAGCATTCTAAGTGCTGGATTACAGGCCTGAGGAGCCCAGCCAAACCAAATTTTTTTTGTTTCAAAGATGGGTTTCACCATGTTGGTCAGGTGGGTCTCAAACCCACAACTTCTCATGATCTGCCCACCTCAGCATTCTAAGTGCTGGGATTACAGGCCTGAGGAGCCCAGCCAAACCAAATTTTTTTTGTTTCAAAGATGGGTTTCACCATGTTGGTCAGGTGGGTCTCAAACCCACAACTTCTCATGATCTGCCCACCTCAGCATTCTAAGTGCTGGATTACAGGCCTGAGGAGCCCAGCCCAAACCAAATTTTTTTTGTTTCAAAGATGGGTTTCACCATGTTGGTCAGGTGGGTCTCAAACCCACAACTTCTCATGATCTGCCCACCTCAGCATTCTAAGTGCTGGATTACAGGCCTGAGGAGCCCAGCCAAACCAAATTTTTTTTGTTTCAAAGATGGGTTTCACCATGTTGGTCAGGTGGGTCTCAAACCCACAACTTCTCATGATCTGCCCACCTCAGCATTCTAAGTGCTGGATTACAGGCCTGAGGAGCCCAGCCAAACCAAATTTTTTTTGTTTCAAAGATGGGTTTCACCATGTTGGTCAGGTGGGTCTCAAACCCACAACTTCTCATGATCTGCCCACCTCAGCATTCTAAGTGCTGGATTACAGGCCTGAGGAGCCCAGCCCAAACCAAATTTTTTTTGTTTCAAAGATGGGTTTCACCATGTTGGTCAGGTGGGTCTCAAACCCACAACTTCTCATGATCTGCCCACCTCAGCATTCTAAGTGCTGGATTACAGGCCTGAGGAGCCCAGCCCAAACCAAATTTTTTTTGTTTCAAAGATGGGTTTCACCATGTTGGTCAGGTGGGTCTCAAACCCACAACTTCTCATGATCTGCCCACCTCAGCATTCTAAGTGCTGGGATTACAGGCCTGAGGAGCCCAGCCAAACCAAATTTTTTTTGTTTCAAAGATGGGTTTCACCATGTTGGTCAGGTGGGTCTCAAACCCACAACTTCTCATGATCTGCCCACCTCAGCATTCTAAGTGCTGGATTACAGGCCTGAGGAGCCCAGCCCAAACCAAATTTTTTTTTTTTTTTTTTTTTTTTATAGGAGCAGGCTGCACTGTGTCTTTAGAGGCCAGTCTCGAACCTGTGACCTCATGATCTGCCCACCTCAGCATTCTAAGTGCTGGGATTACAGGCCTGAGGAGCCCAGCCCAAACCAAATTTTTTTTTTTTCAAAGATGGGTTTCACCATGTTGGTCAGGTGGGTCTCAAACCTGCAACTTCTCATGATCTGCCCACCTCAGCATTCTAAGTGCTGGATTACAGGCCTGAGGAGCCCAGCCAAACCAAATTTTTTTTGTTTCAAAGATGGGTTTCACCATGTTGGTCAGGTGGGTCTCAAACCCACAACTTCTCATGATCTGCCCACCTCAGCATTCTAAGTGCTGGATTACAGGCCTGAGGAGCCCAGCCAAACCAAATTTTTTTTGTTTCAAAGATGGGTTTCACCATGTTGGTCAGGTGGGTCTCAAACCCACAACTTCTCATGATCTGCCCACCTCAGCATTCTAAGTGCTGGATTACAGGCCTGAGGAGCCCAGCCAAACCAAATTTTTTTTGTTTCAAAGATGGGTTTCACCATGTTGGTCAGGTGGGTCTCAAACCCACAACTTCTCATGATCTGCCCACCTCAGCATTCTAAGTGCTGGATTACAGGCCTGAGGAGCCCAGCCCAAACCAAATTTTTTTTGTTTCAAAGATGGGTTTCACCATGTTGGTCAGGTGGGTCTCAAACCCACAACTTCTCATGATCTGCCCACCTCAGCATTCTAAGTGCTGGGATTACAGGCCTGAGGAGCCCAGCCAAACCAAATTTTTTTTTTTTTATAGGAGCAGGCTGTGCTGTGTCTTTAGGCCAGTCTCAACCTGTGACCTCACGATCTGCCCACCTCAGCATTCTAAGTGCTGGATTACAGGCCTGAGGAGCCCAGCCCAAACCAAATTTTTTTTGTTTCAAAGATGGGTTTCACCATGTTGGTCGGGCGGGTCTCAAACCCACAACTTCTCATGATCTGCCCACCTCAGCATTCTAAGTGCTGGATTACAGGCCTGAGGAGCCCAGCCCAAACCAAATTTTTTTTTTTTTTTTTTTTTTTTTTTTTTTTTTTTATAGGAGCAGGCTGTGCTGTGTCTTTAGAGGCCAGTCTCAACCTGTGACCTCATGATCTGCCCACCTCAGCATTCTAAGTGCTGGGATTACAGGCCTGAGGAGCCCAGCCAAACCAAATTTTTTTTGTTTCAAAGATGGGTTTCACCATGTTGGTCGGGCGGGTCTCAAACCCACAACTTCTCATGATCTGCCCACCTCAGCATTCTAAGTGCTGGATTACAGGCCTGAGGAGCCCAGCCAAACCAAATTTTTTTTTTGTACCTCAAATCTATCTTTATTTGATTTCACAAAACAGCCACAAAAAAAAAAAATACAAAATGCTGCATTCTTTGCATGTCATTTTTGCTGCAGCCATGCTGGCCTTCTGTGTAGCATCCCAATTTTAGTGCAGGTGCTGCTGAAGTGAGCACATGCCATGCCTGCCTCAGCTTTTTATGTTTTTTTTTTTTTTTATAGGAGCAGGCTGTGCTGTGTCTTTGAGGCCAGTCTCGAACCTGTGACCTCACGATCTGCCCACCTCAGCATTCTAAGTGCTGGGATTACAGGCCTGAGGAGCCCAGCCAAACCAAATTTTTTTTGTTTCAAAGATGGGTTTCACCATGTTGGTCGGGCGGGTCTCAAACCCACAACTTCTCATGATCTGCCCACCTCAGCATTCTAAGTGCTGGATTACAGGCCTGAGGAGCCCAGCCCAAACCAAATTTTTTTTTTTCAAAGATGGGTTTCACCATGTTGGTCGGGCGGGTCTCAAACCCACAACTTCTCATGATCTGCCCACCTCAGCATTCTAAGTGCTGGATTACAGGCCTGAGGAGCCCAGCCAAACCAAATTTTTTTTGTTTCAAAGATGGGTTTCACCATGTTGGTCGGGCGGGTCTCAAACCCACAACTTCTCATGATCTGCCCACCTCAGCATTCTAAGTGCTGGGATTACAGGCCTGAGGAGCCCAGCCAAACCAAATTTTTTTTGTTTCAAAGATGGGTTTCACCATGTTGGTCGGGCGGGTCTCAAACCCACAACTTCTCATGATCTGCCCACCTCAGCATTCTAAGTGCTGGATTACAGGCCTGAGGAGCCAGCCCAAACCAAATTTTTTTTTTTTTATAGGAGCAGGCTGTGCTGTGTCTTTAGGCCAGTCTCAACCTGTGACCTCATGATCTGCCCACCTCAGCATTCTAAGTGCTGGATTACAGGCCTGAGGAGCCCAGCCAAACCAAATTTTTTTTTTTTTATAGGAGCAGGCTGTGCTGTGTCTTTGAGGCCAGTCTCGAACCTGTGACCTCATGATCTGCCCACCTCAGCATTCTAAGTGCTGGATTACAGGCCTGAGGAGCCCAGCCAAACCAAATTTTTTTTGTTTCAAAGATGGGTTTCACCATGTTGGTCAGGTGGGTCTCAAACCCACAACTTCTCATGATCTGCCCACCTCAGCATTCTAAGTGCTGGGATTACAGGCCTGAGGAGCCCAGCCCAAACCAAATTTTTTTTGTTTCAAAGATGGGTTTCACCATGTTGGTCAGGTGGGTCTCAAACCTGCAACTTCTCATGATCTGCCCACCTCAGCATTCTAAGTGCTGGATTACAGGCCTGAGGAGCCCAGCCCAAACCAAATTTTTTTTTTTTTTTTTTATAGGAGCAGGCTGTGCTGTGTCTTTGAGGCCAGTCTCAACCTGTGACCTCATGATCTGCCCACCTCAGCATTCTAAGTGCTGGATTACAGGCCTGAGGAGCCCAGCCAAACCAAATTTTTTTTGTTTCAAAGATGGGTTTCACCATGTTGGTCAGGTGGGTCTCAAACCCACAACTTCTCATGATCTGCCCACCTCAGCATTCTAAGTGCTGGGATTACAGGCCTGAGGAGCCCAGCCAAACCAAATTTTTTTTTTTTTTATAGGAGCAGGCTGTGCTGTGTCTTTAGGCCAGTCTCAAACCTGTGACCTCATGATCTGCCCACCTCAGCATTCTAAGTGCTGGATTACAGGCCTGAGGAGCCCAGCCAAACCAAATTTTTTTTTTTTTATAGGAGCAGGCTGTGCTGTGTCTTTGAGGCCAGTCTCAACCTGTGACCTCATGATCTGCCCACCTCAGCATTCTAAGTGCTGGATTACAGGCCTGAGGAGCCAGCCCAAACCAAATTTTTTTTTTTTTATAGGAGCAGGCTGTGCTGTGTCTTTAGGCCAGTCTCAACCTGTGACCTCATGATCTGCCTGCCTCAGCTTTTTATGTTTTTCTGTTTTTTTTTTTTTTTTTATAGGAGCAGGCTGTGCTGTGTCTTTGAGGCCAGTCTCGAACCTGTGACCTCATGATCTGCCCACCTTGGCATTCTAAGTGCTGGGATTACAGGCCTGAGGAGCCAGCCCAAACCAAATTTTTTTTTTTTTTTTTCAAAGATGGGTTTCACCATGTTGGTCAGGTGGGTCTCAAACCCACAACTTCTCATGATCTGCCCACCTCAGCATTCTAAGTGCTGGATTACAGGCCTGAGGAGCCAGCCCAAACCAAATTTTTTTTTTTTTATAGGAGCAGGCTGTGCTGTGTCTTTGAGGCCAGTCTCAACCTGTGACCTCACGATCTGCCCACCTCAGCATTCTAAGTGCTGGATTACAGGCCTGAGGAGCCAGCCCAAACCAAATTTTTTTTTTTTTATAGGAGCAGGCTGTGCTGTGTCTTTAGGCCAGTCTCAACCTGTGACCTCACGATCTGCCCACCTCAGCATTCTAAGTGCTGGATTACAGGCCTGAGGAGCCAGCCCAAACCAAATTTTTTTTTTTTTATAGGAGCAGGCTGTGCTGTGTCTTTGAGGCCAGTCTCGAACCTGTGACCTCATGATCTGCCCACCTCAGCATTCTAAGTGCTGGATTACAGGCCTGAGGAGCCCAGCCAAACCAAATTTTTTTTTTTTTATAGGAGCAGGCTGTGCTGTGTCTTTAGGCCAGTCTCAACCTGTGACCTCACGATCTGCCCACCTCAGCATTCTAAGTGCTGGATTACAGGCCTGAGGAGCCAGCCCAAACCAAATTTTTTTTTTTTTATAGGAGCAGGCTGTGCTGTGTCTTTAGGCCAGTCTCAACCTGTGACCTCACGATCTGCCCACCTCAGCATTCTAAGTGCTGGATTACAGGCCTGAGGAGCCCAGCCAAACCAAATTTTTTTTGTTTCAAAGATGGGTTTCACCATGTTGGTCGGGCGGGTCTCAAACCCACAACTTCTCATGATCTGCCTGCATTGGTTTTGAGGCACCTAAATTACAGGCTCCATGAGCCACCTTGCCTGGCTGGCCAATTTATTGTTAAAAAAATCAGAGAGACTGTGCTGGGCGCTGTGACTCACACCAGCAATCTTAGCACTTTGGGAGGCCAAGGTGGGTGGGTCACCTGAGGTCACAAGTTTGAGGTCAGCCTGGGCATTCTGTTGAAAACCCACCTCACATAAAAAGAAAAGAAAAGTAATCAGACAGATGAGTGTCTGCAATTGTAACAAAACGAGGTGCCTGGTGACTCCACCCTTCTCCCACCTTTCTTTATGATGTACTGTTTTCTCTTGTCACCCAGGCTGAAGTGCAACAGTGTGATCTTTGCTTATTGCAACACCTTTCTTTTGGGTTCAAGCAATTGTCCTGCCAATGCCCTTCAAGTAGCTGGGGTTACAGGTGTCCACACCACCACGTCCAGCTAACTTTCTATTTTTAATTTTTTGTACCTCAAATCCTTCTATATTTGATTTCCACAAAACAGCCACAAAAAAAAAAAATACAGAATGCTGCATTTCTTTGCATGTCATTTTTGCACTGCAGCCATGCTGGCCTTCTGTGTAGCATCCCAATTTTAGTGCAGGTGCTGCCAAAGCGAGCACATGCCATGCTTGCCCCAGCTATTTTATGTTTTTCTGTTTTTTATAGGAGCGGGCTGTTCTGTGTATTTAGAGGCCAGTCTCAAACCTGTGACCTCACGATCTGTCCACCTCAGCATTCTAAGTGCTTGGATTACAGGCCTGAGGAGCCCAGCAAAAACCAAATTATTTTTGTTTCACTGATGGGTTTCACCATGTTGATCGGGTGGGTCTCAAACCCACAACTTCTCATGATCTGCCCACCTCAGCATTCTAAGTGCTGGGATTACAGGCCTGAGGAGCCAGCCCAAACCAAATTTTTTTTTTCAAAGATGGGTTTCACCATGTTGGTCGGGCGGGTCTCAAACCCACAACTTCTCATGATCTGCCCACCTCAGCATTCTAAGTGCTGGATTACAGGCCTGAGGAGCCCAGCCAAACCAAATTTTTTTTGTTTCAAAGATGGGTTTCACCATGTTGGTCGGGCGGGTCTCAAACCCACAACTTCTCATGATCTGCCCACCTCAGCATTCTAAGTGCTGGATTACAGGCCTGAGGAGCCCAGCCAAACCAAATTTTTTTTGTTTCAAAGATGGGTTTCACCATGTTGGTCGGGTGGGTCTCAAACCCACAACTTCTCATGATCTGCCCACCTCAGCATTCTAAGTGCTGGATTACAGGCCTGAGGAGCCCAGCCAAACCAAATTTTTTTTGTTTCAAAGATGGGTTTCACCATGTTGGTCGGGCGGGTCTCAAACCCACAACTTCTCATGATCTGCCCACCTCAGCATTCTAAGTGCTGGATTACAGGCCTGAGGAGCCAGCCCAAACCAAATTTTTTTTTTCAAAGATGGGTTTCACCATGTTGGTCGGGCGGGTCTCAAACCCACAACTTCTCATGATCTGCCCACCTCAGCATTCTAAGTGCTGGATTACAGGCCTGAGGAGCCCAGCCAAACCAAATTTTTTTTGTTTCAAAGATGGGTTTCACCATGTTGGTCGGGTGGGTCTCAAACCCACAACTTCTCATGATCTGCCCACCTCAGCATTCTAAGTGCTGGATTACAGGCCTGAGGAGCCCAGCCAAACCAAATTTTTTTTGTTTCAAAGATGGGTTTCACCATGTTGGTCGGGTGGGTCTCAAACCCACAACTTCTCATGATCTGCCCACCTCAGCATTCTAAGTGCTGGATTACAGGCCTGAGGAGCCCAGCCCAAACCAAATTTTTTTTGTTTCAAAGATGGGTTTCACCATGTTGGTCGGGTGGGTCTCAAACCTGCAACTTCTCATGATCTGCCCACCTCAGCATTCTAAGTGCTGGATTACAGGCCTGAGGAGCCCAGCCCAAACCAAATTTTTTTTTTTTTTTTTTATAGGAGCAGGCTGTGCTGTGTCTTTAGGCCAGTCTCAACCTGTGACCTCACGATCTGCCCACCTCAGCATTCTAAGTGCTGGATTACAGGCCTGAGGAGCCCAGCCAAACCAAATTTTTTTTTTTTTATAGGAGCAGGCTGTGCTGTGTCTTTGAGGCCAGTCTCAAACCTGTGACCTCACGATCTGCCCACCTCAGCATTCTAAGTGCTGGGATTACAGGCCTGAGGAGCCCAGCCAAACCAAATTTTTTTTTTTTTTTATAGGAGCAGGCTGTGCTGTGTCTTTGAGGCCAGTCTCAAACCTGTGACCTCATGATCTGCCCACCTCAGCATTCTAAGTGCTGGATTACAGGCCTGAGGAGCCCAGCCAAACCAAATTTTTTTTTTTTTATAGGAGCAGGCTGTGCTGTGTCTTTGAGGCCAGTCTCAAACCTGTGACCTCATGATCTGCCCACCTCAGCATTCTAAGTGCTGGGATTACAGGCCTGAGGAGCCAGCCCAAACCAAATTTTTTTTTTTTTATAGGAGCAGGCTGTGCTGTGTCTTTAGGCCAGTCTCAACCTGTGACCTCATGATCTGCCTGCCTCAGCTTTTTATGTTTTTCTGTTTTTTTTTTATAGGAGCAGGCTGTGCTGTGTCTTTCGAGGCCAGTCTCGAACCTGTGACCTCACGATCTGCACACCTCAGCATTTTAAGTGCTGGGATTACAGGCCTTAAAAGCCGAGCCAAAAAAAATTTTTTGTGTTTATAGATGGGTCTTCACCATGTTGGTCTGATGGGTCTCGAACCCACAACTTCTCATGATCTGCATGCATTGGTTTTCAAGGCGCCTATATTACAGGTTCCCATGAGCCACCTTGCCTGGCTGGCCTACTTTATTGTTAAAAAGAAATCAAAGAGACTGTTCTGGTCACTGTGACTCATGACAGTAATCTTAGCACGTTGGGAGGCCAAGGTTGTTGTGTCACCTGAGGTCACAAGTTCGAGGTCAGCCTGAGCATCCCAGTGAAAACCCACCTCACATAAAAAAAGAAAAGAAAAGTAATCAGACAGATGAGTGTCTGCAATTGTAACAAAACGAGGTGCCTGGTGACTCCACCCTTCACCCACCTTTCTTTATGATGTACTGTTTCTCTTGTCACCCAGGCTGAAGTGCAGCAGTGCAATCTTTGCTTATTGCAACACCTTTCTTTTGGGTTCAAGTGATTGTCCTGCCAATGCCCTTCAAGTAGCTGGGGTTACAGGTGTCCACACAACCACGTCCAGCTAACTTTCTATTTTTACATTTTTGTACCTCAAATCTATCTTTATTTGATTTCCACAAAACAGCCACAAAAAAAAAATACAAAATGCTGCATTCTTTTGCATGTCATTTTCGTGCTGCTGCCACGCTGGCCTTCTGTGTAGCATCCCAATTTTAGTGCAGGTGCTGCGGAAGCGAGCACATGCCATGCCTGCCTCAGCTTTTTATGTTTTTTTTTTTATAGGAGCAGGCTGTGCTGTGTCTTTAGAGGCCAGTCTCGAACCTGTGACCTCACGATCTGCCCACCTCAGCATTCTAAGTGCTGGATTACAGGCCTGAGGAGCCCAGCCAAACCAAATTTTTTTTTTTTTATAGGAGCAGGCTGTGCTGTGTCTTTAGAGGCCAGTCTCAACCTGTGACCTCACGATCTGCCCACCTCAGCATTCTAAGTGCTGGGATTACAGGCCTGAGGAGCCAGCCCAAACCAAATTTTTTTTGTTTCAAAGATGGGTTTCACCATGTTGGTCGGGTGGGTCTCAAACCCACAACTTCTCATGATCTGCCCACCTCAGCATTCTAAGTGCTGGATTACAGGCCTGAGGAGCCCAGCCAAACCAAATTTTTTTTTTCAAAGATGGGTTTCACCATGTTGGTCGGGTGGGTCTCAAACCCACAACTTCTCATGATCTGCCCACCTCAGCATTCTAAGTGCTGGATTACAGGCCTGAGGAGCCCAGCCAAACCAAATTTTTTTTTTCAAAGATGGGTTTCACCATGTTGGTCGGGTGGGTCTCAAACCTGCAACTTCTCATGATCTGCCCACCTCAGCATTCTAAGTGCTGGGATTACAGGCCTGAGGAGCCCAGCCAAACCAAATTTTTTTTGTTTCAAAGATGGGTTTCACCATGTTGGTCGGGTGGGTCTCAAACCTGCAACTTCTCATGATCTGCCCACCTCAGCATTCTAAGTGCTGGATTACAGGCCTGAGGAGCCCAGCCAAACCAAATTTTTTTTGTTTCAAAGATGGGTTTCACCATGTTGGTCGGGTGGGTCTCAAACCCACAACTTCTCATGATCTGCCCACCTCAGCATTCTAAGTGCTGGATTACAGGCCTGAGGAGCCCAGCCAAACCAAATTTTTTTTTTTTTATAGGAGCAGGCTGTGCTGTGTCTTTAGGCCAGTCTCAACCTGTGACCTCACGATCTGCCCACCTCAGCATTCTAAGTGCTGGATTACAGGCCTGAGGAGCCAGCCCAAACCAAATTTTTTTTTGTTTCAAAGATGGGTTTCACCATGTTGGTCGGGTGGGTCTCAAACCCACAACTTCTCATGATCTGCCCACCTCAGCATTCTAAGTGCTGGGATTACAGGCCTGAGGAGCCCAGCCCAAACCAAATTTTTTTTTTTTTTTTTTTTTTTTATAGGAGCAGGCTGTGCTGTGTCTTTGAGGCCAGTCTCAAACCTGTGACCTCACGATCTGCCCACCTCAGCATTCTAAGTGCTGGATTACAGGCCTGAGGAGCCAGCCCAAACCAAATTTTTTTTGTTTCAAAGATGGGTTTCACCATGTTGGTCGGGTGGGTCTCAAACCCACAACTTCTCATGATCTGCCCACCTCAGCATTCTAAGTGCTGGGATTACAGGCCTGAGGAGCCAGCCCAAACCAAATTTTTTTTTTTTTTTTTTTTTTTTTTTTATAGGAGCAGGCTGTGCTGTGTCTTTGAGGCCAGTCTCAAACCTGTGACCTCACGATCTGCCCACCTCAGCATTCTAAGTGCTGGGATTACAGGCCTGAGGAGCCAGCCCAAACCAAATTTTTTTTTTCAAAGATGGGTTTCACCATGTTGGTCGGGTGGGTCTCAAACCCACAACTTCTCATGATCTGCCCACCTCAGCATTCTAAGTGCTGGGATTACAGGCCTGAGGAGCCAGCCCAAACCAAATTTTTTTTTTTTTTTTATAGGAGCAGGCTGTGCTGTGTCTTTGAGGCCAGTCTCGAACCTGTGACCTCACGATCTGCCCACCTCAGCATTCTAAGTGCTGGGATTACAGGCCTGAGGAGCCCAGCCAAACCAAATTTTTTTTGTTTCAAAGATGGGTTTCACCATGTTGGTCGGGTGGGTCTCAAACCTGCAACTTCTCATGATCTGCCCACCTCAGCATTCTAAGTGCTGGATTACAGGCCTGAGGAGCCAGCCCAAACCAAATTTTTTTTGTTTCAAAGATGGGTTTCACCATGTTGGTCGGGTGGGTCTCAAACCCACAACTTCTCATGATCTGCCCACCTCAGCATTCTAAGTGCTGGATTACAGGCCTGAGGAGCCCAGCCAAACCAAATTTTTTTTTTTTTATAGGAGCAGGCTGTGCTGTGTCTTTGAGGCCAGTCTCGAACCTGTGACCTCACGATCTGCCCACCTCAGCATTCTAAGTGCTGGATTACAGGCCTGAGGAGCCCAGCCAAACCAAATTTTTTTTGTTTCAAAGATGGGTTTCACCATGTTGGTCGGGTGGGTCTCAAACCCACAACTTCTCATGATCTGCCCACCTCAGCATTCTAAGTGCTGGGATTACAGGCCTGAGGAGCCCAGCCAAACCAAATTTTTTTTTTTTTTTATAGGAGCAGGCTGTGCTGTGTCTTTGAGGCCAGTCTCAAACCTGTGACCTCATGATCTGCCCACCTCAGCATTCTAAGTGCTGGATTACAGGCCTGAGGAGCCAGCCCAAACCAAATTTTTTTTTTTTTATAGGAGCAGGCTGTGCTGTGTCTTTGAGGCCAGTCTCAACCTGTGACCTCACGATCTGCCCACCTCAGCATTCTAAGTGCTGGATTACAGGCCTGAGGAGCCAGCCCAAACCAAATTTTTTTTTTTTTATAGGAGCAGGCTGTGCTGTGTCTTTGAGGCCAGTCTCGAACCTGTGACCTCACGATCTGCCCACCTCAGCATTCTAAGTGCTGGATTACAGGCCTGAGGAGCCCAGCCAAACCAAATTTTTTTTTTTTTTTTTTTTTTATAGGAGCAGGCTGTGCTGTGTCTTTAGAGGCCAGTCTCAAACCTGTGACCTCACGATCTGCCCACCTCAGCATTCTAAGTGCTGGGATTACAGGCCTGAGGAGCCAGCCCAAACCAAATTTTTTTTGTTTCAAAGATGGGTTTCACCATGTTGGTCGGGTGGGTCTCAAACCCACAACTTCTCATGATCTGCCCACCTCAGCATTCTAAGTGCTGGATTACAGGCCTGAGGAGCCAGCCCAAACCAAATTTTTTTTTTTTTATAGGAGCAGGCTGTGCTGTGTCTTTGAGGCCAGTCTCAACCTGTGACCTCACGATCTGCCCACCTCAGCATTCTAAGTGCTGGATTACAGGCCTGAGGAGCCCAGCCAAACCAAATTTTTTTTTTCAAAGATGGGTTTCACCATGTTGGTCGGGTGGGTCTCAAACCCACAACTTCTCATGATCTGCCCACCTCAGCATTCTAAGTGCTGGATTACAGGCCTGAGGAGCCCAGCCAAACCAAATTTTTTTTGTTTCAAAGATGGGTTTCACCATGTTGGTCGGGTGGGTCTCAAACCTGCAACTTCTCATGATCTGCCCACCTCAGCATTCTAAGTGCTGGATTACAGGCCTGAGGAGCCCAGCCAAACCAAATTTTTTTTGTTTCAAAGATGGGTTTCACCATGTTGGTCGGGTGGGTCTCAAACCCACAACTTCTCATGATCTGCCCACCTCAGCATTCTAAGTGCTGGATTACAGGCCTGAGGAGCCAGCCCAAACCAAATTTTTTTTTTTTTTATAGGAGCAGGCTGTGCTGTGTCTTTAGAGGCCAGTCTCAACCTGTGACCTCATGATCTGCCCACCTCAGCATTCTAAGTGCTGGGATTACAGGCCTGAGGAGCCCAGCCAAACCAAATTTTTTTTGTTTCAAAGATGGGTTTCACCATGTTGGTCGGGTGGGTCTCAAACCCACAACTTCTCATGATCTGCCCACCTCAGCATTCTAAGTGCTGGATTACAGGCCTGAGGAGCCCAGCCAAACCAAATTTTTTTTGTTTCAAAGATGGGTTTCACCATGTTGGTCGGGTGGGTCTCAAACCCACAACTTCTCATGATCTGCCCACCTCAGCATTCTAAGTGCTGGATTACAGGCCTGAGGAGCCAGCCCAAACCAAATTTTTTTTTTTTTATAGGAGCAGGCTGTGCTGTGTCTTTGAGGCCAGTCTCGAACCTGTGACCTCATGATCTGCCCACCTCAGCATTCTAAGTGCTGGATTACAGGCCTGAGGAGCCAGCCCAAACCAAATTTTTTTTTTTTTTTTTTTTTTTTTTTTTTTTTTTTTTTTTTTTTTATAGGAGCAGGCTGTGCTGTGTCTTTAGGCCAGTCTCAAACCTGTGACCTCACGATCTGCCCACCTCAGCATTCTAAGTGCTGGGATTACAGGCCTGAGGAGCCCAGCCCAAACCAAATTTTTTTTTGTTTCAAAGATGGGTTTCACCATGTTGGTCGGGTGGGTCTCAAACCCACAACTTCTCATGATCTGCCCACCTCAGCATTCTAAGTGCTGGATTACAGGCCTGAGGAGCCCAGCCAAACCAAATTTTTTTTTTCAAAGATGGGTTTCACCATGTTGGTCGGGTGGGTCTCAAACCCACAACTTCTCATGATCTGCCCACCTCAGCATTCTAAGTGCTGGATTACAGGCCTGAGGAGCCCAGCCAAACCAAATTTTTTTTTTTTTATAGGAGCAGGCTGTGCTGTGTCTTTAGGCCAGTCTCAACCTGTGACCTCATGATCTGCCCACCTCAGCATTCTAAGTGCTGGGATTACAGGCCTGAGGAGCCCAGCCCAAACCAAATTTTTTTTGTTTCAAAGATGGGTTTCACCATGTTGGTCGG
The DNA here is from genome assembly GCA_021498475.1 of Saguinus midas. Lineage (NCBI taxonomy): Eukaryota > Metazoa > Chordata > Mammalia > Primates > Cebidae > Saguinus > Saguinus midas. The sequence goes on from CM038394.1 coordinate 172,084,944, forward strand.
GTGGGTCTCAAACCCACAACTTCTCATGATCTGCCCACCTCAGCATTCTAAGTGCTGGATTACAGGCCTGAGGAGCCCAGCCAAACCAAATTTTTTTTTTTTTTTTTTTTTTATAGGAGCAGGCTGTGCTGTGTCTTTGAGGCCAGTCTCAACCTGTGACCTCATGATCTGCCCACCTCAGCATTCTAAGTGCTGGGATTACAGGCCTGAGGAGCCCAGCCAAACCAAATTTTTTTTGTTTCAAAGATGGGTTTCACCATGTTGGTCGGGTGGGTCTCAAACCCACAACTTCTCATGATCTGCCCACCTCAGCATTCTAAGTGCTGGATTACAGGCCTGAGGAGCCCAGCCAAACCAAATTTTTTTTGTTTCAAAGATGGGTTTCACCATGTTGGTCGGGTGGGTCTCAAACCCACAACTTCTCATGATCTGCCCACCTCAGCATTCTAAGTGCTGGATTACAGGCCTGAGGAGCCCAGCCCAAACCAAATTTTTTTTTTTTTATAGGAGCAGGCTGTGCTGTGTCTTTAGGCCAGTCTCAACCTGTGACCTCATGATCTGCCCACCTCAGCATTCTAAGTGCTGGATTACAGGCCTGAGGAGCCAGCCCAAACCAAATTTTTTTTTTTTTATAGGAGCAGGCTGTGCTGTGTCTTTAGGCCAGTCTCAACCTGTGACCTCATGATCTGCCCACCTCAGCATTCTAAGTGCTGGGATTACAGGCCTGAGGAGCCAGCCCAAACCAAATTTTTTTTGTTTCAAAGATGGGTTTCACCATGTTGGTCGGGTGGGTCTCAAACCCACAACTTCTCATGATCTGCCCACCTCAGCATTCTAAGTGCTGGATTACAGGCCTGAGGAGCCAGCCCAAACCAAATTTTTTTTGTTTCAAAGATGGGTTTCACCATGTTGGTCGGGTGGGTCTCAAACCCACAACTTCTCATGATCTGCCCACCTCAGCATTCTAAGTGCTGGATTACAGGCCTGAGGAGCCAGCCCAAACCAAATTTTTTTTTTTTTATAGGAGCAGGCTGTGCTGTGTCTTTAGGCCAGTCTCAACCTGTGACCTCATGATCTGCCCACCTCAGCATTCTAAGTGCTGGATTACAGGCCTGAGGAGCCCAGCCAAACCAAATTTTTTTTTTTTTTTATAGGAGCAGGCTGTGCTGTGTCTTTAGAGGCCAGTCTCAACCTGTGACCTCACGATCTGCCCACCTCAGCATTCTAAGTGCTGGGATTACAGGCCTGAGGAGCCAGCCCAAACCAAATTTTTTTTTTTCAAAGATGGGTTTCACCATGTTGGTCGGGTGGGTCTCAAACCTGCAACTTCTCATGATCTGCCCACCTCAGCATTCTAAGTGCTGGATTACAGGCCTGAGGAGCCAGCCCAAACCAAATTTTTTTTTTTTTATAGGAGCAGGCTGTGCTGTGTCTTTGAGGCCAGTCTCAACCTGTGACCTCACGATCTGCCCACCTCAGCATTCTAAGTGCTGGATTACAGGCCTGAGGAGCCCAGCCAAACCAAATTTTTTTTTTTTTATAGGAGCAGGCTGTGCTGTGTCTTTGAGGCCAGTCTCAACCTGTGACCTCACGATCTGCCCACCTCAGCATTCTAAGTGCTGGGATTACAGGCCTGAGGAGCCCAGCCAAACCAAATTTTTTTTGTTTCAAAGATGGGTTTCACCATGTTGGTCGGGTGGGTCTCAAACCCACAACTTCTCATGATCTGCCCACCTCAGCATTCTAAGTGCTGGGATTACAGGCCTGAGGAGCCAGCCCAAACCAAATTTTTTTTGTTTCAAAGATGGGTTTCACCATGTTGGTCGGGTGGGTCTCAAACCCACAACTTCTCATGATCTGCCCACCTCAGCATTCTAAGTGCTGGATTACAGGCCTGAGGAGCCAGCCCAAACCAAATTTTTTTTTTTTTATAGGAGCAGGCTGTGCTGTGTCTTTAGGCCAGTCTCAACCTGTGACCTCACGATCTGCCCACCTCAGCATTCTAAGTGCTGGATTACAGGCCTGAGGAGCCCAGCCAAACCAAATTTTTTTTTTTTTATAGGAGCAGGCTGTGCTGTGTCTTTAGGCCAGTCTCAACCTGTGACCTCACGATCTGCCCACCTCAGCATTCTAAGTGCTGGATTACAGGCCTGAGGAGCCCAGCCAAACCAAATTTTTTTTTTTTTATAGGAGCAGGCTGTGCTGTGTCTTTGAGGCCAGTCTCAACCTGTGACCTCATGATCTGCCCACCTCAGCATTCTAAGTGCTGGGATTACAGGCCTGAGGAGCCCAGCCAAACCAAATTTTTTTTTTTTTTTTTTTTTATAGGAGCAGGCTGTGCTGTGTCTTTGAGGCCAGTCTCAAACCTGTGACCTCATGATCTGCCCACCTCAGCATTCTAAGTGCTGGATTACAGGCCTGAGGAGCCCAGCCAAACCAAATTTTTTTTTTTTTTTTTTTTTTTTATAGGAGCAGGCTGTGCTGTGTCTTTAGGCCAGTCTCAACCTGTGACCTCATGATCTGCCCACCTCAGCATTCTAAGTGCTGGATTACAGGCCTGAGGAGCCCAGCCAAACCAAATTTTTTTTTTTTTTTTTTTTTTTTTATAGGAGCAGGCTGTGCTGTGTCTTTGAGGCCAGTCTCGAACCTGTGACCTCATGATCTGCCCACCTCAGCATTCTAAGTGCTGGGATTACAGGCCTGAGGAGCCCAGCCCAAACCAAATTTTTTTTTTCAAAGATGGGTTTCACCATGTTGGTCAGGTGGGTCTCAAACCCACAACTTCTCATGATCTGCCCACCTCAGCATTCTAAGTGCTGGATTACAGGCCTGAGGAGCCCAGCCAAACCAAATTTTTTTTTTTTTATAGGAGCAGGCTGTGCTGTGTCTTTGAGGCCAGTCTCAACCTGTGACCTCATGATCTGCCCACCTCAGCATTCTAAGTGCTGGATTACAGGCCTGAGGAGCCAGCCCAAACCAAATTTTTTTTTTTTTATAGGAGCAGGCTGTGCTGTGTCTTTAGGCCAGTCTCAACCTGTGACCTCATGATCTGCCCACCTCAGCATTCTAAGTGCTGGGATTACAGGCCTGAGGAGCCCAGCCCAAACCAAATTTTTTTTGTTTCAAAGATGGGTTTCACCATGTTGGTCAGGTGGGTCTCAAACCCACAACTTCTCATGATCTGCCCACCTCAGCATTCTAAGTGCTGGATTACAGGCCTGAGGAGCCAGCCCAAACCAAATTTTTTTTTTTTTATAGGAGCAGGCTGTGCTGTGTCTTTAGAGGCCAGTCTCAACCTGTGACCTCATGATCTGCCCACCTCAGCATTCTAAGTGCTGGATTACAGGCCTGAGGAGCCCAGCCCAAACCAAATTTTTTTTTTTTTTTATAGGAGCAGGCTGTGCTGTGTCTTTAGGCCAGTCTCAACCTGTGACCTCATGATCTGCCCACCTCAGCATTCTAAGTGCTGGATTACAGGCCTGAGGAGCCAGCCCAAACCAAATTTTTTTTTTTTTATAGGAGCAGGCTGTGCTGTGTCTTTGAGGCCAGTCTCAACCTGTGACCTCATGATCTGCCCACCTCAGCATTCTAAGTGCTGGGATTACAGGCCTGAGGAGCCCAGCCAAACCAAATTTTTTTTTTTTTTTTTTTTTTTTTTTTTTATAGGAGCAGGCTGTGCTGTGTCTTTGAGGCCAGTCTCAAACCTGTGACCTCATGATCTGCCCACCTCAGCATTCTAAGTGCTGGATTACAGGCCTGAGGAGCCCAGCCAAACCAAATTTTTTTTTTTTTATAGGAGCAGGCTGTGCTGTGTCTTTAGGCCAGTCTCAACCTGTGACCTCACGATCTGCCCACCTCAGCATTCTAAGTGCTGGATTACAGGCCTGAGGAGCCCAGCCAAACCAAATTTTTTTTTTTTTATAGGAGCAGGCTGTGCTGTGTCTTTAGGCCAGTCTCAACCTGTGACCTCATGATCTGCCCACCTCAGCATTCTAAGTGCTGGATTACAGGCCTGAGGAGCCCAGCCAAACCAAATTTTTTTTGTTTCAAAGATGGGTTTCACCATGTTGGTCAGGTGGGTCTCAAACCCACAACTTCTCATGATCTGCCCACCTCAGCATTCTAAGTGCTGGGATTACAGGCCTGAGGAGCCCAGCCCAAACCAAATTTTTTTTTTTTTTTTTTTTTTGTACCTCAAATCTATCTTTATTTGATTTCCACAAAACAGCCACAAAAAAAAAATACAAAATGCTGCATTCTTTGCATGTCATTTTTGCTGCAGCCATGCCAGCCTTCTGTGTAGCATCCCAATTTTAGTGCAGGTGCTGCCAAAGCGAGCACATGCCATGCCTGCCTCAGCTTTTTATGTTTTTCTGTTTTTTTTTTTTTTATAGGAGCAGGCTGTGCTGTGTCTTTAGAGGCCAGTCTCAACCTGTGACCTCATGATCTGCCCACCTCAGCATTCTAAGTGCTGGGATTACAGGCCTGAGGAGCCAGCCCAAACCAAATTTTTTTTGTTTCAAAGATGGGTTTCACCATGTTGGTCAGGTGGGTCTCAAACCTGCAACTTCTCATGATCTGCCCACCTCAGCATTCTAAGTGCTGGATTACAGGCCTGAGGAGCCCAGCCAAACCAAATTTTTTTTTTTTTATAGGAGCAGGCTGTGCTGTGTCTTTAGGCCAGTCTCAACCTGTGACCTCATGATCTGCCCACCTCAGCATTCTAAGTGCTGGATTACAGGCCTGAGGAGCCCAGCCAAACCAAATTTTTTTTTTTTTATAGGAGCAGGCTGTGCTGTGTCTTTGAGGCCAGTCTCGAACCTGTGACCTCATGATCTGCCCACCTCAGCATTCTAAGTGCTGGATTACAGGCCTGAGGAGCCCAGCCCAAACCAAATTTTTTTTTTTTTATAGGAGCAGGCTGTGCTGTGTCTTTGAGGCCAGTCTCGAACCTGTGACCTCATGATCTGCCCACCTCAGCATTCTAAGTGCTGGATTACAGGCCTGAGGAGCCAGCCCAAACCAAATTTTTTTTTTTTTATAGGAGCAGGCTGTGCTGTGTCTTTAGGCCAGTCTCAACCTGTGACCTCATGATCTGCCCACCTCAGCATTCTAAGTGCTGGATTACAGGCCTGAGGAGCCCAGCCAAACCAAATTTTTTTTTTTTTATAGGAGCAGGCTGTGCTGTGTCTTTAGGCCAGTCTCAACCTGTGACCTCATGATCTGCCCACCTCAGCATTCTAAGTGCTGGATTACAGGCCTGAGGAGCCCAGCCAAACCAAATTTTTTTTTTTTTATAGGAGCAGGCTGTGCTGTGTCTTTAGGCCAGTCTCAACCTGTGACCTCATGATCTGCCCACCTCAGCATTCTAAGTGCTGGATTACAGGCCTGAGGAGCCAGCCCAAACCAAATTTTTTTTGTTTCAAAGATGGGTTTCACCATGTTGGTCAGGTGGGTCTCAAACCTGCAACTTCTCATGATCTGCCCACCTCAGCATTCTAAGTGCTGGGATTACAGGCCTGAGGAGCCCAGCCCAAACCAAATTTTTTTTGTTTCAAAGACAGGGTTTCACCATGTTGGTCAGGTGGGTCTCAAACCTGCAACTTCTCATGATCTGCCCACCTCAGCATTCTAAGTGCTGGATTACAGGCCTGAGGAGCCCAGCCAAACCAAATTTTTTTTTTTTTTTTATAGGAGCAGGCTGTGCTGTGTCTTTGAGGCCAGTCTCAACCTGTGACCTCATGATCTGCCCACCTCAGCATTCTAAGTGCTGGATTACAGGCCTGAGGAGCCAGCCCAAACCAAATTTTTTTTTTTTTATAGGAGCAGGCTGTGCTGTGTCTTTGAGGCCAGTCTCAACCTGTGACCTCATGATCTGCCCACCTCAGCATTCTAAGTGCTGGGATTACAGGCCTGAGGAGCCCAGCCCAAACCAAATTTTTTTTTTTTTTTATAGGAGCAGGCTGTGCTGTGTCTTTGAGGCCAGTCTCAAACCTGTGACCTCATGATCTGCCCACCTCAGCATTCTAAGTGCTGGATTACAGGCCTGAGGAGCCCAGCCAAACCAAATTTTTTTTTTTTTATAGGAGCAGGCTGTGCTGTGTCTTTGAGGCCAGTCTCGAACCTGTGACCTCATGATCTGCCCACCTCAGCATTCTAAGTGCTGGATTACAGGCCTGAGGAGCCAGCCCAAACCAAATTTTTTTTTTTTTATAGGAGCAGGCTGTGCTGTGTCTTTAGAGGCCAGTCTCAACCTGTGACCTCATGATCTGCCCACCTCAGCATTCTAAGTGCTGGATTACAGGCCTGAGGAGCCCAGCCAAACCAAATTTTTTTTTTTTTTTTATAGGAGCAGGCTGTGCTGTGTCTTTGAGGCCAGTCTCAAACCTGTGACCTCACGATCTGCCCACCTCAGCATTCTAAGTGCTGGGATTACAGGCCTGAGGAGCCCAGCCCAAACCAAATTTTTTTTTTTTTTTCAAAGATGGGTTTCACCATGTTGGTCGGTGGGTCTCAAACCTGCAACTTCTCATGATCTGCCCACCTCAGCATTCTAAGTGCTGGATTACAGGCCTGAGGAGCCCAGCCAAACCAAATTTTTTTTTTTTTATAGGAGCAGGCTGTGCTGTGTCTTTGAGGCCAGTCTCAACCTGTGACCTCATGATCTGCCCACCTCAGCATTCTAAGTGCTGGATTACAGGCCTGAGGAGCCAGCCCAAACCAAATTTTTTTTTTTTTATAGGAGCAGGCTGTGCTGTGTCTTTAGGCCAGTCTCAACCTGTGACCTCATGATCTGCCCACCTCAGCATTCTAAGTGCTGGGATTACAGGCCTGAGGAGCCCAGCCCAAACCAAATTTTTTTTTTTTTATAGGAGCAGGCTGTGCTGTGTCTTTGAGGCCAGTCTCGAACCTGTGACCTCATGATCTGCCCACCTCAGCATTCTAAGTGCTGGATTACAGGCCTGAGGAGCCAGCCCAAACCAAATTTTTTTTTTCAAAGATGGGTTTCACCATGTTGGTCAGGTGGGTCTCAAACCTGCAACTTCTCATGATCTGCCCACCTCAGCATTCTAAGTGCTGGGATTACAGGCCTGAGGAGCCCAGCCCAAACCAAATTTTTTTTTTTTTATAGGAGCAGGCTGTGCTGTGTCTTTAGGCCAGTCTCAACCTGTGACCTCATGATCTGCCCACCTCAGCATTCTAAGTGCTGGATTACAGGCCTGAGGAGCCAGCCCAAACCAAATTTTTTTTTTTTTATAGGAGCAGGCTGTGCTGTGTCTTTGAGGCCAGTCTCAACCTGTGACCTCATGATCTGCCCACCTCAGCATTCTAAGTGCTGGGATTACAGGCCTGAGGAGCCCAGCCCAAACCAAATTTTTTTTTTTTTTTTTTTTTTTTATAGGAGCAGGCTGTGCTGTGTCTTTAGGCCAGTCTCAACCTGTGACCTCATGATCTGCCCACCTCAGCATTCTAAGTGCTGGATTACAGGCCTGAGGAGCCCAGCCAAACCAAATTTTTTTTTTTTTATAGGAGCAGGCTGTGCTGTGTCTTTGAGGCCAGTCTCAACCTGTGACCTCATGATCTGCCCACCTCAGCATTCTAAGTGCTGGATTACAGGCCTGAGGAGCCAGCCCAAACCAAATTTTTTTTTTTTTATAGGAGCAGGCTGTGCTGTGTCTTTGAGGCCAGTCTCGAACCTGTGACCTCATGATCTGCCCACCTCAGCATTCTAAGTGCTGGATTACAGGCCTGAGGAGCCCAGCCAAACCAAATTTTTTTTTTTTTATAGGAGCAGGCTGTGCTGTGTCTTTAGAGGCCAGTCTCAACCTGTGACCTCATGATCTGCCCACCTCAGCATTCTAAGTGCTGGATTACAGGCCTGAGGAGCCCAGCCAAACCAAATTTTTTTTTTTTTATAGGAGCAGGCTGTGCTGTGTCTTTAGAGGCCAGTCTCGAACCTGTGACCTCATGATCTGCCCACCTCAGCATTCTAAGTGCTGGATTACAGGCCTGAGGAGCCCAGCCAAACCAAATTTTTTTTTTCAAAGATGGGTTTCACCATGTTGGTCGGTGGGTCTCAAACCTGCAACTTCTCATGATCTGCCCACCTCAGCATTCTAAGTGCTGGATTACAGGCCTGAGGAGCCAGCCCAAACCAAATTTTTTTTTTTTTATAGGAGCAGGCTGTGCTGTGTCTTTGAGGCCAGTCTCAACCTGTGACCTCACGATCTGCCCACCTCAGCATTCTAAGTGCTGGATTACAGGCCTGAGGAGCCAGCCCAAACCAAATTTTTTTTTTTTTATAGGAGCAGGCTGTGCTGTGTCTTTAGGCCAGTCTCAACCTGTGACCTCATGATCTGCCCACCTCAGCATTCTAAGTGCTGGGATTACAGGCCTGAGGAGCCAGCCCAAACCAAATTTTTTTTGTTTCAAAGATGGGTTTCACCATGTTGGTCGGGTGGGTCTCAAACCTGCAACTTCTCATGATCTGCCCACCTCAGCATTCTAAGTGCTGGATTACAGGCCTGAGGAGCCCAGCCAAACCAAATTTTTTTTGTTTCAAAGATGGGTTTCACCATGTTGGTCGGGTGGGTCTCAAACCTGCAACTTCTCATGATCTGCCCACCTCAGCATTCTAAGTGCTGGATTACAGGCCTGAGGAGCCCAGCCCAAACCAAATTTTTTTTTTTTTTTATAGGAGCAGGCTGTGCTGTGTCTTTAGGCCAGTCTCAACCTGTGACCTCATGATCTGCCCACCTCAGCATTCTAAGTGCTGGATTACAGGCCTGAGGAGCCAGCCCAAACCAAATTTTTTTTGTTTCAAAGATGGGTTTCACCATGTTGGTCGGGTGGGTCTCAAACCTGCAACTTCTCATGATCTGCCCACCTCAGCATTCTAAGTGCTGGGATTACAGGCCTGAGGAGCCCAGCCCAAACCAAATTTTTTTTTTTTTTTTATAGGAGCAGGCTGTGCTGTGTCTTTAGGCCAGTCTCAAACCTGTGACCTCATGATCTGCCCACCTCAGCATTCTAAGTGCTGGATTACAGGCCTGAGGAGCCAGCCCAAACCAAATTTTTTTTTTTTTATAGGAGCAGGCTGTGCTGTGTCTTTGAGGCCAGTCTCAACCTGTGACCTCATGATCTGCCCACCTCAGCATTCTAAGTGCTGGATTACAGGCCTGAGGAGCCAGCCCAAACCAAATTTTTTTTTTTTTATAGGAGCAGGCTGTGCTGTGTCTTTAGGCCAGTCTCAACCTGTGACCTCATGATCTGCCCACCTCAGCATTCTAAGTGCTGGATTACAGGCCTGAGGAGCCCAGCCAAACCAAATTTTTTTTTTTTTATAGGAGCAGGCTGTGCTGTGTCTTTAGAGGCCAGTCTCGAACCTGTGACCTCATGATCTGCCCACCTCAGCATTCTAAGTGCTGGGATTACAGGCCTGAGGAGCCAGCCCAAACCAAATTTTTTTTTTTTTTTCAAAGATGGGTTTCACCATGTTGGTCGGGTGGGTCTCAAACCCACAACTTCTCATGATCTGCCCACCTCAGCATTCTAAGTGCTGGATTACAGGCCTGAGGAGCCCAGCCAAACCAAATTTTTTTTTTTTTATAGGAGCAGGCTGTGCTGTGTCTTTGAGGCCAGTCTCAACCTGTGACCTCATGATCTGCCCACCTCAGCATTCTAAGTGCTGGATTACAGGCCTGAGGAGCCAGCCCAAACCAAATTTTTTTTTTTTTATAGGAGCAGGCTGTGCTGTGTCTTTAGGCCAGTCTCAACCTGTGACCTCATGATCTGCCCACCTCAGCATTCTAAGTGCTGGATTACAGGCCTGAGGAGCCCAGCCAAACCAAATTTTTTTTGTTTCAAAGATGGGTTTCACCATGTTGGTCGGGTGGGTCTCAAACCTGCAACTTCTCATGATCTGCCCACCTCAGCATTCTAAGTGCTGGATTACAGGCCTGAGGAGCCAGCCCAAACCAAATTTTTTTTTTTTTATAGGAGCAGGCTGTGCTGTGTCTTTGAGGCCAGTCTCAACCTGTGACCTCATGATCTGCCCACCTCAGCATTCTAAGTGCTGGATTACAGGCCTGAGGAGCCAGCCCAAACCAAATTTTTTTTTTTTTATAGGAGCAGGCTGTGCTGTGTCTTTAGGCCAGTCTCAACCTGTGACCTCATGATCTGCCCACCTCAGCATTCTAAGTGCTGGATTACAGGCCTGAGGAGCCCAGCCAAACCAAATTTTTTTTGTTTCAAAGATGGGTTTCACCATGTTGGTCGGGTGGGTCTCAAACCTGCAACTTCTCATGATCTGCCCACCTCAGCATTCTAAGTGCTGGATTACAGGCCTGAGGAGCCAGCCCAAACCAAATTTTTTTTTCATTTCAAAGATGGGTTTCACCATGTTGGTCGGGTGGGTCTCAAACCCACAACTTCTCATGATCTGCCCACCTCAGCATTCTAAGTGCTGGATTACAGGCCTGAGGAGCCCAGCCCAAACCAAATTTTTTTTTTTTTATAGGAGCAGGCTGTGCTGTGTCTTTAGGCCAGTCTCAACCTGTGACCTCATGATCTGCCCACCTCAGCATTCTAAGTGCTGGATTACAGGCCTGAGGAGCCCAGCCAAACCAAATTTTTTTTGTTTCAAAGATGGGTTTCACCATGTTGGTCGGGTGGGTCTCAAACCTGCAACTTCTCATGATCTGCCCACCTCAGCATTCTAAGTGCTGGGATTACAGGCCTGAGGAGCCCAGCCAAACCAAATTTTTTTTTTTTTTTATAGGAGCAGGCTGTGCTGTGTCTTTGAGGCCAGTCTCAACCTGTGACCTCATGATCTGCCCACCTCAGCATTCTAAGTGCTGGATTACAGGCCTGAGGAGCCCAGCCAAACCAAATTTTTTTTTTCAAAGATGGGTTTCACCATGTTGGTCGGGTGGGTCTCAAACCCACAACTTCTCATGATCTGCCCACCTCAGCATTCTAAGTGCTGGATTACAGGCCTGAGGAGCCAGCCCAAACCAAATTTTTTTTTTTTTATAGGAGCAGGCTGTGCTGTGTCTTTAGAGGCCAGTCTCAACCTGTGACCTCATGATCTGCCCACCTCAGCATTCTAAGTGCTGGATTACAGGCCTGAGGAGCCAGCCCAAACCAAATTTTTTTTTTTTTATAGGAGCAGGCTGTGCTGTGTCTTTGAGGCCAGTCTCAAACCTGTGACCTCACGATCTGCCCACCTCAGCATTCTAAGTGCTGGGATTACAGGCCTGAGGAGCCCAGCCCAAACCAAATTTTTTTTTTTTTTTTCAAAGATGGGTTTCACCATGTTGGTCAGGTGGGTCTCAAACCTGCAACTTCTCATGATCTGCCCACCTCAGCATTCTAAGTGCTGGATTACAGGCCTGAGGAGCCAGCCCAAACCAAATTTTTTTTTTTTTATAGGAGCAGGCTGTGCTGTGTCTTTGAGGCCAGTCTCAACCTGTGACCTCACGATCTGCCCACCTCAGCATTCTATGTTTTTTTTTTTTTTTTTTTTTATAGGAGCAGGCTGTGCTGTGTCTTTAGAGGCCAGTCTCAAACCTGTGACCTCACGATCTGCCCACCTCAGCATTCTAAGTGCTGGATTACAGGCCTGAGGAGCCAGCCCAAACCAAATTTTTTTTGTTTCAAAGATGGGTTTCACCATGTTGGTCAGGTGGGTCTCAAACCCACAACTTCTCATGATCTGCCCACCTCAGCATTCTAAGTGCTGGATTACAGGCCTGAGGAGCCAGCCCAAACCAAATTTTTTTTTTTTTATAGGAGCAGGCTGTGCTGTGTCTTTGAGGCCAGTCTCAAACCTGTGACCTCATGATCTGCCCACCTCAGCATTCTAAGTGCTGGATTACAGGCCTGAGGAGCCCAGCCAAACCAAATTTTTTTTTTTTTTTTTTTTATAGGAGCAGGCTGTGCTGTGTCTTTAGGCCAGTCTCAACCTGTGACCTCACGATCTGCCCACCTCAGCATTCTAAGTGCTGGGATTACAGGCCTGAGGAGCCCAGCCAAACCAAATTTTTTTTGTTTCAAAGATGGGTTTCACCATGTTGGTCAGGTGGGTCTCAAACCCACAACTTCTCATGATCTGCCCACCTCAGCATTCTAAGTGCTGGATTACAGGCCTGAGGAGCCCAGCCCAAACCAAATTTTTTTTTTCAAAGATGGGTTTCACCATGTTGGTCAGGTGGGTCTCAAACCCACAACTTCTCATGATCTGCCCACCTCAGCATTCTAAGTGCTGGATTACAGGCCTGAGGAGCCAGCCCAAACCAAATTTTTTTTGTTTCAAAGATGGGTTTCACCATGTTGGTCAGGTGGGTCTCAAACCCACAACTTCTCATGATCTGCCCACCTCAGCATTCTAAGTGCTGGATTACAGGCCTGAGGAGCCCAGCCAAACCAAATTTTTTTTTTTTTTTTTTATAGGAGCAGGCTGTGCTGTGTCTTTAGGCCAGTCTCAACCTGTGACCTCACGATCTGCCCACCTCAGCATTCTAAGTGCTGGATTACAGGCCTGAGGAGCCAGCCCAAACCAAATTTTTTTTTTCAAAGATGGGTTTCACCATGTTGGTCAGGTGGGTCTCAAACCTGCAACTTCTCATGATCTGCCCACCTCAGCATTCTAAGTGCTGGGATTACAGGCCTGAGGAGCCCAGCCAAACCAAATTTTTTTTTTTTTATAGGAGCAGGCTGTGCTGTGTCTTTGAGGCCAGTCTCAAACCTGTGACCTCATGATCTGCCCACCTCAGCATTCTAAGTGCTGGATTACAGGCCTGAGGAGCCAGCCCAAACCAAATTTTTTTTTTTTTATAGGAGCAGGCTGTGCTGTGTCTTTGAGGCCAGTCTCAACCTGTGACCTCACGATCTGCCCACCTCAGCATTCTAAGTGCTGGATTACAGGCCTGAGGAGCCCAGCCAAACCAAATTTTTTTTTTTTTTTTTTTTTTTTTTTTTTTTTTTATAGGAGCAGGCTGTGCTGTGTCTTTAGGCCAGTCTCAACCTGTGACCTCACGATCTGCCCACCTCAGCATTCTAAGTGCTGGGATTACAGGCCTGAGGAGCCCAGCCCAAACCAAATTTTTTTTGTTTCAAAGATGGGTTTCACCATGTTGGTCAGGTGGGTCTCAAACCCACAACTTCTCATGATCTGCCCACCTCAGCATTCTAAGTGCTGGATTACAGGCCTGAGGAGCCCAGCCAAACCAAATTTTTTTTTTTTTATAGGAGCAGGCTGTGCTGTGTCTTTGAGGCCAGTCTCAAACCTGTGACCTCATGATCTGCCCACCTCAGCATTCTAAGTGCTGGATTACAGGCCTGAGGAGCCCAGCCCAAACCAAATTTTTTTTTCATTTCAAAGATGGGTTTCACCATGTTGGTCAGGTGGGTCTCAAACCTGCAACTTCTCATGATCTGCCCACCTCAGCATTCTAAGTGCTGGGATTACAGGCCTGAGGAGCCCAGCCCAAACCAAATTTTTTTTTCATTTCAAAGATGGGTTTCACCATGTTGGTCAGGTGGGTCTCAAACCTGCAACTTCTCATGATCTGCCCACCTCAGCATTCTAAGTGCTGGATTACAGGCCTGAGGAGCCAGCCCAAACCAAATTTTTTTTTTTTTTTTTATAGGAGCAGGCTGTGCTGTGTCTTTGAGGCCAGTCTCGAACCTGTGACCTCATGATCTGCCCACCTCAGCATTCTAAGTGCTGGATTACAGGCCTGAGGAGCCAGCCCAAACCAAATTTTTTTTTTCAAAGATGGGTTTCACCATGTTGGTCAGGTGGGTCTCAAACCCACAACTTCTCATGATCTGCCCACCTCAGCATTCTAAGTGCTGGGATTACAGGCCTGAGGAGCCCAGCCCAAACCAAATTTTTTTTGTTTCAAAGATGGGTTTCACCATGTTGGTCAGGTGGGTCTCAAACCTGCAACTTCTCATGATCTGCCCACCTCAGCATTCTAAGTGCTGGATTACAGGCCTGAGGAGCCCAGCCCAAACCAAATTTTTTTTTTTTTATAGGAGCAGGCTGTGCTGTGTCTTTAGGCCAGTCTCAACCTGTGACCTCATGATCTGCCCACCTCAGCATTCTAAGTGCTGGATTACAGGCCTGAGGAGCCAGCCCAAACCAAATTTTTTTTTTTTTATAGGAGCAGGCTGTGCTGTGTCTTTGAGGCCAGTCTCAACCTGTGACCTCATGATCTGCCCACCTTGGCATTCTAAGTGCTGGGATTACAGGCCTGAGGAGCCAGCCCAAACCAAATTTTTTTTTTTTTTTTTTTTTTTTTTTTTGTACCTCAAATCTATCTTTATTTGATTTCCACAAAACAGCCACAAAAAAAAAATACAGAATGCTGCATTCTTTGCATGTCATTTTTGCTGCAGCCATGCCAGCCTTCTGTGTAGCATCCCAATTTTAGTGCAGGTGCTGCCAAAGCGAGCACATGCCATGCCTGCCTCAGCTTTTTATGTTTTTCTGTTTTTTTTTATAGGAGCAGGCTGTGCTGTGTCTTTGAGGCCAGTCTCAAACCTGTGACCTCACGATCTGCCCACCTCAGCATTCTAAGTGCTGGGATTACAGGCCTGAGGAGCCCAGCCCAAACCAAATTTTTTTTGTTTCAAAGATGGGTTTCACCATGTTGGTCAGGCGGGTCTCAAACCCACAACTTCTCATGATCTGCCCACCTCAGCATTCTAAGTGCTGGATTACAGGCCTGAGGAGCCCAGCCAAACCAAATTTTTTTTTTTTTATAGGAGCAGGCTGTGCTGTGTCTTTGAGGCCAGTCTCAACCTGTGACCTCACGATCTGCCCACCTCAGCATTCTAAGTGCTGGATTACAGGCCTGAGGAGCCCAGCCAAACCAAATTTTTTTTTTTTTATAGGAGCAGGCTGTGCTGTGTCTTTAGGCCAGTCTCAACCTGTGACCTCATGATCTGCCCACCTCAGCATTCTAAGTGCTGGGATTACAGGCCTGAGGAGCCCAGCCAAACCAAATTTTTTTTTCATTTCAAAGATGGGTTTCACCATGTTGGTCAGGTGGGTCTCAAACCCACAACTTCTCATGATCTGCCCACCTCAGCATTCTAAGTGCTGGATTACAGGCCTGAGGAGCCCAGCCAAACCAAATTTTTTTTTTCAAAGATGGGTTTCACCATGTTGGTCAGGCGGGTCTCAAACCCACAACTTCTCATGATCTGCCCACCTCAGCATTCTAAGTGCTGGATTACAGGCCTGAGGAGCCAGCCCAAACCAAATTTTTTTTTTTTTATAGGAGCAGGCTGTGCTGTGTCTTTAGGCCAGTCTCAACCTGTGACCTCATGATCTGCCCACCTCAGCATTCTAAGTGCTGGGATTACAGGCCTGAGGAGCCCAGCCCAAACCAAATTTTTTTTGTTTCAAAGATGGGTTTCACCATGTTGGTCAGGCGGGTCTCAAACCCACAACTTCTCATGATCTGCCCACCTCAGCATTCTAAGTGCTGGGATTACAGGCCTGAGGAGCCAGCCCAAACCAAATTTTTTTTGTTTCAAAGATGGGTTTCACCATGTTGGTCAGGCGGGTCTCAAACCCACAACTTCTCATGATCTGCCCACCTCAGCATTCTAAGTGCTGGATTACAGGCCTGAGGAGCCAGCCCAAACCAAATTTTTTTTTTTTTTTTATAGGAGCAGGCTGTGCTGTGTCTTTAGAGGCCAGTCTCGAACCTGTGACCTCATGATCTGCCCACCTCAGCATTCTAAGTGCTGGGATTACAGGCCTGAGGAGCCCAGCCAAACCAAATTTTTTTTGTTTCAAAGATGGGTTTCACCATGTTGGTCAGGCGGGTCTCAAACCCACAACTTCTCATGATCTGCCCACCTCAGCATTCTAAGTGCTGGATTACAGGCCTGAGGAGCCCAGCCAAACCAAATTTTTTTTTTGTACCTCAAATCTATCTTTATTTGATTTCACAAAACAGCCACAAAAAAAAAAATACAAAATGCTGCATTCCTTTGCATGTCATTTTTGCCCTGCGGCCATGCTGGCCTGAGTAGCGTCCCAATTTTAGTGCAGGTGCTGCCAAGTGAGCACATGCCATGCCTGCCTCAGCTTTTTATGTTTTTCTGTTTTTTTTTTTTTATAGGAGCAGGCTGCACTGTGTCTTTAGAGGCCAGTCTCGAACCTGTGACCTCACGATCTGCCCACCTCAGCATTCTAAGTGCTGGGATTACAGGCCTGAGGAGCCCAGCCAAACCAAATTTTTTTTTGTTTCAAAGATGGGTTTCACCATGTTGGTCAGGCGGGTCTCAAACCTGCAACTTCTCATGATCTGCCCACCTCAGCATTCTAAGTGCTGGATTACAGGCCTGAGGAGCCAGCCCAAACCAAATTTTTTTTTTTTTATAGGAGCAGGCTGTGCTGTGTCTTTGAGGCCAGTCTCAACCTGTGACCTCACGATCTGCCCACCTCAGCATTCTAAGTGCTGGATTACAGGCCTGAGGAGCCCAGCCAAACCAAATTTTTTTTTTTTTATAGGAGCAGGCTGTGCTGTGTCTTTAGGCCAGTCTCAACCTGTGACCTCACGATCTGCCCACCTCAGCATTCTAAGTGCTGGGATTACAGGCCTGAGGAGCCCAGCCAAACCAAATTTTTTTTGTTTCAAAGATGGGTTTCACCATGTTGGTCAGGCGGGTCTCAAACCCACAACTTCTCATGATCTGCCCACCTCAGCATTCTAAGTGCTGGATTACAGGCCTGAGGAGCCAGCCCAAACCAAATTTTTTTTGTTTCAAAGATGGGTTTCACCATGTTGGTCAGGCGGGTCTCAAACCCACAACTTCTCATGATCTGCCCACCTCAGCATTCTAAGTGCTGGATTACAGGCCTGAGGAGCCCAGCCAAACCAAATTTTTTTTTTTTTATAGGAGCAGGCTGTGCTGTGTCTTTAGGCCAGTCTCAACCTGTGACCTCACGATCTGCCCACCTCAGCATTCTAAGTGCTGGATTACAGGCCTGAGGAGCCCAGCCAAACCAAATTTTTTTTTTTTTATAGGAGCAGGCTGTGCTGTGTCTTTAGGCCAGTCTCAAACCTGTGACCTCACGATCTGCCCACCTCAGCATTCTAAGTGCTGGGATTACAGGCCTGAGGAGCCCAGCCAAACCAAATTTTTTTTTTTTTTTTTTGTACCTCAAATCTATCTTTATTTGATTTCCACAAAACAGCCACAAAAAAAAATACAAAATGCTGCATTCTTTGCATGTCATTTTTGCACTGTGGCCATGCTGGCCTTCTGTGTAGCATCCCAATTTTAGTGCAGGTGCTGCCAAAGCGAGCACATGACATGCCTGCCTCAGCTTTTTATGTTTTTTTTTTTTTTTTTTTTTATAGGAGCAGGCTGTGCTGTGTCTTTAGAGGCCAGTCTCAAATCTTTGACCTCACGATCTGCCCACCTCAGCATTCTAAGTGCTGAAATTACAAGCCTGAGGAGCCCAGCCAAACCAAATTTTTTTTGTTTCAAAGATGGGTTTCACCATGTTGGTCAGGTGGGTCTCAAACCTGCAACTTCTCATGATCTGCCTGCATTGGTTTTGAGGCCTAAATTACAGGCTCCATGAGCCACCTTGCCTGGCCAGCCAATTTATTGTTAAAAAGAAATCAGGAAGACTGTGCTGGGTGCTGTGACTCACGCCAGCAATCTTAGCACTTTGGGAGGCTGAGGTGGTTGGGTCACCTGAGGTCATGAGTTCGAGGTCAGCCTGGGCATCCTGGTGAAAACCCACCTCACATAAAAAAGAGAAAAAGGAAATGAAAATAATCACACAGATGAGTGTCTGTAATTGTAACAAAACAAGGTGTCTGGTGACTTCACCCGTCTCCCTGCCTTTATTTATAAAGTACTGTTTTCCTCTTGTCACCCAGGGTGAAGGGCAGCAGTTCAATATTTGCTTATTGCAACACCTTTTTTGGGTTCAAGCGATTGTCCTGCCAATGCCCTTCAAGTAGCTGGCATTACAGGTATCCACACCACCATGTCCAGCTAACTTTCTATTTTTACTTTTTTTACCTCAAATCTATCTTTATTTGATTTCACAAAACAGCCACAAAAAAAAAAAATACAAATGCTGCATTCTTTGCATGTCATTTTTGCTGCAGCCATGCCAGCCTTCTGTATAGCATCCCAGTTTTAGTGCAGGTGCTGGGGAAGCGAGCACATGCTATGCCTACCTCAGCTTTTTATGTTTTCTGTTTTTATAGGAGCAGGCTGTGCTGTGTCTTTGAGGCCAGTCTCAACCTGTGACCTCATGATCTGCCCACCTCAGCATTCTAAGTGCTGGGATTACAGGCCTGAGGAGCCCAGCCAAACCAAATTTTTTTGTTTCAAAGATGGGTTTCACCATGTTGGTCAGGTGGGTCTCAAACCCACAACTTCTCATGATCTGCCCACCTCAGCATTCTAAGTGCTGGGATTACAGGCCTGAGGAGCCCAGCCAAACCAAATTTTTTTTTTCAAAGATGGGTTTCACCATGTTGGTCAGGTGGGTCTCAAACCCACAACTTCTCATGATCTGCCCACCTCAGCATTCTAAGTGCTGGGATTACAGGCCTGAGGAGCCCAGCCAAACCAAATTTTTTTTTTCAAAGATGGGTTTCACCATGTTGGTCAGGTGGGTCTCAAACCTGCAACTTCTCATGATCTGCCCACCTCAGCATTCTAAGTGCTGGGATTACAGGCCTGAGGAGCCCAGCCAAACCAAATTTTTTTTTTCAAAGATGGGTTTCACCATGTTGGTCAGGTGGGTCTCAAACCTGCAACTTCTCATGATCTGCCCACCTCAGCATTCTAAGTGCTGGGATTACAGGCCTGAGGAGCCAGCCCAAACCAAATTTTTTTTGTTTCAAAGATGGGTTTCACCATGTTGGTCAGGTGGGTCTCAAACCTGCAACTTCTCATGATCTGCCCACCTCAGCATTCTAAGTGCTGGGATTACAGGCCTGAGGAGCCCAGCCAAACCAAATTTTTTTTTTTTTTTTTTTTTTTTTCAAAGATGGGTTTCACCATGTTGGTCAGGTGGGTCTCAAACCTGCAACTTCTCATGATCTGCCCACCTCAGCATTCTAAGTGCTGGGATTACAGGCCTGAGGAGCCCAGCCAAACCAAATTTTTTTTTTCAAAGATGGGTTTCACCATGTTGGTCAGGTGGGTCTCAAACCTGCAACTTCTCATGATCTGCCCACCTCAGCATTCTAAGTGCTGGGATTACAGGCCTGAGGAGCCCAGCCAAACCAAATTTTTTTTTTTTTTTTTTTTTTCAAAGATGGGTTTCACCATGTTGGTCAGGTGGGTCTCAAACCCACAACTTCTCATGATCTGCCCACCTCAGCATTCTAAGTGCTGGGATTACAGGCCTGAGGAGCCAGCCCAAACCAAATTTTTTTTTTTTTTTTTTATAGGAGCAGGCTGTGCTGTGTCTTTAGGCCAGTCTCAACCTGTGACCTCACGATCTGCCCACCTCAGCATTCTAAGTGCTGGGATTACAGGCCTGAGGAGCCCAGCCAAACCAAATTTTTTTTTTTTTTTTTTTTTATAGGAGCAGGCTGTGCTGTGTCTTTGAGGCCAGTCTCAAACCTGTGACCTCACGATCTGCCCACCTCAGCATTCTAAGTGCTGGGATTACAGGCCTGAGGAGCCAGCCCAAACCAAATTTTTTTTTTCAAAGATGGGTTTCACCATGTTGGTCAGGTGGGTCTCAAACCCACAACTTCTCATGATCTGCCCACCTCAGCATTCTAAGTGCTGGGATTACAGGCCTGAGGAGCCAGCCCAAACCAAATTTTTTTTTTCAAAGATGGGTTTCACCATGTTGGTCAGGTGGGTCTCAAACCCACAACTTCTCATGATCTGCCCACCTCAGCATTCTAAGTGCTGGGATTACAGGCCTGAGGAGCCAGCCCAAACCAAATTTTTTTTTTTTTATAGGAGCAGGCTGTGCTGTGTCTTTAGGCCAGTCTCAACCTGTGACCTCACGATCTGCCCACCTCAGCATTCTAAGTGCTGGGATTACAGGCCTGAGGAGCCCAGCCAAACCAAATTTTTTTTGTTTCAAAGATGGGTTTCACCATGTTGGTCAGGTGGGTCTCAAACCCACAACTTCTCATGATCTGCCCACCTCAGCATTCTAAGTGCTGGGATTACAGGCCTGAGGAGCCAGCCCAAACCAAATTTTTTTTGTTTCAAAGATGGGTTTCACCATGTTGGTCAGGTGGGTCTCAAACCTGCAACTTCTCATGATCTGCCCACCTCAGCATTCTAAGTGCTGGGATTACAGGCCTGAGGAGCCCAGCCCAAACCAAATTTTTTTTTTTTTATAGGAGCAGGCTGTGCTGTGTCTTTAGGCCAGTCTCAACCTGTGACCTCACGATCTGCCCACCTCAGCATTCTAAGTGCTGGGATTACAGGCCTGAGGAGCCAGCCCAAACCAAATTTTTTTTGTTTCAAAGATGGGTTTCACCATGTTGGTCAGGTGGGTCTCAAACCTGCAACTTCTCATGATCTGCCCACCTCAGCATTCTAAGTGCTGGGATTACAGGCCTGAGGAGCCAGCCCAAACCAAATTTTTTTTTTTTTTTTTTTTTTTTCAAAGATGGGTTTCACCATGTTGGTCAGGTGGGTCTCAAACCCACAACTTCTCATGATCTGCCCACCTCAGCATTCTAAGTGCTGGGATTACAGGCCTGAGGAGCCCAGCCAAACCAAATTTTTTTTGTTTCAAAGATGGGTTTCACCATGTTGGTCAGGTGGGTCTCAAACCTGCAACTTCTCATGATCTGCCCACCTCAGCATTCTAAGTGCTGGGATTACAGGCCTGAGGAGCCCAGCCAAACCAAATTTTTTTTTTCAAAGATGGGTTTCACCATGTTGGTCAGGTGGGTCTCAAACCTGCAACTTCTCATGATCTGCCCACCTCAGCATTCTAAGTGCTGGGATTACAGGCCTGAGGAGCCCAGCCAAACCAAATTTTTTTTTTCAAAGATGGGTTTCACCATGTTGGTCAGGTGGGTCTCAAACCTGCAACTTCTCATGATCTGCCCACCTCAGCATTCTAAGTGCTGGGATTACAGGCCTGAGGAGCCCAGCCCAAACCAAATTTTTTTTTTTTTTTTTTGTACCTCAAATCTATCTTTATTTGATTTCCACAAAACAGCCACAAAAAAAAAAATACAAATGCTGCATTCTTTGCATGTCATTTTTGCTGCAGCCATGCCAGCCTTCTGTGTAGCATCCCAATTTTAGTGCAGGTGCTGCTGAAGTGAGCACATGCCATGCCTGCCTCAGCTTTTTATGTTTTCTGTTTTTATAGGAGCAGGCTGCTGTGTCTTTGAGGCCAGTCTCGAACCTGTGACCTCACGATCTGCCCACCTCAGCATTCTAAGTGCTGGGATTACAGGCCTGAGGAGCCCAGCCAAACCAAATTTTTTTTTCATTTCAAAGATGGGTTTCACCATGTTGGTCAGGTGGGTCTCAAACCCACAACTTCTCATGATCTGCCCGCATTGGTTTTGAGGCCTAAATTACAGGCTCCCATGAGCCACCTTGCCTGGCTGGCCAAATTTATTGTTAAAAAAATCAGAGAGACTGTGCTGGTGCTGTGACTCACGCCAGCAATCTTAGCACTTTGGGAGGCCGAGGTGGTGGGTCACCTGAGGTCACGAGTTTGAGGTCAGCCTGGGCATCCTGGTGAAAACCCACCTCACATAAAAAGAGAAAAGAAAAGTAATCAGACAGATGAGTGTCTGCAATTGTAACAAAAGGTGCCTGGTGACTCCACCCTTCTCCCGCCTTTCTTTATGATGTACTGTTTCTCTTGTCACCCAGGCTGAAGTGCAACAGTGTGATCTTTGCTTATTGCAACACCTTTCTTTTGGGTTCAAGCGATTGTCCTGCCAATGCCCTTCAAGTAGCTGGTTACAGGTGTCCACACCACGTCCAGCTAACTTTCTATTTTTACTTTTTGTACCTCAAATCTATCTTTATTTGATTTCCACAAAACAGCCACAAAAAAAAATACAAATGCTGCATTCTTTGCATGTCATTTTTGCACTGCAGCCATGCCAGCCTTCTGTGTAGCATCCCAATTTTAGTGCAGGTGCTGCCAAAGTGAGCACATGCCATGCCTGCCTCAGCTTTTTATGTTTTCTGTTTTTATAGGAGCAGGCTGCTGTGTCTTTGAGGCCAGTCTCAACCTGTGACCTCACGATCTGCCCACCTCAGCATTCTAAGTGCTGGGATTACAGGCCTGAGGAGCCCAGCCAAACCAAATTTTTTTGTTTCAAAGATGGGTTTCACCATGTTGGTCAGGTGGGTCTCAAACCTGCAACTTCTCATGATCTGCCCACCTCAGCATTCTAAGTGCTGGGATTACAGGCCTGAGGAGCCCAGCCAAACCAAATTTTTTTTTTTTTATAGGAGCAGGCTGCTGTGTCTTTAGGCCAGTCTCAACCTGTGACCTCACGATCTGCCCACCTCAGCATTCTAAGTGCTGGGATTACAGGCCTGAGGAGCCCAGCCAAACCAAATTTTTTTTTTTTTATAGGAGCAGGCTGCTGTGTCTTTAGAGGCCAGTCTCGAACCTGTGACCTCACGATCTGCCCACCTCAGCATTCTAAGTGCTGGGATTACAGGCCTGAGGAGCCCAGCCAAACCAAATTTTTTTTTTTTTATAGGAGCAGGCTGCTGTGTCTTTAGGCCAGTCTCAACCTGTGACCTCACGATCTGCCCACCTCAGCATTCTAAGTGCTGGGATTACAGGCCTGAGGAGCCCAGCCCAAACCAAATTTTTTTTTTTTTTTTTTGTACCTCAAATCTATCTTTATTTGATTTCCACAAAACAGCCAAAAAAAAAAAATACAAATGCTGCATTCTTTGCATGTCATTTTTGCTGCAGCCATGCTGGCCTTCTGTGTAGTGTCCCAATTTTAGTGCAGGTGCTGCCAAAGTGAGCACATGCCATGCCTGCCTCAGCTTTTTATGTTTTCTGTTTTTTTTTTTTTTATAGGAGCAGGCTGCTGTGTCTTTAGAGGCCAGTCTCAAACCTGTGACCTCATGATCTGCCCACCTCAGCATTCTAAGTGCTGGGATTACAGGCCTGAGAGCCCAGCCAAACCAAATTTTTTTGTTTCAAAGATGGGTTTCACCATGTTGGTCAGGTGGGTCTCAAACCTGCAACTTCTCATGATCTGCCCACCTCAGCATTCTAAGTGCTGGGATTACAGGCCTGAGGAGCCCAGCCCAAACCAAATTTTTTTTTTTTTATAGGAGCAGGCTGCTGTGTCTTTGAGGCCAGTCTCAACCTGTGACCTCACGATCTGCCCACCTCAGCATTCTAAGTGCTGGGATTACAGGCCTGAGGAGCCCAGCCAAACCAAATTTTTTTTTTCAAAGATGGGTTTCACCATGTTGGTCAGGTGGGTCTCAAACCCACAACTTCTCATGATCTGCCCACCTCAGCATTCTAAGTGCTGGGATTACAGGCCTGAGGAGCCCAGCCAAACCAAATTTTTTTTTTTTTATAGGAGCAGGCTGCTGTGTCTTTAGGCCAGTCTCAAACCTGTGACCTCACGATCTGCCCACCTCAGCATTCTAAGTGCTGGGATTACAGGCCTGAGGAGCCCAGCCAAACCAAATTTTTTTTTTTTTATAGGAGCAGGCTGCTGTGTCTTTAGGCCAGTCTCAACCTGTGACCTCACGATCTGCCCACCTCAGCATTCTAAGTGCTGGGATTACAGGCCTGAGGAGCCCAGCCAAACCAAATTTTTTTTTTTTTTTTTTTTTTTTTTTTTATAGGAGCAGGCTGCTGTGTCTTTAGAGGCCAGTCTCGAACCTGTGACCTCACGATCTGCCCACCTCAGCATTCTAAGTGCTGGGATTACAGGCCTGAGGAGCCCAGCCAAACCAAATTTTTTTTTTTTTATAGGAGCAGGCTGCTGTGTCTTTAGAGGCCAGTCTCAACCTGTGACCTCACGATCTGCCCACCTCAGCATTCTAAGTGCTGGGATTACAGGCCTGAGGAGCCCAGCCAAACCAAATTTTTTTTTTTTTTTATAGGAGCAGGCTGCTGTGTCTTTAGAGGCCAGTCTCAAACCTGTGACCTCACGATCTGCCCACCTCAGCATTCTAAGTGCTGGGATTACAGGCCTGAGGAGCCCAGCCAAACCAAATTTTTTTTGTTTCAAAGATGGGTTTCACCATGTTGGTCAGGTGGGTCTCAAACCCACAACTTCTCATGATCTGCCTGCCTCAGCTTTTTATGTTTTTTTTTTTTTATAGGAGCAGGCTGCTGTGTCTTTAGGCCAGTCTCAAACCTGTGACCTCACGATCTGCCCACCTCAGCATTCTAAGTGCTGGGATTACAGGCCTGAGGAGCCCAGCCCAAACCAAATTTTTTTTTTCAAAGATGGGTTTCACC
Organism: Saguinus midas; assembly: GCA_021498475.1. Lineage (NCBI taxonomy): Eukaryota > Metazoa > Chordata > Mammalia > Primates > Cebidae > Saguinus > Saguinus midas. The sequence goes on from CM038394.1 coordinate 172,109,410, forward strand.
ATGTTGGTCAGGTGGGTCTCAAACCCACAACTTCTCATGATCTGCATTGGTTTTGAGGCCTAAATTACAGGCTCCATGAGCCACCTTGCCCAGCTGGCTGACTTTATTGTTAAAAAGAAATCAGAGACTGTGCTGGGCTGTGACTCATGCCAGCAATCTTAGCACTTTGGGAGGCCAAGGTGGTGGGTCACCTGAGGTCACGAGTTGAGGTCAGCCTGGGCATCCCAGTGAAAACCCACCTCACATAAAAAAGAAAAGAAAAGAAAAGTAATCAGACAGATGAGTGTCTGCAATTGTAACAAAACAGGTGCCTGGTGACTCCACCCTTCTCCCGCCTTTCTTTATGATGTACTGTTTCTCTTGTCACCCAGGCTGAAGTGCAACAGTGTGATCTTTGCTTATTGCAACACCTTTCTTTTGGGTTCAAGATTGTCCTGCCAATGCCCTTCAAGTAGCTGGGGTTACAGGTGTCCACACCACCACGTCCAGCTAACTTTCTATTTTTACTTTTTGTACCTCAAATCTATCTTTATTTGATTTCCACAAAACAGCCACAAAAAAAAAATACAAAATGCTGCATTCTTTGCGTGTCATTTTTGCTGCAGCCATGCTGGCCTTCTGTGTAGCATCCCAATTTTAGTGCAGGTGCTGCTGAAGTGAGCACATGCCATGCCTCAGCTTTTTATGTTTTTCTGTTTTTATAGGAGCAGGCTGTGCTGTGTCTTTAGGCCAGTCTCAAACCTGTGACCTCACGATCTGCCCACCTCAGCATTCTAAGTGCTGGATTACAGGCCTGAGGAGCCCAGCCCAAACCAAATTTTTTTTTTCAAAGATGGGTTTCACCATGTTGGTCAGGTGGGTCTCAAACCCACAACTTCTCATGATCTGCCCACCTCAGCATTCTAAGTGCTGGATTACAGGCCTGAGGAGCCCAGCCCAAACCAAATTTTTTTTTTTTTATAGGAGCAGGCTGTGCTGTGTCTTTGAGGCCAGTCTCAACCTGTGACCTCACGATCTGCCCACCTCAGCATTCTAAGTGCTGGATTACAGGCCTGAGGAGCCCAGCCCAAACCAAATTTTTTTTTTTTTATAGGAGCAGGCTGTGCTGTGTCTTTAGGCCAGTCTCAACCTGTGACCTCACGATCTGCCCACCTCAGCATTCTAAGTGCTGGATTACAGGCCTGAGGAGCCCAGCCCAAACCAAATTTTTTTTTTCAAAGATGGGTTTCACCATGTTGGTCAGGTGGGTCTCAAACCCACAACTTCTCATGATCTGCCCACCTCAGCATTCTAAGTGCTGGGATTACAGGCTCCATGAGCCACCTTGCCTGGCTGGCTGACTTTATTGTTAAAAAAATCAGAGACTGTGCTGGGCGCTGTGACTCACGCCAGCAATCTTAGCACTTTGGGAGGCCGAGGTGGTGGGTCACCTGAGGTCATGAGTTCGAGGTCAGCCTGGGCATCCTGGTGAAAACCCACCTCACATAAAAAGAAAAAGAAAAGTAATCAGACAGATGAGTGTCTGCAATTGTAACAAAACAGGTGCCTGGTGACTCCACCCTTCTCCCGCCTTTCTTTATGATGTACTGTTTCCTCTTGTCACCCAGGCTGAAGTGCAACAGTGTGATCTTTGCTTATTGCAACACCTTTTTTGGGTTCAAGTGATTGTCCTGCCAATGCCCTTCAAGTAGCTGGGTTACAGGTGTCCACACCACCATGTCCAGCTAACTTTCTATTTTTACTTTTTGTACCTCAAATCTATCTTTATTTGATTTCACAAAACAGCCACAAAAAAAAAAATACAAAATGCTGCATTCTTTGCATGTCATTTTTGCTGCAGCCATGCCAGCCTTCTGTGTAGCATCCCAATTTTAGTGCAGGTGCTGCCAAAGTGAGCACATGCCATGCCTGCCTCAGCTTTTTATGTTTTTCTGTTTTTTTTTTTTTATAGGAGCAGGCTGTGCTGTGTCTTTGAGGCCAGTCTCGAACCTGTGACCTCATGATCTGCCCACCTCAGCATTCTAAGTGCTGGGATTACAGGCCTGAGGAGCCCAGCCAAACCAAATTTTTTTTTTTTCAAAGATGGGTTTCACCATGTTGGTCAGGTGGGTCTCAAACCCACAACTTCTCATGATCTGCCCACCTCAGCATTCTAAGTGCTGGGATTACAGGCCTGAGGAGCCCAGCCCAAACCAAATTTTTTTTTTTTTATAGGAGCAGGCTGTGCTGTGTCTTTGAGGCCAGTCTCGAACCTGTGACCTCATGATCTGCCCACCTCAGCATTCTAAGTGCTGGGATTACAGGCCTGAGGAGCCCAGCCAAACCAAATTTTTTTTTTTTTATAGGAGCAGGCTGTGCTGTGTCTTTAGGCCAGTCTCAACCTGTGACCTCATGATCTGCCCACCTCAGCATTCTAAGTGCTGGGATTACAGGCCTGAGGAGCCCAGCCCAAACCAAATTTTTTTGTTTCAAAGATGGGTTTCACCATGTTGGTCAGGTGGGTCTCAAACCTGCAACTTCTCATGATCTGCCCACCTCAGCATTCTAAGTGCTGGGATTACAGGCCTGAGGAGCCCAGCCAAACCAAATTTTTTTTTTTTTTTTTTTTTTTTTTTTATAGGAGCAGGCTGTGCTGTGTCTTTAGGCCAGTCTCGAACCTGTGACCTCATGATCTGCCCACCTCAGCATTCTAAGTGCTGGGATTACAGGCCTGAGGAGCCCAGCCAAACCAAATTTTTTTTTTTTTATAGGAGCAGGCTGTGCTGTGTCTTTAGGCCAGTCTCAACCTGTGACCTCATGATCTGCCCACCTCAGCATTCTAAGTGCTGGGATTACAGGCCTGAGGAGCCCAGCCAAACCAAATTTTTTTTTTTTTATAGGAGCAGGCTGTGCTGTGTCTTTGAGGCCAGTCTCGAACCTGTGACCTCATGATCTGCCCACCTCAGCATTCTAAGTGCTGGGATTACAGGCCTGAGGAGCCCAGCCCAAACCAAATTTTTTTTTTTTTATAGGAGCAGGCTGTGCTGTGTCTTTAGGCCAGTCTCAACCTGTGACCTCATGATCTGCCCACCTCAGCATTCTAAGTGCTGGGATTACAGGCCTGAGGAGCCCAGCCCAAACCAAATTTTTTTTTTTTTTTATAGGAGCAGGCTGTGCTGTGTCTTTAGGCCAGTCTCAACCTGTGACCTCATGATCTGCCCACCTCAGCATTCTAAGTGCTGGGATTACAGGCCTGAGGAGCCCAGCCAAACCAAATTTTTTTTTTTTTATAGGAGCAGGCTGTGCTGTGTCTTTAGGCCAGTCTCAACCTGTGACCTCATGATCTGCCCACCTCAGCATTCTAAGTGCTGGGATTACAGGCCTGAGGAGCCCAGCCCAAACCAAATTTTTTTTTTTTTTTTTTTTTTTGTACCTCAAATCTATCTTTATTTGATTTCCACAAAACAGCCACAAAAAAAAAAAATACAGAATGCTGCATTCTTTGCATGTCATTTTTGCTGCAGCCAGCCTTCTGTGTAGCATCCCAATTTTAGTGCAGGTGCTGCCAAAGTGAGCACATGCCATGCCTGCCTCAGCTTTTTATGTTTTCTGTTTTTTTTTTTTTTTTTTATAGGAGCAGGCTGTGCTGTGTCTTTAGAGGCCAGTCTAGAGGCTTTGACCTCCCCATCTGCTCACCTCAGCATTCTAAGTGCTGGGATTACAGGCCTGAGGAGCCGAGTGCAAAACAAATTATTTTTTTGTTTCAAAGATGGGATTTCACCATGTTGGTCAGGTGGGTCTCAAACCCACAACTTCTCATGATCTGCCCACATTGGTTTTGAGGTGCCTAAATTACAGGCTCCATGAGCCACCTTGCCTGGCTGGCTGACTTTATTGTTAAAAAGAAATCAGAGAGACTGTGCTGGGCGCTGTGACTCACGCCAGCAATCTTAGCACTTTGGGAGGCCAAGGTGGGTGGGTCACCTGAGGTCACGAGTTTGAGGTCAGCCTGGGCATCCTGGTGAAAACCCACCTCACATAAAAAAAAAAAAAAAGTAATCAGACAGATGAGTGTCTGCAATTGTAACAAAACGAGGTGCCTGGTGACTCCACCCTTCTCCCGCCTTTCTTTATGATGTACTGTTTTCTCTTGTCACCCAGGCTGAAGTGCAACAGTGATCTTTGCTTATTGCAACACCTTTCTTTTGGGTTCAAGTGATTGTCCTGCCAATGCCCTTCAAGTAGCTGGTTACAGGTGTCCACCACCACGTCCAGCTAACTTTCTATTTTTACTTTTTGTACCTCAAATCTATCTTTATTTGATTTCCACAAAACAGCCACAAAAAAAAATACAGAATGCTGCATTCTTTGCATGTCATTTTTGCACTGTGGCCATGCCTTCTGTGTAGCATCCCAATTTTAGTGCAGGTGCTGCCAAAGTGAGCACATGCCATGCCTGCCTCAGCTTTTTATGTTTTCTGTTTTTTTTTTTTTTATAGGAGCAGGCTGCTGTGTCTTTAGGCCAGTCTCAAACCTGTGACCTCATGATCTGCCCACCTCAGCATTCTAAGTGCTGGGATTACAGGCCTGAGGAGCCCAGCCCAAACCAAATTTTTTTTGTTTCAAAGATGGGTTTCACCATGTTGGTCAGGTGGGTCTCAAACCCACAACTTCTCATGATCTGCCCACCTCAGCATTCTAAGTGCTGGATTACAGGCCTGAGGAGCCCAGCCCAAACCAAATTTTTTTTTTTTTATAGGAGCAGGCTGCTGTGTCTTTGAGGCCAGTCTTGAACCTGTGACCTCATGATCTGCCCACCTCAGCATTCTAAGTGCTGGATTACAGGCCTGAGGAGCCCAGCCAAACCAAATTTTTTTTTCAAAGATGGGTTTCACCATGTTGGTCAGGTGGGTCTCAAACCCGCAACTTCTCATGATCTGCCCACCTCAGCATTCTAAGTGCTGGGATTACAGGCCTGAGGAGCCCAGCCAAACCAAATTTTTTTTGTTTCAAAGATGGGTTTCACCATGTTGGTCAGGTGGGTCTCAAACCCACAACTTCTCATGATCTGCCCACCTCAGCATTCTAAGTGCTGGGATTACAGGCCTGAGGAGCCCAGCCCAAACCAAATTTTTTTTTCAAAGATGGGTTTCACCATGTTGGTCAGGTGGGTCTCAAACCCGCAACTTCTCATGATCTGCCCACCTCAGCATTCTAAGTGCTGGATTACAGGCCTGAGGAGCCCAGCCCAAACCAAATTTTTTTTTTTTTTTTTTTTTTTATAGGAGCAGGCTGCTGTGTCTTTAGGCCAGTCTCAACCTGTGACCTCATGATCTGCCCACCTCAGCATTCTAAGTGCTGGATTACAGGCCTGAGGAGCCCAGCCAAACCAAATTTTTTTTGTTTCAAAGATGGGTTTCACCATGTTGGTCAGGTGGGTCTCAAACCCACAACTTCTCATGATCTGCCCACCTCAGCATTCTAAGTGCTGGGATTACAGGCCTGAGGAGCCCAGCCCAAACCAAATTTTTTTTTTTTTTTTTTGTACCTCAAATCTATCTTTATTTGATTTCCACAAAACAGCCACAAAAAAAAAAAAAAAAAAAATGCTGCATTCTTTGTGTCATTTTTGCTGCAGCCAGCCTTCTGTGTAGCATCCCAATTTTAGTGCAGGTGCTGCCAAGTGAGCACATGCCATGCCTGCCTCAGCTTTTTATGTTTTCTGTTTTTATAGGAGCAGGCTGCTGTGTCTTTAGGCCAGTCTCAACCTGTGACCTCACGATCTGCCCACCTCAGCATTCTAAGTGCTGGGATTACAGGCCTGAGGAGCCCAAACCAAATTTTTTTTTCAAAGATGGGTTTCACCATGTTGGTCAGGTGGGTCTCAAACCCACAACTTCTCATGATCTGCCTGCATTGGTTTTGAGGCACCTAAATTACAGGCTCCCATGAGCCACCTTGCCTGGCCAGCTGACTTTATTGTTAAAAAAATCAGAGACTGTGCTGGGTGCTGTGACTCACCAGCAATCTTAGCACTTTGGGAGGCTGAGGTGGTGGGTCACCTGAGGTCACGAGTTCGAGGTCAGCCTGGGCATCCGGTGAAAACCCACCTCACATAAAAAGAAAAAGAAAAGTAATCAGACAGATGAGTGTCTGCAATTGTAACAAAACGAGGTGCCTGGTGACTCCACCCTTCTCCCGCCTTTCTTTATGATGTACTGTTTCCTCTTGTCACCCAGGCTGAAGTGCAACAGTGCAATCTTTGCTTATTGCAACACCTTTCTTTTGGGTTCAAGCGATTGTCCTGCCAATGCCCTTCAAGTAGCTGGTTACAGGTGTCCACACCACATCCAGCTAACTTTCTATTTTACTTTTTGTACCTCAAATCTATCTTTATTTGATTTCCACAAAACAGCCACAAAAAAAAATACAGAATGCTGCATTCTTTGCATGTCATTTTTGCTGTGGCCAGCCTTCTGTGTAGCATCCCAATTTTAGTGCAGGTGCTGCCAAAGTGAGCACATGCCATGCCTGCCTCAGCTTTTTATGTTTTTCTGTTTTTATAGGAGCAGGCTGCTGTGTCTTTAGGCCAGTCTCAACCTGTGACCTCATGATCTGCCCACCTCAGCATTCTAAGTGCTGGGATTACAGGCCTGAGGAGCCCAGCCAAACCAAATTTTTTTTTTTTGTTTCAAAGATGGTTTCACCATGTTGGTCAGGTGGGTCTCAAACCGCAACTTCTCATGATCTGCCCACCTCAGCATTCTAAGTGCTGGATTACAGGCCTGAGGAGCCCAAACCAAATTTTTTTTTTTTTATAGGAGCAGGCTGCTGTGTCTTTGAGGCCAGTCTCAACCTGTGACCTCATGATCTGCCCACCTCAGCATTCTAAGTGCTGGATTACAGGCCTGAGGAGCCCAAACCAAATTTTTTTTTTTTTATAGGAGCAGGCTGCTGTGTCTTTAGGCCAGTCTCAACCTGTGACCTCATGATCTGCCCACCTCAGCATTCTAAGTGCTGGATTACAGGCCTGAGGAGCCCAGCCAAACCAAATTTTTTTGTTTCAAAGATGGGTTTCACCATGTTGGTCAGGTGGGTCTCAAACCCACAACTTCTCATGATCTGCCCACCTCAGCATTCTAAGTGCTGGATTACAGGCCTGAGGAGCCCAGCCAAACCAAATTTTTTTTTTTTTATAGGAGCAGGCTGCTGTGTCTTTGAGGCCAGTCTCAAACCTGTGACCTCATGATCTGCCCACCTCAGCATTCTAAGTGCTGGATTACAGGCCTGAGGAGCCCAAACCAAATTTTTTTTTTTTCTCTTGTCACCCAGGCTGAAGTGCAACAGTGATCTTTGCTTATTGCAACACCTTTCTTTTGGGTTCAAGTGATTGTCCTGCCAATGCCCTTCAAGTAGCTGGTTACAGGTGTCCACACACCACGTCCAGCTAACTTTCTATTTTACTTTTTGTACCTCAAATCTATCTTTATTTGATTTCCACAAAACAGCCACAAAAAAAAATACAAATGCTGCATTCTTTGCATGTCATTTTTGCTGTGGCCATGCCAGCCTTCCGTGTAGCATCCCAATTTTAGTGCAGGTGCTGCCAAAGTGAGCACATGCCATGCCTGCCTCAGCTATTTTATGTTTTTCTGTTTTTTTTTTTTTATAGGAGCAGGCTGCTGTGTCTTTGAGGCCAGTCTCAACCTGTGACCTCATGATCTGCCCACCTCAGCATTCTAAGTGCTGGGATTACAGGCCTGAGGAGCCCAGCCAAACCAAATTTTTTTTTTTTCAAAGATGGGTTTCACCATGTTGGTCAGGTGGGTCTCAAACTCACAACTTCTCATGATCTGCCCACATTGTTGTTTTGAGGCACCTAAATTACAGGCTCCCATGAGCCACCTTGCCTGGCCAGCTGACTTTATTGTTAAAAAAATCAGAGAGACTGTGCTGGGTGCTGTGACTCACGCCAGCAATCTTAGCACTTTGGGAGGCTGAGGTGGTGGGTCACCTGAGGTCATGAGTTTGAGGTCAGCCTGGGCATCCAGTGAAAACCCACCTCACATAAAAAGAAAAAGAAAAGTAATCAGACAGATGAGTGTCTGCAATTGTAACAAAAAGGTGCCTGGTGACTCCACCCTTCTCCCGCCTTTCTTTATGATGTACTGTTTCTCTTGTCACCCAGGCTGAAGTGCAACAGTGATCTTTGCTTATTGCAACACCTTTCTTTTGGGTTCAAGCGATTGTCCTGCCAATGCCTTTCAAGTAGCTGGGGTTACAGGTGTCCACACCACCATGTCCAGCTAACTTTCTATTTTTACTTTTTGTACCTCAAATCTATCTTTATTTGATTTCCACAAAACAGCCACAAAAAAAAATACAAATGCTGCATTCTTTGCATGTCATTTTTGCTGCAGCCATGCCTTCTGTGGAGCATCTCAATTTTAGTGCAGGTGCTGCTGAAGCGAGCACATGCCATGCATGCCTCAGCTTTTTATGTTTTTCTGTTTTTATAGGAGTGGGCTGTGCTGTGTCTTTGAGGCCAGTCTCAACCTGTGACCTCATGATCTGCCCACCTCAGCATTCTAAGTGCTGGGATTACAGGCCTGAGGAGCCCAGCCCAAACCAAATTTTTTTGTTTCAAAGATGGGTTTCACCATGTTGGTCAGGTGGGTCTCAAACCCACAACTTCTCATGATCTGCCCACATTGTTTTTGAGGCGCCTAAATTACAGGCTCCCATGAGCCACCTTGCCTGGCCAGCTGACTTTATTGTTAAAAAAATCAGAGAGACTGTGCTGGGCGCTGTGACTCACGCCAGCAATCTTAGCACTTTGGGAGGCCGAGGTGGTGGGTCACCTGAGGTCACGAGTTTGAGGTCAGCCTGGCCATCCTGGTGAAAACCCACCTCACATAAAAAAGAGAAGAAGAAAAGTAATCAGACAGATGTGTCTGCAATTGTAACAAACGGAGGTGCCTGGTGACTCCACCCTGTTTCTCACCTTTCCTTATAATGTATTTTTTTTCTTGTCACCCAGGCTGAAGTGCAACAGTGCAATCTTTGCTTATTGCAACACATTTCTTTTGGGTTCAAGCGATTGTCCTGCCAATGCCCTTCAAGTAGCTGGTTACAGGTGTCCACACCACGTCCAGCTAACTTTCTATTTTTACTTTTTGTACCTCAAATCTATCTTTATTTGATTTCCACAAAACAGCCACAAAAAAAAAATACAAATGCTGCATTCTTTGCATGTCATTTTTGCTGTGGCCATGCCAGCCTTCTGTGTAGCATCCCAATTTTAGTGCAGGTGCTGCCAAAGCGAGCACATGCCATGCCTGCCTCAGCTTTTTATGTTTTCTGTTTTTTTTTTATAGGAGCAGGCTGCTGTGTCTTTGAGGCCAGTCTCAACCTGTGACCTCATGATCTGCCCACCTCAGCATTCTAAGTGCTGGGATTACAGGCCTGAGGAGCCCAGCCCAAACCAAATTTTTTTTTTCAAAGATGGGTTTCACCATGTTGGTCGGTGGGTCTCAAACCCACAACTTCTCATGATCTGCCCACCTCAGCATTCTAAGTGCTGGATTACAGGCCTGAGCCCAGCCCAAACCAAATTTTTTTTTTTTTATAGGAGCAGGCTGCTGTGTCTTTGAGGCCAGTCTCAACCTGTGACCTCATGATCTGCCCACCTCAGCATTCTAAGTGCTGGATTACAGGCCTGAGCCCAGCCCAAACCAAATTTTTTTTTTTTTATAGGAGCAGGCTGTGCTGTGTCTTTAGGCCAGTCTCAACCTGTGACCTCATGATCTGCCCACCTCAGCATTCTAAGTGCTGGATTACAGGCCTGAGCCCAGCCCAAACCAAATTTTTTTTTTCAAAGATGGGTTTCACCATGTTGGTCGGTGGGTCTCAAACCCACAACTTCTCATGATCTGCCCACCTCAGCATTCTAAGTGCTGGATTACAGGCCTGAGCCCAGCCCAAACCAAATTTTTTTTTTTTTATAGGAGCAGGCTGCTGTGTCTTTAGAGGCCAGTCTCAAACCTGTGACCTCATGATCTGCCCACCTCAGCATTCTAAGTGCTGGATTACAGGCCTGAGGAGCCCAGCCCAAACCAAATTTTTTTTTTTTTATAGGAGCAGGCTGCTGTGTCTTTGAGGCCAGTCTCAACCTGTGACCTCATGATCTGCCCACCTCAGCATTCTAAGTGCTGGATTACAGGCCTGAGGAGCCCAGCCCAAACCAAATTTTTTTTTTTTTTATAGGAGCAGGCTGCTGTGTCTTTAGGCCAGTCTCAACCTGTGACCTCATGATCTGCCCACCTCAGCATTCTAAGTGCTGGATTACAGGCCTGAGCCCAGCCCAAACCAAATTTTTTTTTTTTTTTTTTTTTTTTTTGTACCTCAAATCTATCTTTATTTGATTTCACAAAACAGCCAAAAAAAAAATACAAAATGCTGCATTCTTTGCATGTCATTTTTGCTGCAGCCATGCCGGCCTTCTTTGTAGCATCCCAATTTTAGTGCAGGTGCTGCTGAAGTGAGCACATGCCATGCCTGCCTCAGCTTTTTTATGTTTTTCTGTTTTTTTTTTTTTATAGGAGCAGGCTGCTGTGTCTTTGAGGCCAGTCTCGAACCTGTGACCTCATGATCTGCCCACCTCAGCATTCTAAGTGCTGGGATTACAGGCCTGAGGAGCCCAGCCCAAACCAAATTTTTTTTTCAAAGATGGGTTTCACCATGTTGGTCAGGCGGGTCTCAAACCCACAACTTCTCATGATCTGCCCACATTGGTTTTGAGGCGCCTAAATTACAGGCTCATGAGCCACCTTGCCTGGCTGACTTTATTGTTAAAAAAATCAGAGACTGTGCTGGGCTGTGACTCACGCCAGCAATCTTAGCACTTTGGGAGGCTGAGGTGGTGGGTCACCTGAGGTCATGAGTTTGAGGTCAGCCTGGGCATCCGGTGAAAACCCACCTCACATAAAAAAGAAAAAGAAAAAAAAGTAATCAGACAGATGAGTGTCTGCAATTGTAACAAAACGAGGTGCCTGGTGACTCCACCCTTCTCCCGCCTTTCTTTATGATGTACTGTTTCTCTTGTCACCCAGGCTGAAGTGCAACAGTGCAATCTTTGCTTATTGCAACACCTTTTTGGGTTCAAGCGATTGTCCTGCCAATGCCCTTCAAGTAGCTGGTTACAGGTGTCCACCACCACGTCCAGCTAACTTTCTATTTTACTTTTTGTACCTCAAATCTATCTTTATTTGATTTCCACAAAACAGCCACAAAAAAAAAATACAAAATGCTGCATTCTTTGCATGTCATTTTTGCTGTGGCCATGCCAGCCTTCTGTGTAGCATCCCAATTTTAGTGCAGGTGCTGCTGAAGCGAGCACATGCCATGCCTGCCTCAGCTTTTTATGTTTTTTTTTTTTTATAGGAGCAGGCTGTGCTGTGTCTTTGAGGCCAGTCTCAACCTGTGACCTCATGATCTGCCCACCTCAGCATTCTAAGTGCTGGGATTACAGGCCTGAGGAGCCCAGCCCAAACCAAATTTTTTTTTTTTTTTTCAAAGATGGGTTTCACCATGTTGGTCAGGTGGGTCTCAAACCCACAACTTCTCATGATCCACCTGCATTGGTTTTGAGGCGCCTAAATTACAGGCTCCCATGAGCCACCTTGCCTGGCTGACTTTATTGTTAAAAAAATCAGAGACTGTGCTGGGCGCTGTGACTCACGCCAGCAATCTTAGCACTTTGGGAGGCTGAGGTGGTGGGTCACCTGAGGTCACGAGTTCGAGGTCAGCCTGGGCATCCAGTGAAAACCCACCTCACATAAAAAGAGAAAAGAAAAGAAAAGTAATCAGACAGATGAGTGTCTGCAATTGTAACAAAACAGGTGCCTGGTGACTCCACCTTCTCCCACCTTTCTTTATGATACTGTTTCCTCTTGTCACCCAGGCTGAAGTGCAACAGTGCAATCTTTGCTTATTGCAACACCTTTCTTTTGGGTTCAAGATTGTCCTGCCAATGCCCTTCAAGTAGCTGGGGTTACAGGTGTCCACACCACCACATCCAGCTAACTTTCTATTTTTACTTTTTGTACCTCAAATCTATCTTTATTTGATTTCCACAAAACAGCCACAAAAAAAAAATACAAAATGCTGCATTCTTTGCATGTCATTTTTGCTGTGGCCATGCCAGCCTTCTGTGTAGCATCCCAATTTTAGTGCAGGTGCTGCTGAAGCGAGCACATGCCATGCCTGCCTCAGCTTTTTATGTTTTTTTTTTTTATAGGAGCAGGCTGTGCTGTGTCTTTGAGGCCAGTCTCAACCTGTGACCTCATGATCTGCCCACCTCAGCATTCTAAGTGCTGGGATTACAGGCCTGAGGAGCCCAGCCCAAACCAAATTTTTTTTTCAAAGATGGGTTTCACCATGTTGGTCAGGTGGGTCTCAAACCCAACTTCTCATGATCCACCTGCATTGGTTTTGAGGCCTAAATTACAGGCTCCATGAGCCACCTTGCCCAGCTGGCCGACTTTATTGTTAAAAAAATCAGAGACTGTGCTGGGTGCTGTGACTCATGCCAGCAATCTTAGCACTTTGGGAGGCCGAGGTGGGTGGGTCACCTGAGGTCACGAGTTGAGGTCAGCCTGGGCATCCTGGTGAAAACCCACCTCACATAAAAAAAGAAAAGAAAAGTAATCAGACAGATGAGTGTCTGCAATTGTAACAAAAGGTGCCTGGTGACTCCACCCTTCTCCCGCCTTTCTTTATGATGTACTGTTTCTCTTGTCACCCAGGCTGAAGTGCAACAGTGTGATCTTTGCTTATTGCAACACCTTTCTTTTGGGTTCAAGCGATTGTCCTGCAATGCCCTTCAAGTAGCTGGGGTTACAGGTGTCCACACACCACGTCCAGCTAACTTTCTATTTTTACTTTTTGTACCTCAAATCTATCTTTATTTGATTTCCACAAAACAGCCACAAAAAAAAAAAATACAGAATGCTGCATTCTTTGCTGTCATTTTTGCTGCAGCCAGCCTTCTGTGTAGCATCCCAATTTTAGTGCAGGTGCTGCTGAAGTGAGCACATGCCATGCCTGCCTCAGCTTTTTATGTTTTCTGTTTTTATAGGAGCAGGCTGTGCTGTGTCTTTGAGGCCAGTCTCGAACCTGTGACCTCACGATCTGCCCACCTCAGCATTCTAAGTGCTGGGATTACAGGCCTGAGGAGCCCAGCCAAACCAAATTTTTTTTGTTTCAAAGATGGGTTTCACCATGTTGGTCGGGTGGGTCTCAAACCTGCAACTTCTCATGATCCACCTGCATTGGTTTTGAGGCCTAAATTACAGGCTCCATGAGCCACCTTGCTGGCTGACTTTATTGTTAAAAAGAAATCAGAGAGACTGTGCTGGGCGCTGTGACTCATGCCAGCAATCTTAGCACTTTGGGAGGCCGAGGTGGGTGGGTCACCTGAGGTCACGAGTTGAGGTCAGCCTGGGCATCCTGGTGAAAACCCACCTCACATAAAAAAAGAAAAGTAATCAGACAGATGAGTGTCTGCAATTGTAACAAAAGGTGCCTGGTGACTCCACCTTCTCCCGCCTTTCTTTATGATGTACTGTTTCTCTTGTCACCCAGGCTGAAGTGCAACAGTGCAATCTTTGCTTATTGCAACACCTTTCTTTTGGGTTCAAGATTGTCCTGCAATGCCCTTCAAGTAGCTGGGTTACAGGTGTCCACACCACGTCCAGCTAACTTTCTATTTTTACTTTTTGTACCTCAAATCTATCTTTATTTGATTTCCACAAAACAGCCACAAAAAAAAAAATACAGAATGCTGCATTCTTTGCATGTCATTTTTGCTGCAGCCAGCCTTCTGTGTAGCATCCCAATTTTAGTGCAGGTGCTGCTGAAGTGAGCACATGCCATGCCTGCCTCAGCATTCTAAGTGCTGGGATTACAGGCCTGAGGAGCCCAGCCAAACCAAATTTTTTTTGTTTCAAAGATGGGTTTCACCATGTTGGTCAGGTGGGTCTCAAACCTGCAACTTCTCATGATCCACCTGCATTGGTTTTGAGGCCTAAATTACAGGCTCCATGAGCCACCTTGCCCAGCTGACTTTATTGTTAAAAAAATCAGAGACTGTGCTGGGCTGTGACTCACGCCAGCAATCTTAGCACTTTGGGAGGCTGAGGTGGGTGGGTCACCTGAGGTCATGAGTTCGAGGTCAGCCTGGGCATCCCAGTGAAAACCACCTCACATAAAAAGAAAAGAAAAGTAATCAGACAGATGAGTGTCTGCAATTGTAACAAAAGGTGCCTGGTGACTCCACCTTCTCCCGCCTTTCTTTATGATGTACTGTTTCTCTTGTCACCCAGGCTGAAGTGCAACAGTGCAATCTTTGCTTATTGCAACACCTTTTTGGGTTCAAGCGATTGTCCTGCAATGCCCTTCAAGTAGCTGGGTTACAGGTGTCCACACCACCACGTCCAGCTAACTTTCTATTTTTACTTTTTGTACCTCAAATCTATCTTTATTTGATTTCCACAAAACAGCCACAAAAAAAAAAAATACAAAATGCTGCATTCTTTGCATGTCATTTTTGCGCTGCAGCCACACTGGCCTTCTTGGTAGCATCCCAATTTCAGTGCAGGTGCTGATGAAGTGAGCACATGCCATGCCGGCCTCAGCTTTTCTATGTTTTTTTTTTTATAGGAGCAGGCTGCTGTGTCTTTCAGGCCAGTCTCAAACCTGTGACCTCATGATCTGCCCACCTCAGCATTCTAAGTGCTGGGATTACAGGCCTGAGGAGCCCAATCAAAACAAAATTTATTTTCTCTTTCAAAGACGAGGTTTCATTATGTTTGTCAGGTGGGTCTCGAACCCACAACTTCTCGTGATCCAGCTGCATTGGTTTTTAAGGTGCCTAAATTACAGGCTCCCATGAGCCACCTTGCCTGGCCAGCCAACTTTATTGTTAAAAAAAATTAGAGAGACTGTGCTGGGCACTGTGACTCATGCCAGCAATCTTAGCACTTTGGGAGGCCTAGGTGTTCGGGTCAACTGAGGTCACGAGTTTGAGGTCACCTGGGCATCACGGTGAAAACCCACTTCACAAAAAAAAAAGAAAAAGAAAAGTAATCAGACAGATGAGTGTCTGCAATTTTAATAAAATAAGGTGCCTGGTGTCTCCATTCTTCTTCCCGCCTTTCTTTATGACGTTCTTTTTTTCTCTTGTCACCCAAGCTGAAGTGCAACAGTGTGATCGTTGCTTATTGAAACACCTTTCTTTAGGTTCAAGAAATTGTCCTGATAATGCCCTTCAAGTAGCTAGCATTACAGGAGTCCACACCACCAAGTCCAGCTAACTTTCTATTTTCCTTTTTTGTACCTCAAATATATCTTTATTTGATTTTCATAAAACAGCCACAAAAAAAAAAAATACAAATGCTGCATTCTTTGCTGTCATTTTTGCTGCAGCCAGCCTTCTGTGTAGCATCCCAATTTTAGTGCAGGTGCTGCCAAAGCGAGCACATGCCATGCCTGCCTCAGCTTTTTATGTTTTTTTTTTTTATAGGAGCAGGCTGTGCTGTGTCTTTAGAGGCCAGTCTCAACCTGTGACCTCATGATCTGCCCACCTCAGCATTCTAAGTGCTGGATTACAGGCCTGAGCCCAGCCCAAACCAAATTTTTTTTTTTTCAAAGATGGGTTTCACCATGTTGGTCGGCGGGTCTCTAACCCACAACTTCTTCTGATCTGCCCGCATTGGTTTTCGTGGTGCCTAAATTACAGGCTCCCATGAGCCACCTTGCCCAGCTGACTTTATTGTTAAAAAAGAAATCAGGGAGATTGTGCTGGGCGCTGTGACTCATGCCAGCAATCTTAGCACTTTGGGAAGCTGAGGTGGGTGGGTCACCTGAGGTCACGAGTTTGAGGTCAGCCTGGGCATCCCGGTGAAAACCCACCTCACATAAAAAGAGAAAAGAAAAGTAATCAGACAGATGAGTGTCTGCAATTGTAACAAAACAGGTGCCTGGTGACTCCACCCTTCTCCCGCCTTTCTTTATGATGTACTGTTTCCTCTTGTCACCCAGGCTGAAGTGCAACAGTGTGATCTTTGCTTATTGCAACACCTTTTTTGGGTTCAAGATTGTCCTGCCAATGCCCTTCAAGTAGCTGGTTACAGGTGTCCACACACCACGTCCAGCTAACTTTCTATTTTTACTTTTTGTACCTCAAATCTATCTTTATTTGATTTCACAAAACAGCCACAAAAAAAAAATACAAATGCTGCATTCTTTGCTGTCATTTTTGCTGCAGCCATGCCAGCCTTCTGTGTAGCATCCCAATTTTAGTGCAGGTGCTGCTGAAGTGAGCACATGCCATGCCTCAGCTTTTTATGTTTTTTTTTTTTTCAAAGATGGGTTTCACCATGTTGGTCGGTGGGTCTCAAACCCACAACTTCTCATGATCTGCCCACCTCAGCATTCTAAGTGCTGGATTACAGGCCTGAGGAGCCCAGCCAAACCAAATTTTTTTTGTTTCAAAGATGGGTTTCACCATGTTGGTCGGTGGGTCTCAAACCCACAACTTCTCATGATCTGCCTGCCTCAGCTTTTTATGTTTTTCTGTTTTTATAGGAGCAGGCTGTGCTGTGTCTTTAGGCCAGTCTCAAACCTGTGACCTCATGATCTGCTCACCTCAGCATTCTAAGTACTAGGATTACAGGCCTGAGGAGCCCAGCCCAAACCAAATTTTTTTTGTTTCAAAGATGGGTTTCACCATGTTGGTCAGGTGGGTCTCAAACCCACAACTTCTCATGATCTGCCCACATTGGTTTTGAGGCACCTAAATTACAGGCTCCCATGAGCCACCTTGCCTGGCCAGCTGACTTTATTGTTAAAAAAAATCAGAGAGACTGTGCTGGGCGCTGTGACTCACGCCAGCAATCTTAGCACTTTGGGAGGCTGAGGTGGTCGGGTCACCTGAGGTCACCAGTTGAGGTGAGCCTGGGCATCCCGGTGAAAACCCACCTCACATAAAAAGAAAAAGAAAAGTAATCAGACAGATGAGTGTCTGCAATTGTAACAAAACGAGGTGCCTGGTGACTCCACCCTTCTCCCTGCCTTTCTTTATGATGTACTGTTTCCTCTTGTCACCCAGGCTGAAGTGCAACAGTGCAATCTTTGCTTATTGCAACACCTTTTTTGGGTTCAAGCAATTGTCCTGCAATGCCCTTCAAGTAGCTGGGGTTACAGGTGTCCACACCACCACATCGAGCTAACTTTCTATTTTTACTTTTTGTACCTCAAATCTATCTTTATTTGATTTCACAAAACAGCCAAAAAAAAAATACAAATGCTGCATTTCTTTGCATGTCATTTTTGCTGCAGCCAGCCTTCTGTGTAGCATCCCAATTTTAGTGCAGGTGCTGCTGAAGTGAGCACATGCCATGCCTCAGCTTTTTATGTTTTTCTGTTTTTATAGGAGCAGGCTGTGCTGTGTCTTTGAGGCCAGTCTCAACCTGTGACCTCACGATCTGCCCACCTTGGCATTCTAAGTGCTGGGATTACAGGCCTGAGGAGCCCAGCCAAACCAAATTTTTTTTTTTTCAAAGATGGGTTTCACCATGTTGGTCAGGTGGGTCTCGAACCCACAACTTCTCATGATCTGCCCACATTGGTTTTGAGGCCTAAATTACAGGCTCCCATGAGCCACCTTGCCCAGCTGACTTTATTGTTAAAAAAATCAGAGACTGTGCTGGGTGCTGTGACTCATGCCAGCAATCTTAGCACTTTGGGAGGCTGAGGTGGTGGGTCACCTGAGGTCATGAGTTCAAGGTCAGCCTGGGCATCCTGGTGAAAACCCACCTCACATAAAAAGAGAAAAAGAAAAAGAAAAGTAATCAGACAGATGAGTGTCTGCAATTGTAACAAAAAGAGGTGCCTGGTGACTCCACCCTTCACCCTGCCTTTCTTTATTATGTACTGTTTCTCTTGTCACCCAGGCTGAAGTGCAACAGTGCAATCTTTGCTTATTGCAACACCTTTCTTTTGGGTTCAAGATTGTCCTGCAATGCCCTTCAAGTAGCTGGGGTTACAGGTGTCCACACACCACGTCCAGCTAACTTTCTATTTTTACTTTTTGTACCTCAAATCTATCTTTATTTGATTTCACAAAACAGCCACAAAAAAAAATACAAATGCTGCATTTCTTTGCATGTCATTTTTGCTGCAGCCAGCCTTCTGTGTAGCATCCCAATTTTAGTGCAGGTGCTGCTGAAGTGAGCACATGCCATGCCTGCCTCAGCATTCTAAGTGCTGGATTACAGGCCTGAGGAGCCCAGCCCAAACCAAATTTTTTTCATTTCAAAGATGGGTTTCACCATGTTGGTCAGGTGGGTCTCAAACCCAACTTCTCATGATCTGCCTGCCTCAGCTTTTTATGTTTTTTTTTTTTTCAAAGATGGGTTTCACCATGTTGGTCGGGCGGGTCTCAAACCCAACTTCTCATGATCTGCCCACCTCAGCATTCTAAGTGCTGGATTACAGGCCTGAGGAGCCCAGCCAAACCAAATTTTTTTTTTTTTAAAAAAAAAAAAAGTAAAGTAATCAGACAGATGAGTGTCTGCAATTGTAACAAAAAAGGTGCCTCTTGACTCCACCCTTCGCCCTGCCTTTCTTTCTGACTTACTGCTTTCCTTTTGTCACCCAGGCTGAAGTGCAGCAGTGCAATCTTTGCTTATTGCAACACCTTTCTTTTGGGTTCAAGCGATTGTCTTGCAAATGCCCTTCAATTAGTTGAAGTTATAGGTGTCCACACCACATCCAGCTAACTTTCTATTTTTACTTTTTGTACCTCAAATCTATCTTTATTTGATTTCCACAAAACAGCCAAAAAAAAAAAAAAATACAAATGCTGCATTTCTTTGCATGTCATTTTTGCTGCAGCCAGCCTTCTGTGTAGCATCCCAAATTTAGTGCAAGTGATGCTGAAGCGAGCACATGCCATGCCTGCCTCAGCTTTTTATGTTTTTCTGTTTTTTTTTTATAGGAGCAGGCTGTGCTGTGTCTTTAGGCCAGTCTCAAACCTGTGACCTCACGATCTGCCCACCTCAGCATTCTAAGTGCTGGGATTACAGGCCTGAGGAGCCCAGCACAAACCAAATTTTTTTTTGTTTCAAAGATGGGTTTCACCATGTTGGTCGGGCGGGTCTCAAACCCAACTTCTCATGATCTGCCTGCATTGGTTTTGAGGCGCCTAAATTACAGGCTCCATGAGCCACCTTGCCTGGCCAGCTGACTTTATTGTTAAAAAAATCAGAGAGACTGTGCTGGGAGCCGTGACTCATGCCAGCAATCTTAGCACTTTGGGAGGCCAAGGTGGGTGGGTCACCTGAGGTCATGAGTTTGAGGTCAGCCTGGGCATCCTGGTGAAAACCCACCTCACATAAAAAGAGAAGAAAAAAAGTAATCAGACAGATGAGTGTCTGCAATTGTAATCAAAAGAGGTGCCTCGTGACTCCACCCTTCTCCCCACCTTTCTTTATGATACTGTTTCCTCTTGTCACCCAGGCTGAAGTGCAACAGTGCGATCTTTGCTTATTGTGACACCTTTCTTTAGGGTTCAAGCAATTGTCCTGCCAATGCCCTTCAAGTAGCTGGGATTACAGGTGTCCACACCACCACGTCCAGCTAACTTTCTATTTTTACTATTTTGTACCTCAAATCCATCTTTATTTGATTTCCACAAAACAGCCGCAAGAAAAAAAATACGGAAAGCTGCATTCCTTTGCATGTCATTTTTGCGCTGCAGCCAGCCCGGCCTTCTGTGTAGCGTCCCAAATTTAGTGCAGGTGCTGCCGAAGTGAGCACATGCCATGCCTGCCTCAGCTTTTTATGTTTTTTTTTTATAGGAGCAGGCTGTGCTGTGTCTTTGAGGCCAGTCTCAACCTGTGACCTCATGATCTGCCCACCTCAGCATTCTAAGTGCTGGGATTACAGGCCTGAGAGCCCAGCCCAAACCAAATTTTTTTTTTTTCAAAGATGGGTTTCACCATGTTGGTCGGGCGGGTCTTGAACCCACAACTTCTCATGATCCACCCGCATTGGTTTTGAGGCACCTAAATTACAGGCTCCCATGAGCCACCTTGCCCAGCTGGCTGAATTTATTGTTAAAAAAATCAGAGACTGTGCCAGCACTGTGACTCACCAGCAATCTTAGCACTTTGGGAGGCCAAGGTGGGTGGGTCACCTGAGGTCATGAGTTTGAGGTCAGCCTGGGCATCCAGTGAAAACCACCTCACATAAAAAGAAAAAAAAGAAAAGAAAAGTAATCAGACAGATGAGTGTCTGCAATTGTAACAAAAGAGGTGCCTGGTGACTCCACCCTTCACCATGCCTTTCTTTATGACGTACTTTTTTCTCTTGTCACCCAGGCTGAAGTGCAACAGTGTGATCTTTGCTTATTGCAACACCTTTCTTTTGGGTTCAAGCGATTGTCCTGCCAATGCCCTTCAAGTAGCTGGGGTTACAGGTGTCCACACCACCATGTCCAGCTAACTTTCTATTTTTACTTTTTTGTACCTCAAATCTATCTTTATTTAATTTCCACAAAACAGCCACAACAAAAATATTACAGAACATTGCATTCCTTTTCATGTCATTTTTGCACTCCAGCCATGCTGTCCTTCTGTGTAGCATCCCAATTTTAGAGCAGATGCTGCCAAATCGAGCACATGCCATGCCTGCCTCAGCTTTTTTATGTTTTTCTGTTTTCCTCTTTTTTATAGAAAGCAGGCTGTGCTGTGTTTTTCGAGGCCAGTCTCAACCTGTGACCTCACGATCTGCCCACCTTGGCATTCTAAGTGCTGGGATTACAGGCCTGAGGAGCCCAGCCCAAACCAAATTTTTTTTTGTTTCAAAGATGGTGTTTCACCATGTTGGTTGGGCAGGTCTCAAACCCACAACTTCTCATGATCTGCCTGCATTGGTTTTCGAGGCGCCTAAATTACAGGCTCCCATGAGCCACCTTGCCTGGCCAGACTTTATTGTTAAAAAAGAAATCAGAGAGACTGTGCTGGGTGCTGTGACTCACGCCAGCAATCTTAGCACTTTGGGAGGCCGAGGTGGTGGGTCACCTGAGGTCACGAGTTCGAGGTCAGCCTGGGCATCCCGGTGAAAACCCACCTCACATAAAAAAGAGAAAAAAAAGTAATCAGACAGATGAGTGTCTGCAATTGTAACAAAACGAGGTGCCTGGTGACTCCACCCTTCCCCACCTTTCTTTATGATGTACTGTTTCCTCTTGTCACCCAGGCTGAAGTGCAACAGTGCATCTTTGCTTATTGCAACACCTTTTTTGGGTTCAAGCGATTGTCCTGCCAATGCCCTTCAAGTAGCTGGGTTGCAGGTGTCCACACCACAACGTCCAGCTAACTTTCTATTTTTACTTTTCTGTACCTCAAATCTGTCTTTATTTGATTTCCACAAAACACCCACAACAATAAAAAATACAAATGCTGCAATTTTTGCATGTCATTTTTGCACTGCATCCATGCCGGCCTTCTGTGTAGCATCCCAATTTTAGTGCAGGTGCTGCCAAAGTGAGCACATGCCATGCCTGCCTCAGCTTTTTTTTTTTTTATAGGAGCAGGCTGTGCTGTGTCTTTAGAGGCCAGTCTCAACCTGTGACCTCATGATCCACCTGCATTGGTTTTGAGGCCTAAATTACAGGCTCCCATGAGCCACCTTGCCTGGCCAGACTTTATTGTTAAAAAAATCAGAGAGACTGTGCTGGGTGCTGTGACTCACGCCAGCAATCTTAGCACTTTGGGAGGCCAAGGTGGGTGGGTCACCTGAGGTCATGAGTTTGAGGTCAGCCTGGGCATCCCGGTGAAAACCCACCTCACATAAAAAGAGAAAAGAAAAGTAATCAGACAGATGAGTGTGTGCAATTGTAACAAAAGAGGTGCCTGGTGACTCCACCCTTCCCCACCTTTCTTTATGATGTACTGTTTCCTCTTGTCACCCAGGCTGAAGTGCAACAGTTTGATCTTTGCTTATTGCAACACCTTTCTTTTGGGTTCAAGCGATTGTCCTGCCAAAGCTTTTCAAGTAGCTGGGTTGCAGGTGTCCACACCACCACGTCCAGCTAACTTTCTATTTTTACTTTTTGTACCTCAAATCTGTCTTTATTTGATTTCCACAAAACAGCCACAACAAAAAAAATACAAATGCTGCATTCTTTGTGTCATTTTTGCACTGCAGC
>CM038394.1:172131764-172175635 GCA_021498475.1 Saguinus midas
GATACACACAAGAGAGGAGGATACACACAGGAGAGTGGAGGCTACACAAAGGATAAGGAGGATACACAAAGAAGAGCGGTAAACACACAAGAGAGGGGGGATACACACAGGAGAGAGGAGAATACACACAGAGAGGAGGATATACAAAGGAGAGAGGAGGATACACACAGGAGAGAGAAGAATACACACAAGAGAGGGGGATACACACAGGATAGAAAAGGTTACACATAGGAGAGAGGAGGATACACACAGGAGAGAGGAGGCTACACACAGGAGAGAGGAGGATACACAAAGATAAGAGGGAAACACACAAAAGAGAGGGGGATACACACAGGCGGGAGTATAAACACTGGAGACGGTGGGATACACACATGAGAGGAATACACAAAGGAGAGAGGAGGATACACATAAGAGAGAGGAGGCTACACACAGAAGAAAGGGGGATACACAAAGAAAAGGGGGAAACACACAAAAGAGAGGGGGATACACACAGGCGAGGGGGATAAACACTGGAGACGGTAGAATACACACAGGAGAGAGGGGTACAAAAAGGAGAGGGGGATACACACAGGATGGAGGGGTAAAAACACAAAATAGAGAAGGATACACACAGGAGAGAAGGGTAATACACACAGGAGAGTGGGAGATACACACAGGAAAGTGGGGCATAAACACAGAAGGGAAGGGGATACACACAGGAGAGAGGGGGATACACAAAGTGGGAGAAGGATAAATACAGAAGAGAGGAGGATAAACACAAATGAGTGGAGGATACAGACAGAATAAAGGAGGATAAACGCAGGACAGAGAAGTATACACAAAGGAGAGAAGATACACACAGGAGAGAGGAGCATACACAAAGGAGAGAGGAGGACACAAAAAGGAGAGAAATAGATACACACAGGAGAGAGGAAGATACACACAGGACAGAGGAAGATACACACAGGAGAGAAGAGGATACACACACACAAAAAGGATACACACAGGAGACAGGGGAATAAACACAGGAGAGGGGGATACAAAAAGGAGAGAAAAAATACAGGAGACAGGAATACACAAAGAAGGGAGTTGGATACACACAGGAGAGAGGGGATACACTTAGGAAAGAGGGAATACACACAAGAGAGAGGCATACCCACAGGAGAGAGAATACACAAAGGAGAGATGGGGATACACACAGGAAAAGAAGGATACAAACAGTAGAGTGTGGCATACACACAGAAGGGAGGGGATACACACAGTAGAGAGGGGATACACACAAGAGAGAGGGGCATACACACAGGAGAGGGTGATACACACAGGAGAAAGGGGATACACAGTTGAGAGAAGAATACACACAGAAGAGGGGATACACACAAGAGAGAGGGCGTACACACAGGAGAGAGGAGGATAGATACAGCAGATAGGAGGATACACAAAGGAGAGAATGGATACACACAAAAGAGAGGGAGATACACACAGAAGAAAGAGGGATACACACACAGGAGAGGGGTATACACAGAGAAATGAGGAAAGATACACACAGGAGAGGATCATACACACAAGAGAGAGGAGGATACACAGAGGAGAGAGAAAGATACACACAGGAGAGAGGAAGATACACACAGGAGAGAGGATACACACAAAAGAGAAAAGGATACACAGAGGAGACAGAAGGATACACAAAGTAGAGGGGGCATACACACAGAAAAGGAAGATACACACACGAGAAAGGGGGATAAACAAAAAAGAGAGGAGGATACACACAGGAGAGGAGGATACACACAGGTGAGAGAGGCGTACACACAGAAGAGAGGAAGATACACACAGGAGAGTGGAGGATACAAACAGGAGAGAGGGTATACACACAGGAGAGAGGGGGATAACCACAGAAGAAAGGGGGGATACAAACAGAAGAGAAAGGTGTTACACACAGGAGAGTGGGGGAAAACACAAGGGAAAGAGGAGGGATACACAAAAAATATAGGAATACCTTGCCTTGCTTGAAATTGCCTTTCCTTTTCTTTCCTTGTCTTGTCTGGGATTGCCTTGCCTCACATTGGCTTGCCTTGATTTTCATGGGATTCCTTGCTTGGGATTGCCTTGCTTTGACTGGGATTGCCTTACCTTGCTTTCTGTGAGATTGCCTTGCCTGGGATTGTGATTTTTGATTTGGCCTGGATAGCCTTTCCTGGAATTTCCTTTTTTGCGTTGCCTGAGATTGCCTTACGTTGCCTTGCTTGGGTTGCCTGGGATTGCCTTGCCTGGCATTGTTTTTCCTTGACTTGCCTAGGATTGTCTTCGATGAGATTGCCTTGCCATATTTTGCCTGGTATTACCTTGCCTAGGATTGCTCTGTCTTTCCTGAAATTGCATACTCTGGGATTTTTTTCTTGCCTTTCCTGGGATTGTTTTGCCTGGGATTCACTGGCATGGAATTTCCTTTCCTTGCCTTGCCTGAGGTTTCCTTGCCTTTAATTGCATTTCTTCTTCTTTCCTGGTATTGCCTATTTTTGCCTTGCCTTGCTGTGCCTGGGATTGCCTTGCCTTGCATTTTCTTGGGTTGTCTTGCCTGAGATTGCCTTTCCTTGCTTTGCCTTGCCTGTGATTGTCTTCCCTGGAATTGCCTTGCCTTGCCTTTTCTGGGATTTCATTGCCTGCGATTGTCTGTCCTTGCATTGCCTGGGATTGCCTCACGTGGGATTGACTTGCCTTTCCTTGCTTTGTCTTGCATGGGGTTGCTGTGTCTTGACTTGCCATAAGTTGCTGTGTTTTCCCTTGCCTTGCCTTGCCTGGGATGGCCTTGTTTTTCCTTGCCTGTGATTGTCTTGCCTTGCCTTGCCTGGGATTGCCTTGCCTTGCCTTACCTTGCCTGAAATTGATTTCCCTGCATCTGCCTTGCCTTGTCTTGCCTGCAATTTCATTGCCTGGGTTTCTGTGACCTTGCCATGCCTGGTATTGTTTTGCATTGCCTTGACTTGCCTGGTATTTCCTTGCCTGGAATTGTCTTGCCTTGCCTTTCCTGGAATTGCCTTTTCTCTGATTACCTTGCCCTGCCTTCCCTTGAATTTTGTTGCCTGGGATTGTATTTTCTTGCCTTGCCTTGCCTTGCCTAACCTGGGATTGCACTTTCCTGCCTTTCCTGAAATTGTCTTGCCTGGGATTACCTGGTTTGGGATTTTCCTTCCTTTCCTTGCATGGGATTTCCTTGCCTGTAATTGCCTTGCCTTGCCTTGCCTTGCCTTGCCTTGTTTTGCCTGAGATAGCTTTTGGTTGCCTTGCCTTGCCTTGCCTTGCATTGCATTTTCTTAAATTGTCTTGCCTGGGATTGCCTTGCCTGGGATTGCCATTTCTTTCCTTCTTTGCCTGTGATTGCCTTGCTGAAATTGTCTTGCCTTGTATTTTCTGGGATTGCCTTGCCTGTGATTATTTTGCCTTGCCTTTTCTGGGATTGCATTGCCTGCAATTGTCTTTTCTTACATTGCCTGGGATTTTCTCACCTGGGATTGCCTTGCCTTACCTTGCCTTGTCTGGCATGGGGTTGCCGTGTCTTGACTTGCCTAGAGATGCCTTGTTTTGCCTTGACTTGCCTTGCCTGGGATCACCTTGTCTTTCTTTGACTGAGTTAGCCTTGCCTTGCCTGGGATTGCCTTGCCTTGACTTACCTTGCCTGGAATTGCCTTGCCTTCGATTTTCTTGCCTTGACTTGCCTGCAATTTTGTGCCTGTGTTTTCCTGTCCTTGCCTTGCCTGGTATTGCTTTCCCTTGCCTTGCCTTCCCTGGGATTGCCTTGAGTTGCCTTCCTTTGCCTTGGATTTCCTTGTCTTTATTTTTCTTGCCTTTTCTAAAATTACATTGCCTTACCTAGCATTGCTGTGTCTGGGATTTTCTTGCCTTCCCGTGCCTGGGTTTGTTTTGCCTGAGATTACCTTGCCTGAAATTTTCTTTGTCTTGCCTTGCCTGGAATTGCATTGCCTGAGACTGCCTAGCCTAGGATTGCCTTGCCTTGCCTTGCGTGGGATTACCTTACCTTGCATATTCTTGGATTGTTTTGCCTGGGATTGCCTTGCGTTGCCTTGCCTATGATTGCCTTGCCTGGAATTGTCTTGTCTTGCATTTCCTGAAATTGACTTGCCTGTGATTGCCTTGCCCTACCTTTCCTGGTATTTCATTTTCTGGGATTGTCTTTTCTTGCCTTGCCTTGGATTTCGTAGCGTGAGATCACCTTGCCTTGCTTTTTTATTAATGGATTTACTGTGACTTGCCTTGCCTTGTATTGCCATACCTTGCATTTCTTGAAATTACCTTTCCTTTTCTTTCCTTGTCTTGTCTGAGATTGCCTTCCCTGACAGTAGCTTGCCTTGATTTTGTGGGATTGCCTTGCTTGGGATTGCCTTGCCTTGTCTGGGATTGCCTTACCTTGCTTTCTGTGAGATCGCCTTGCCTGGGATTGTGATTTTTGACTTGCTCTGGATAGCCTTTCCTGGAATTTCCTTTTTTGCGTTGCCTGAGATTGCCTTACGTTGCCTTGCTTGGGTTGCCTGGGATTGCCTTGCCTGGAATTGTTTTCCTTGCCTTGCCTAGGATTGTCTTTGATGGGATTGCCTTGTCTTCCTTGCCTGGTATTACTTTGCCTAGGATTGCTTTGTCTTGCCTGGAATTGCATACTTTGGGATTTGTTTTCTTGGCTTTCCTGAGATTGTTTTGTCTAAGTTTCACTGGCCTGGAATTTCCTTTCCTTGCCTTGCCTGGGATTTCCTTGCCTTTAATTTCCTTTTCTCTTGCTGCCTGGGATTGCCTATCCTTGCCTTGCCTTGCCTTGCCTGGGATTGCCTTGCCTTGAATTTCCTTGGATTGTCTTGCCTGTGATTGCTTTGCCTGAGATTGCCTTTTTTTTGCTTTGCCTTGCCTGTGATTTTCCTGCCTGGAATTGCCTTGCCTTGCCTTTTCTGGGATTGATTTGCCTGTGATTGACTTGCCTTGCCTTCCTGGGATTTCATTGCCTGCAATTCTTTTCTTGCATTTCATGGCATTGCCTCATGTGGGATTGACTTGCCTTGCCTTGTCTTGTCTTGCCTGGGGTTTCCGTGTCTTGACTTGCTGTAAGTTGCCGTGTTTTGCCTTGACTTGCCTTGCCTGGAATGGCCTTGTTTTTCTTGCCTGTGATTGCCTTGCCTTGCCTTACCTTGCAAGAAATTGCTTTCCTTGCGTTTGCCTTGCCTTGCCTTGTCTGAAATTTCCTTGCTTGGGTTTGCCTTGCCTTGCCTTGTCTGGGTTTGCCATGCCTGGGATTGCCTGGCCATGCCTGGGATTGCCTGGCCTTGCATTTTATTTTCGTGCCTTGCCTGGTGTTGCCTTGCCTTGCCTATGATTGTCTTGACTGAGATTTTCTGGCCTGAGATTTTCTTTATTTACCTTGCCTGGGATTTCCTTGCCTGTAATTGCATTGCCTTGCCTTGCCTGGTATTGTTTTGCCTTGCCTTGCCTTGCCTAAGATTTCCTTGCGTTGCCTTCCTGCCTTGGATTTTTTTGCCTTTCTTTTAATTTTTGGTTTTCTATGATTGGCTTGCCTTGCCTCACGTTGCTCTACCTGGGATTGCCTTTCTTTATTTGGCCTGAGATTGCCTTGCCTTTGCCTTACCTAAAATTTTCTTTCCTGGGTTTGAGTTGTCTTGCCTTGCGTGGGTTTTTCTTGCCTGAGATTGCCTGGCATGAGATTATTTTTCTTTCCTTGTCTGAGATAGCATTGCCTGAGAATGCATTGCTTAGGATTGCCTTGCCTTGCCTTGCGTGTGATTGCCTTGACTTGCCTTCCCCTGGATTACATTGTCTGGCTGGGATTGTCTTTTTTTTCCTTGCCTGAAATTGCCTAGTTTGGGATTGCGTTGCGTTGCCTTGCCTTGTTTTGCATGGGATTGCCGTGCCTTGACTTGCGTGAAGTTGTCTTGTTTTGCCTTAACTTTCCTTGCCTGGGATCGCCTTGTCTGTCCTTGCCTGGGATTTCCTTGCCTTGTTTTGCCTGTGATTGCCTTAACTTGCCTTGCCTTTCCCTGCCTGTCCTGTGATTGCCTTTTCTTGCCTTGGCTGGGATTTCCTTGCCTTGCCTGAGATTGCCTTGCCTGGGATTGCCTTGCCTTACCTTGTCTGAAATTGGTTTTCCTGGGATTGTCTTGCTGGGATTGCCTTGCCTTGCCTTGCCTGCAGTTGTCTTGCCTTGCTTAACTTACCTTGCTTGGAATCACCTTGCCTTGCCTTGTTTGGGATTTTCTTGACTTGCCTTGCCTTGCATGGGATTGCCTTGTCTTGTTTTGTCTTGCCTTGCCTTGTGTTGAATTGCCTTGCCTGCAATTTCCTTTCCTGCAATTTTCTTGACTTGCGTTGCCTGAAGTCTTTTGTTCCTCTGGGTTTGCCTTGCCTTGCCTTTCCTGGGTTTTCCTTGCCTTTGATTGTCTGGCCTGAGACTTCCTTTCTTTGCCTTGCCTGGGATTGCTATGCCTGAGATTACCTTGCCTGGAATTGCCTTGTGTTGCATTGCCTGGGATTGTTTTGCCTGTAATTGCCTGGCCTGGGAATTCCTTTCCTTGCCTTGCCTGGGATTGCCTTGCCTAGCATTGCCTTGCCTTGCCTTGCATTACTGTGGATTGTCTTCCCTGGGAATGCCTTGCCTGGGATTGCCTTGCTTTTTCTTGACTTTACTGTGATTGTCTTGCCTGGAATTGCCTTGCCTTGTCTTGCCTTTTTTTGGATTGCCTTGCCTCTGATTGCCTTGCCTTGCCTTCCCTGGGATTGAATTGCCTGCAATTGTCTTTTCTTGCATTGCCTGGGATTGTCTCGCCTGGGATTGCCTTGCTTTGTCTTGTCTTGCATGGGGTTGATGTGTCTTGACTTGCCTGAAGTTGCCTTGTTTTGCCTTGACTTGTCTTGCCTGGGATCGCCTTTCCTTTCCTTTCCTGGGGTTGCCTTGCCTTGGCTTGCCTGGGACTGGCTTACCTTGCCTTACCTGGAATTGCCTTACCTGAGATTGCATTGTGTTTTCTTGCCTTCAATTTTCTTGCCTGGGTTTGCCTGGCGTTGCCTTGCCTGGGTTTACTTTGCCTCTGATTGTCTTGCCTGGGATTTTCTTTTCTTGCCTTTCCTGTAATTGCCTTGCATGAGATTGCCTTCCCTGGGATTGCCTTGCCTTGCCTGCCTTGCGTGGGATTGTCTTGACTGGAATTGCCTGGCCTGAGATTTCCTCTCATTGTCTTGCCTAAGATTTCCTTGCCTGTAATTGCTATGCCTTGCCTAGCTTGGTATAGCCTTGGTTTGCCTTGCCTTGCCTAGGATTGTCTTGCATTGCCTTGCCTGACCTTGGATTGCCTTTCCTTTCTTTTCCGTGCCTTTTCTAGGATTCCCTTGTCTTGCCTCACGTTGCTGTACCTGGAATTACCTTGCCTTGTTTTGCCTGGGATTGCCTTGCCTTGCCTTGCCTTGCCTTAAATTTTCTTGCCTGAATTGCCTTGCCTTGCCTTGTGTGAGTTCGCCTTGCCTGAGATTGTCTGGCCTGGGATTTCTTTTTCTTGCCTTGCCTTGGATTGCATTGCCTGAGACTGCCTTGCCTAGGATTGCCTTGCCTTGTCTTGCATGGGATTCCTTTGCTTGCATTTTCTTGGATTGTTTTGCCTAAGGTTTTCTTGCCTTGAATTACCTTGCCTTGCCTTGCGTGGGATTGCCTTACCTTGCATTTCCTTGGATTGTTTTGCCTGGGATTGCCTTGCATTGCCTTGCCTGGAATTGCCTTGGCTTCCCTTTCCTGAAATTGCCTTGCCTATGATTGTTTTTCCCTGCCTTCCCTGGGATTTTATTGCCTGGGATTGTCTTTTCTTGCCTTGCCTTTGGTGGTCTAGCCTGGCATTGCCTTTCTTGCCTTGTCTTTAATGGGATTTTCATGCCTTGACTTGCCTGGAATGCCAAAACTTGCATTGCCTGTGATTGCCTTTTTTTTTTCTTGTCTTGTCTGGGACGGCCTTGCCTGAAATTGCCTTCCTTGACTTTTTTGTTATTGCCTTGTTTTAGATTGCTTTGCCTTGGCTTGCCTTGCCTGCAATTGCCTTAGCTTGACTTTTGTGAGATTGTCTTCCCTGGCATTGTCTTTTTTTGTCTTGCCTGGGATAGCCTTTTCCAAAATTACCTTTTCTTGCCTTGCTTGGGATTGGCTTGTCTTTCCTTGTCTTGCCTTGCCTGGGATTGCTTTGCCTGGAATTGTTTTGACTTGCCTTGCCTGGGATTGTCTTCGCTGGGATTGCCTTGCCTTCTTTTACCTGCTATTATTTTGCTTAGGATTGCCTTGCCTTTCCTTGCCTCAGATTGCCTAGCCTGAGATTGCCGTTTTTGGTCTTGCCTGAGATTTCCTTGGCTGTATTTGCCTTGCCTTGCCTTGCTTGAGATTGCCTTAGCTTGCATTGCCCTGACTTGCCTTGCCTTGTTTTGCCTTGCCTCGGATTGCCTTGCCTTGCATATCTTTAAATTGTCTTGCCTGGGATTGCCTTGCTTTTCCTAGCTTTGCCTGTGATTGCATTGCCTGGAATTACCTTTTCTTGCCTTTCCTGGGATTGCCTTGCCTGTGATTGCCTTGCCTTGCCTTCCCTGGGATTGCATTGCCTGGGATTGTCTTTTCTTGCCTTGCCTAGGATTGCCTATTCTGGGATTGCCTTGCCTTGCCTTGTCTTTCATGGGATTGCCATGTCTTGACTTTCCTGGGATTGCCTTTCCTTGCCTTTCCTGGGATTGTCTTGCTTTTCCTTGTGTCGTCTGGAATTGCCTTGCCTGACATTGCCTTGCCTTTTTTTCCTGGGATTGCCTTGCCTGGGATCGCCTTGTTTTGTCTTGCCTTGCCTGGTATTGCTTTGCCTTGTTTTGTTTAAATTGTCTTGCCTTGTACCACTTTTTCTTGACTTGTGTGAGATTGTATAGCCTGGGATTGCCTTGCCTGTGAAATCCTTGCCTTGCCTTGTTATGCCTGAGATTGCCTTGCCTTGCCTTGCCTTGTATTGCCTTTCTGTGTTTTTCCTAAAATTACCTTGCCTTGCCTCACGTTGCTTTGCCTCGGATCGCCTTTTTTACTAAGCCTGGGATTACTTTACCTTACCTTGCCTTGCCTTGACTTGCCTTGCCTCGCCTTGCCTTTCCTGGAATTCCCTTACCTGGGATTGCCTTTTCTTTCTGGAATTGCATTGCCTGGTATTGCCTTCCCTTGCCTGGCCAGCCTACAGTTGCCTTGTCTTGCCTTGTCTTGCATGGGATTGCCTTGCTTTGCCTTGCCTTGCCTGGTATTGCCTTGCATTACCCTGCCTGGAATTGTCTTGCCTGGGAATGCCTTGGCTTGCCTTGCATGAGATTGCCTAGCCGGGTGTTGCCTCATCTGGGATTGCCTTGCCTGTGGTTGCCTTGTCTTGCCTGGCCAGGGTTTGCCTTGCCTTCCTTTGCCTGGCCTGTGATTTTTTCCTTGTTTTTCCTGGAATTGCCTTGTTTGAGATTGCCTTACCTGGGATTGGCTTGCCTTGCCTTGCCTGTAATTGCCTTGACTGTGATTGCCTGGCCTGTGATTTCTTTCCTTGCCTTGCCTGGAATTGCCTTGCCTGAGATGACCTTGCCTGGCATTGACTTGCCTTGCCTTGCCTGTGATTGCCTTGCCTGTTTTGCCTGGCCTGGGATTTTCTTTGCCTTGCCTTACCTGGAATTGCCTTGCTTGCCTGGGATTTTCTTTCCTTGCCTTGCCTGGGATTTTCTTTTCTGTAATTGCCTTGCCTTACCTTGCCTGGGATTACCTTGCCTTGCCTTGCCCTGACTTGCCTTGCCTGAGATTGCCTTCCCCTTCCTTGCCTTGCCTTGCCTGGGATTGCTTTGCCTTGCCTTTTTGGATTGTCTTGCCTTGCCTTTCCTGGGATTGCCTTTCTTGCCTTGCCTTTCCTTATATTGCCTTTCTTCTGATTGCCTTGCCTTGCCTTCCTGGGATTGCCTTGCCTGGGATTGTCTTTTCTTGCCTTGCCTCGCCTGGGTTTGCCTTTCTTTGCCTTGCCTTTTTTTGTACGGTATTTTTGTGTCTTGACTTGCCTGAAGTTGCCTTGTTTTGCCTTGACTTGCCTTGCCTTGGATAGCCTTGCCTTTCCTTTCCTGGGATTGCCTTGCCTTGGCTTTCCTTGGATTGCCTTACATTGCCTTGCCTGGAATTGCCTTAACTGAGATTGCCTTGTGTTTCTTTGCCTGTAATTTTCTTTCCTAAGTTTGCCTGGCCTTGCCTTGCCTGGATTTACCTTGCCTATGATTGCCTTGACTGGGATTTTCTTTTCTTGCCTTGCCTGTGATTGACTTGCCTGAGATTGCCTTCCGTGGGATTGCCTTGACTGCAATTACCTGGCCTGAGATTTTTTTTGCCTTGCTTAAGAGTTCCTTGCCTGTAATTGCCTTGCCTTTCCTAGCCTGGTATTGACTTGGCTTGCCTTGCCTTGCCTGGGATTGCCTTGTATTGCTTTGCCTGACCTTGGATTTCCTTTCCTTTTTTTCCATTGCCTTTTCTAGGATTTCCTTGCCTTGCCTCACATTGCTGTATCTGGGATTGCCTTGCCTTGTTTTGCCTGGGATTGCCTTGCCTCGCCTAGCCTGAAATTTTCTGGCCTGGATTTGACTTGCCTTGTCTTGCATAAGTTTGCCTTGCCTGAGATTGTCTGACCTGGGATTTCATTTTTTTGCCTTGCCTGGAATTGCAGTGACTGAGACTGGTTTGCCTATGATTGTCTTGCCTTGCCTTGCTTGAGATTGCTTTGCCTCGCATTTTCTTGGATTGTTTTGCCTAAAATTTTTTTGCCTTGGTTTGCCTTGCCTAGCCTTGCGTGGGATTGCCTTACCTTGCATTTCCTTGGATTGTTTTGCCTGGAATTGCCTTGCGTTGCCTTGCTTTTAATGAGATTGCCGTGCCTTGACTTGCCTGGGATTGCCAAACCTTGCATTGCCTGCGATTGCCGTTTCTTTTCTTTTTTTGTCTTGTCTGAAATTGCCTTGCCTGACATTGATTTCCTTGATTTTCCTGGGATTGCCTTGCTTGGGATTGCCTTGCTTTGCCTTGCCTTGCTTTGCCTTGTCTTGCCTGTGATTGCCTTACCTTGCCTTCCATGAGATTGCCTTGCCTGGCATTGTCTTTTTTTGTCTTGCCTGTAATATTCTTTTTTTAAATTACCTTGCCTTGCCTTGCCTTGCCTGGAATTGGCTTACCTTTTCTTGCCTTGCCTAGTCTGAGATTGCCTTGCCTGGGATTGTCTTCGCTGGGATTGCCTTGCCTTCTTTTGCCTGCTATTTATTTTGCATAGGACTGCCTTGCCTTTCCTTGCCTTAAATTGCCTAGCCTGGGATTGCCTTTTCTTGTCTTGCCTGACACTTTCTTGGCTGTAATTGCCTTACCTTGCCTTGCCTGGGCTTGCCTTGGCTTGTGTTGCCTTGCTTTGCCTTACCTGAGATTGACTTCCCTTGCCTTCTTTTGCCTTGCCTCATATTGCCTGGCCTTGCATTAGTCTGGATTGTCTTTCCTGGGATTGTCTTGCTTTGCCTTGCCTTGCCTGTGATTGCATTGATTGGAATTTCCTTTCCTTGCTTTTCCTGGGATTGCCCTGCCTGTGATTGCCTTGCATGCCTTCCCTGGGATTGCATTGCCTGGAACTGTCTTTTTTTTGCTTTGCCTGGAATTGCCTAGACTGAAATTGCCTTGCTTTGCCTTGCGTTGTCTTGCATGGGATTCCCTTGCCTTGACTTGCCTTGCCTCGCCTTGCCTTTCCTGGAATTCCCTTACCTGGGATTGCCTTTTCTTTCTGGAATTGCATTGCCTGGTATTGCCTTCCCTTGCCTGGCCTGCAATTGCCTTGCCTGAGATTGCCTTGTCTTGCATGGGATTGCCTTGCTTTGCCTTGCCTTGCCTGGTATTGCCTTGCATTACCCTGCCTGGAATTACCTTTTCTTGCCTTGCCTGGGATTGCCTTGCCTTGCCTTGCCTGAGATTGCCTAGCCGGGTGTTGCCTTGCATTGCCTGGGATTGCCTTGCCTGTGGTTGCCTTGTCTTGCCTGGCCAGGGTTTGCCTTGCCTTCCTTTGCCTGGCCTGTGATTTTTTCCTTGTTTTTCCTGGAATTGCCTTGTTTGAGATTGCCTTACCTGGGATTGGCTTGCCTTGCCTTGCCTGTAATTGCCTTGACTGTGATTGCCTGGCCTGTGATTTCTTTTCCTTGCCTTGCCTGGAATTGCCTTGCCTGAGATGACCTTGCCTGGCATTGACTTGCCTTGCCTTGCCTGTGATTGCCTTGCCTGTTATTGCCTGGCCTGGGATTTCTTTGCCTTCCCTTACCTCGAATTTTCTTGCCTGGGATTTTCTTTCCTTGCCTTGCCTGGGATTTCTTTTTCTGTAATTGCCTTGCCTTACCTTGCCTGGGATTACCTTGCCTTGCCTTGCCCTGACTTGCCTTGCCTGAGATTGCCTTCCCCTTCCTTGCCTTGCCTTGCCTGGGATTGCTTTGCTTTGCATTTTTTTGGATTGTCTTGCCAGGTATTGCCTTTCCTGGGATTGCCTTTCCTTTCCTTGCCTTTCCTTATATTGCCTTTCTTCTGATTGCCTTGCCTTGCCTTCCCTGGAATTACATTGCCGGTGATTGTCATTTTTACATTGCCTGGGATTGCCTCGCCTGGGTTTGCCTTTCTTTGCCTTGCCTTTTTTTGTATGGTATTTTTGTGTCTTGACTTGCCTGAAGTTGCCTTGTTTTGCCTTGACTTGCCTTGCCTTGGATAGCCTTGCCTTTCCTTTCCTGGGATTGCCTTGCCTTGGCTTGCCTTGCCTGAGATTGCCTTGCCTGGGATTGCCTTGCCTTTTCTTTCTGGAATTGCATTGCCTGGTATTGCCTTCCCTTGCCTGGCCAGCCTACAGTTGCCTTGTCTTGCATTGTCTTGCATGGGATTGCCTTGCCTTGCCTGGCATGAAGTTGCCTTGCCTGGCATGAAGTTGCCTTGCCTTGCTGACTTTCCTTGCCTGGGATCGCCTTGTTTTGTCTTGCCTGGGATTTCTTGCCTTGTTTTGCCTGTGATTGCCTTACCTTGCCTTGCCTTTCCTTGCCTTTCCTGGGATTGCCTTTCTTGCCTTGCCTGGGATTTCCTTGCCTTGCCTGAGATTGCCTTGCCTGGGATTGCCTTGCCTTACCTTGCCTTGCCTGAATTGCCTTGTTTTGCCTGGGATTGTCTTGCTGGGATTGCCTTGCCTTGCCTTGCCTGCAATTGCCTTGCCTTGCCTTACCTTGCCTTGTTTTGCCTGGGATTACCTTGCCTTGCCTTGTCTTGCCTTTTTGCCTTGCCTTGCCTGGATTGCCTTTTCTTGCTTTGCCTTTGTTTGCCTTGCCTTGGCTTGGCTGAGTTTGTCTTGTCTGGGATTGCCTTGCCTTTTCTTTCCAGAGATTGCCCTGCCTAGTATTGCTATGCATGGGATTGCCTTGCCTTGCCTGGCATGAAGTTGCCTTGCCTGGCATGAAGTTGCCTTGCCTTGCTTGACTTTCCTTGCCTGGGATTGCCTTGTCTTGCCTTGCCTGAAATTTTATTGCCTTGCCTTGCCTTGCATTGCATAATTTTTTTTGCCTTTCTTTGCCTTCTCTTGCCTTTCCTATGATTTCCTTGCCTTGCCTCACGTTGCTTTGCCTGGGATTATCTTGCCTTGCTTTGTCTGAAATTGCTTTGCCTTGCCTTGCCTAATGTTGCCTTCTATTGCCTTTTTTCCCTAGGATTTTCTAGTCTTTTTTAGCCTTGACTTGCCTTGCATAGTCTGGGATTGCCTTGACTTGCCTTGCCTGAAGTTGCCTTGTTTTGCCTTGACTTGCCTTGACTGGGATCGCCTTGTATTTTTTTGCCTGGAATATCCTTGCCTTGCCTTCACTTCCCTTGCCTGAAATGGTCTTGCCTTGTCTATCCTGTGTTTGCCTTGCCTTGCCTGAGATTGCCCTACATAGGATTGCCTTTCCTTACCTTGCCTGGCATTGCTCTCCTGGGATTGACTTGCTGGGATTGCCTTGCCTTGCCTCGCCTGAAGTTGCCTGGCCTTGCGTGACTTGCCTTGCCTGGTATCGCCTTGCCTTGCCTTGTTTGGGATTTTCTTGCCTTTCCTTGCCTTGCATTGCTTTGCCTTGCCTGAGATTGCCTTTCCTGGGATTGCCTTGCCTTGCCTTGCCTGGGTTTCTTTTGCTTTACCTTGCCTAAAATTTTTTTGCCTGGTTTTGCCTGGCCTTCCCTTGTCTGGGTTTGCCTTGACTGTGTTTGCCTGGCCTTGGATTTCTTTTTCTTTTCTTGCCTAAGATTGCCTTGCATAACACTTCCTTGCCTGGGATTGCCTTTATTTGTCTTGCCTGAAATTGCTTTGCCTGAGATTGCCTGGCCTGAAATTTCTTTTTCTTGCCATGTCTGTAAATGCCTTGCCTTGCCTTGCCTGTGATTGCCTTGGCTAAAATTGCCTTGCCTTGCCTTTTCTAGGATTGCATTGCCTGTGATTGCTTTGTCCTGCCTTCCCTGGGATTGTCTTCGCTGGGATTGCCTTGCCTTCTCTTGCCTGGTTTTACTTTGCCTAGGATTGCCTTGCCTTGCCTGGAATTGCGTAGCCTAAGATTGCCTTTTCTTGTCTTGCCTGAGGTTTTTTTGCCTGTAATTGCTTTGCTTTGACTTTCCTGGGATTGCCTTGCCTAGAGTTGCCCTGCCTTGCCTTTTCTTAGATTGATTTTTCTTGCCTTGCTTTGCCTTGCCTGGGATTGCGTTGCCTTGTATTTTCTTGGATTGTCTTGCCAGAATTTGCCTTGCCTGAGATTGCCTTGCATTTGCTTGTCTTGCCTGGAATTTCCTTGCCTGGAATTGCTTGCCTTGCCTTCCCTGGGATTGCGTTGCCTAAGATTGCCTTGTCTTGGGTTTCCTGGAATTACATTGCCTGGGATTGTCTTTTCTTGCCTTGCCTGGGATTGCCTATCTGGAATTGCCTTGCCTTGCCTTGCCTTTTCTTGCATGGGATTCCCGTGCCTTGACTTGCCTGAATTTGCTTTGTTTTGCCTTGAATTGTTTTTCTCTGGATCTCGTCTTTTCTTGCCTGGGATTGGCTTGTCTTGCCTTGCCTTGCCTGGGATTGCCTTGCATTGCCTTGCCTGGAATTGTTTTGCCTTGCCTTGCCTGATTTTGCCTTGTTTTACCATGCCTGAGATTTCCTTGCCTTGCCTGGAGTGAAGATGTTTTGCCTTGCTTGACTTGCCTTTCCTGGGATCACCTTGCCTTGCCTTGCCTGAGATTGCCTTGCTTTGCCTTGCCTGAAATTTCATTGCCTTGCCTTGCATAAGCTTTCCTTGCCTTTTTTGCCTTGCCTTTCCTCACGTTGCTTTGCCTGAAATTGCTTTGCCTTGCCATGCCCTGCCTTTCCTTGCCTTGCCTAAGGTTGCATTCTCTTGCCTTTTTTTTGCCTAGGATTGCATTGTCTTGTTTAGCCTTGAGTTGCCTTGAGTTGCCTGAGATTGCCTTGCCTTGCCTTAATTAAAGTTGCCCTTTTATTAACTTGCCTTGCCTTGCCTGAGAGCGCCTTGTTTTTTTTTTTTTTTGGCTCGGGATTGCCTTTACTTGCATTGCCTTGCCTGGGATTGCCTTGCCTGGCTTTGCCTTGCCTTGTCTTGCCTTGTCTTACCTGAGATAGCCTTGCCTTGCATTAACTTGCCTTGCCTGATATTGCCTTGCCTAATATTGCTCTGCCTTACCTTGCCTGGGATTGCTCTCCTGGGATTGCCTAGCCTTTTCTTGCCTGAAGTGGCCTGGCCTTGCGTGACTTGCCTTGCTTGGTATCACCGAGCCTTGCCGTGTTTGAATTTTTTTTTTGCCTTGCCATGCCTTAACTTTCATGAGATTGCCTTGCCTTGCCTGAAATTGCCTTGCCTGCCTTGCCTTGCCTGGGTTTGCCTTGCCTGTGATTGCCTGGCCTTGGATTTCTTTTTCTTTCCTTGACTGGGATTGTCTTGCATGAGACTCCCTTGCCTTAGATTGCCTTTTCTTGTCTTGCCTGGAATTTTTTTTTTCTGAGATTGCCTGGTCTGGAATTTTTTTTTCTTCTCTTGCCTGGAATTGTCTTGCCTTGCCTTTACTAACATTTTATTGCCTGGGTTTTCCTGGCCTTGCCTTGCCTTGCATAGCCTGGGATTGCCTTGCCTTGTCTTCCATGGAATTGCTGTGCATTAACTTCCCTGAAGTTGTTTTGTTTTGCCTGACTTGCCTTGCCTGGGATTGCCTTGTTTTTTCTTGCCTGGGATTGCCTTGCCTTGCCTGAAATTGCCTTCCCTGGGATTGCCTTGCCTTGCCTTACCTGTGTTTGCTTTGCCTTACCTTGCCTGAGATTGCCTTGCCTGGGATTGCCTTTCTTTTTCTTTCCTGGGATTGCCCTGCCTGGGATTGCCATGCCTGGGATTGCCTCGCTTTGCCTTGCCTTGGATTGCCTTGCATTTCTTTGCCTGGGATTGCCTTTCCTTGCTTGTTTGCCTTGCCTGTGATTTCATTGCCTTGATTTGCCTTGTCTTGAATGGGATTGCCTTGCCTTGCCTTGGATTGCCTCTCCTTGCTTCCTTTTGCCTTTTCTAGAATTGCCTTGCCTTATCTAGTGTTGCTTTGCCTGGGATTACCTTGCCTTGCTTTACCTGAAATTGCTTTGCCTTGCCTTGCCTTGCCTAAAGTTGCCTTTCCTTGCCTTTTTTTGACTAGGATTGCCTTGTCTTGTTTAGACTTGATTTGCCTTGCGTTGCCTGGGATTGCCTTGCCTTGCCTGAGATTGCCTTGCCTTGTCTTGCCTGTGTTTGCCTTGCCTTGCCTTACCTGAAATTACCTTGCCTGGGATTGCCTTGCCTTACCTTGCCTGGGATTGCTCTGCTGGGATTGCCTGGCTGGGATTGCCTTGACTTTCCTTGCCTGAAGTGTCCTGGCCTTGTGTGACTTGCCTTGCTTGGTATTGCCTTGCTTTGCCTTTTTGGGATATTTTTGCCTTGCCTTGCCTTGCTTTACCTTGCATGGGATTGCATTGCCTGCATTGCCTTGCCTGGGTTTGCCTTTCCTGTGACTGCCTGGCCTTGGATTTTTTTTTCTTTTCTTACCTGTTATTGCCTTGCATCAGACTGCCTTGCCTGGGATTGCCTTTCCTTGTCTTGCCTGGAAATTTCTGCCTGAGATTGCCTGGCCCGGAGTTCCTTTTTCTTGCCTTGCCTGGAATTGCCTTGCCTTACCTTGCCTTGCCTGAGATTGCCTTGCCTTGCCTTGCCATGCCTTGCCTTGCCCTGTCTAAAATTGTCTTTCCTGGGTTTGCCTTGCCTTGCCTTGCCTTGCTTAGCCTGGGATTGCCTTGTTTGCCTTGCCTTGCTTGTTTGCCTTGCCTTGCCTTGCCTTGCCTTGCCTTGCCTTGCCTTGTGATGTTTTGCCTTTCATTGCCTGGGATTGCCTTGACTGGAATTTCCTTTCCTGGGATTGTCTTGCCTTGAATTGCCTGGTATTGCCTAGCCTGGGATTGCCTTTTCTTGACTAGCCTGGGATTTCATTGCCTGTAATTGTCTTGCTTTGCCTTTTTTTGTCTTGCCTAGTATTTCCTTTCCTTTTTTTCCTTATTCTTTTTTAAATTTCCTTGCCTTGCCTTGCCTTGCCTTGCCTTGTCTGAGATTGTTTTTTATTGTCTTGCATTGCATTGAATGGAATTACCTTGCCTAAATTTGTTTTGCATTGCCTTGCCTAGGATTGTCTTCCCTGGGATTGCCTTGCCTTGCTTTTCCTGGTGATATCTTGCCTAGAATTGCTTTGCTTTGCCTAGGATTGCCTAGCCTGGGATTGCATTTTCTTCTCTTCTCTGAGGTTTTCTTGCCTGTAATTGCCTTGCCTTGCCTGGGATTGCCTTACCTTGAGTTGCCTTGCCTTGCCTGAGATTGACTTTCCTTAGCTTGCTTTGCCTTGCCTGGGATTGCATTTCTTTGCATTTCCTTGGATTT
This sequence comes from Saguinus midas, assembly GCA_021498475.1. Classification (NCBI taxonomy): domain Eukaryota; kingdom Metazoa; phylum Chordata; class Mammalia; order Primates; family Cebidae; genus Saguinus; species Saguinus midas. The sequence goes on from CM038394.1 coordinate 172,149,774, forward strand.
CTTTGTCTAGGATTGCCTTGCCTCTACTTGTTTTGCCTGAGATTGCCTTGCCTGTAATTTCTTTGCCTTGCCTTTCCTGGGATTGCCTTGCCTTGCCTTGCCTTGCGTGTGTTTGCATTGCCTTACCTTGCCTGATATGGCCTTGCCTGGGATTTCCTTGCCTTACCTTTCCTGTGATTTCCCTGTCTTGGGTTACCATGTCTGGGATTGCCTTGCCTTGTCTGCTGTGAAGTTGTCTTGCCTTGCTTGACTTGCCTTGCCTGGGATCGCCTTGTCTTTTTTAGCCTGGATTAGCTTGCCTTGCCTTGCCTAGTATTTTTTTGCTTTGCCTTGCCTTGCCTGTTATTGCCTTGCCTGGGATTGCCTTGCGTTGCCTGTGTTTGCATTGTCTTAGCTTGCCTGGGATTTCCTTGCCTTGCCTTTTTTGTGATTGCCCTGCCTGGGATTGCCATGCCTGGAATTGCCTTGCCTTGCCTGGTGTGAAGTTGTCTTGCCTTACTTAACTTGCCTTCCCTGGGATCGCTTTGCCTTGCCTTGCCTGGAAATTCATTGCCTTTCCTTGCATGGGATTTTCTTGCCTTTCTTTGCCTTGCCGTTTCTTGCCTTTTCTAAGATTGCCATGCCTTGCCTCACGTTGTTTGCCTGGGATTACCTTGCCTTGCTTTGCCTGAAATTTTTTTGCCTTACCTTGCCTAAGGTTGCCTTATCTTGCCATTTTATGCCTAGGATTGCTTTGTCTTGTTTTGACTTGACTTGCATTGCGTTGCCTGGGATTGCCTTAACTTTGCCTTGCCTGAAGTTGCCTTGTTTTGCCTTGACTTGCCTTGACTGGGATCACCTTGTTTTTTTTCCCTGGGATTGCCTTGCCTTGTTTTGCCTTGCCTGGGATTGCCTTGCCTGAGATTGTCGTGCCTTGTCTTGTCTGTGTTTGCCTTGCCTTACTGTGCCTGAGATTGCCTTGCCTAGGATTGCCTAGCTTTACCATGCCTGGGATTGCTCTCCTGAGATTGCCTTGCCTTGCCTTGCCTAAAGATTTCTGGCCTTCCGTGACTTGCCTTGCCTCGTATCGCCTTGTCTTGTCTTGTTTGGAATTTTCTTGCCTTTCCTTGCCTTACCTTGCGTGGGATTGCCTTGCCTGTTTTGCCTTGCTTTGCTTTGCCTAAGATTGTCTTGCCTTACCTTGCCTAGGGTTGCCTTTTCTGGGATTGCTTTGCCTTGCCTTGCCTAAAATTTTCTTGCCTGGTTTTGCCTTGCCTGGGTTTGCCTTGCCTGTGTTTGCCTTGCCTTGGATTTCTTTTTCTTTCCTTGCCTTGGATTACCTTGCATGAGAATGCCTTTCCTTGTATTGCCTTTTATTTCTTGCCTTGAATTGCCTGGCCTGGAATACATTTTCTTGCCTTGTCTGGGATTGCTTTGCATGGGTTTCCATCGCCTTGCCTTGCGTGGGATTGCCTTGAACTTTATTTATTTAGATTGTGTTGCATGGGGTTGCCTTGCCTTGCTGGCTTTGCCTTGCCTGTGATTTCCATGCCTGGAATTGCCTTGCCTTGCATTTTCTGGGATTGCATTGCCTGTGATTGCCTTGCCATGCTTTTCCTTGAATTACATTGCCTGGCTTTGTCTTTTCTTGCCTTGCCTTTGATTGCCCATTTTAAGATTGTTTTGTCTTGCTTTGTCTTTAATGAGATTGCCATGCTTTGTCTTGCCTGGGATTGCCATACCTTGTTTTGCCTGGGATGACGTTGCCTTTAATTTCCTTGTATTGTTTGGGATTACCTTGCCTGAAATTGCCTTGCCTTGATTTTCCTGGGATTGTCTTACCTGGGACTGTCTTGCCTTGCCTTGCCTTTTATTGCCTTACTTTGCCTTACATGTGTTTGCCTGGCCTAGGATTGCCTTTTCTTGTCTTCCCTGAGATAGCATTTCCTGGAATTGTTTTTTCTTGCCTTTCCTGGGATTGCCTTACCTTGTCTAGCCTGAGATTCTTTTGCCTAGGATTGTCTTGTTTTGCCTTGCCCCAGATTGCCTTATTTTTCCTTGCCTTGCCTTGCCTTGCATGGGATTGCCTTACCTGAAATTGTTTTGCCTTGCCTTGCCTGTGATTGTCTTCTCTGGGATTGCCTTGCCTAAGATTGCCTAGCCTTTTCTGGGATTGCACATCCTTGGATTTCCTTTTCTTGTCTTGCCTGAAGTTTCCTTGTCTGTCATTGTTTTGCATTGCCTTGCCTGGGTTTGCCTTGTCTTGAGTTGCCTTGCCTTGTGTTGCCTAGGATTTTCTTCTCTGGTATTGCCTTGTCTTCCCTTCCTGGTATTGTCTTTCCCAGAATTGCTGTTCCATGCCTGGAATTGCGTAGTCTGGGATTTCCTTTTCTTGTCTTGCCTGAGGTTTCTTTGCCTGTAATTGCCTTGCCTGGGATTGCCTTGCTTTGAGTTGGCTTACCTTGCCTTGTCTTGCCTAAGATTGACTTTCTTTTCCTTGCTTTGCCTTGCCTAGGATTGCCTTGTCTTGAATTTTCTTGGATTGTCTTGCCTGGGATTGCCTTGCCTGAAATTGCATTGTTTTTACTTTCCTTACCTGGGATTGCATTGACTGCAATTGCCATGCCTTGCCTTTCCTGAAATTCCCTTGCCTGTGATTGCATTGCCTTGCCTTTTCTGGGATTGCATTGCCTGGTATTGTCTTTTCTTGCCTTGCCTGGTATTGCCTAGCCTGAGATTGCCTTCCCTTGCCTTGCCTTGTCTTGCATGGAATTCCCGTGCCTTGACTTGCTGAAGTTGCCTTGTTTTTCCTTGACTTTCCTTGCCTGGATCGACTTGTCTTTTCTTGCCTGGGATTGCCTTGCCTTGGCTTGCCTGGGATTGCCTTTCCTGGGGTTGCCTTGCCTTGCCTTCCCTGGGATTGCCTTGCCTTACCTTTTTTTGGATTGCCTTGCCTGAAATTCTGATGCCTGGGATTGCCTTGTCTTGCCTGGTGTAAAGTTTTCTTGCCTTGCTTGACTTGTTTTGCCTGGGATTGCCTTGCCTTGCCTTGCCTTGCCTTGCTTTGCCTTGCATGGGATTTCCTTGCCTCTTCCTGCCTTGCCTTTTCTTGCCTTTCTTAGTATTGCCTTTTCTTGCCTCGCGTTTCTTTGCCTGAGATAACCATGCCTTGCTTTGCCTGAAATTGCTTTGCCTTGCCTTGCCTTGCCTTGTCTAAGGTTGCATTCTCTTGCTTTTTCTCGCCTAGAATTACCTTGTATTGTTTTGTCTTGGCTTGCCTTGCATTGCCTCGAATTGCCTTGACTTGCTTTGCCTGAAGTTGCCTTGTTTTGCCTTGCCTTGCCTTGCCTGGGATCGCCTTGTATTTTTTGCCTGGAATTGCCTTATCTTGCCTGGCCTGGGATTCCCTTGCCTTTCTTTGTCTGGGATTGCTTTACCTTGGCTTGCATTGGGCCTGCCTATCTTTGCTTGCTTGCCTTTCCTAGGATTTCATTGCCTTGATTTGCCTTGCCTTGAATTAGATTGCCTTGCCTTTCCTTCCCTTACATTGGATTGCCTCGCATTGTTTTAATTTGCCTTTTCTAGGATTGCTTGTCTTGCCTAGCGTTGCTTTGCCTGAGATTACCTTGCCTTGCTTTGCCTGAAATTGCTTTGCCTTGCCTTGCCTTGCCTTGCTTTGCCTTGCCTAAGATTGCCTTCCCTTGCCTTTTGTTGACTAACATTGCCTTGTCTTGTTTAGCCTTGACTTGCCTTGCGTTGTCTGGGATTGCCTTGACTTGCCTTACCTGAAGTTGACTTGTTTTGCCTTGATTTGTCTTTCCTGGGAGTGCCTTGTTTTTCCTGCCTGGGCTTGCCTTGCATTGCCTTTCCTTGCTTTGCCTGAGATTGCCTTGCATTTCCTTGCCTTGCATGGGATTGCCTTGGCTGAGATTACTTTGCCTTGTTTTGCTTATGTTTGCCTTGCCTTGCCTTGCCTCAGATTGCCTTGCATAGGATTGCCTTCTCTTATTTTGCCTGAAATTGCTCTCCTGGTATTGCCTTGCAGGGATTGCCTTGCCTTGCCTTGCCTTGTCTTGCATGGTATTTCCGTGCCTTGATTTTCCTTCCCTGGGATTGTCCTGTCTTTTCTTGCCTGGGTTTGTTTTACCCTTATTTTGCCTGAAATTCATTGCCTGGGTTTGACTTGCCTTACCTTTCCTGTGATTGCCTTGCCTGGGATTGCCTTGCCTTTTCTTGAATAAAGTTGCCTTGCCTTGCTTGACTTGCCTTATCTGAAACTGCCTTGCGTTGCCTTGCCTAGAATTTCATTGCCTTGCCTTTCATGGGACTGCCTTTCCTTTCCTAGGATTGCCTTGCCTCTCGTTGCCTAGGATTACTTTGCTTTGTTTTGCCTGAAATTTCTTTGCCCTGTCTTACCTTGCTTTGTCTTGCTTGCCTTCCCTAAGATTGTTTTCCGTTCCCGTTTTTTGCCTAGGATTGCCTTGCTATGTTTTTCTTTGACTGGCCTTGCGTTCCTTGGGATTGCCTTGCCCTGCCTTGGCTGGGATTGCCTTGCCTGCAATTATTTTGTTTTGGTTTTCCTGGAATTTTCTTTCCTGGGATTGCCTTTCTTTGTCTTCCCTGTTATTACCTAGCCTAGAATTGCCTTGCATTGACTGGGATTGCCTAGCCTGGGATTGCCTTTTCTTCCCTAGCCTGGGATTACTTTTCCTGTAATTGCCTTGTCTTGCCTTTCCTTGTCTTGCCTGGGATTGCCTTTCCTTTTTTTTCTTTCCTGTTTTTTTTCTTTTCTTTCCTTTCCTTGCCTTGCCTGAGATTGTTTTTTCTTATCTTGCCTTTAGTCGAATGACATTATGTTCCTGGAATTGTTTTGCATTGCCTTGCCAGGGATTGGCTTCTCTGGGATTGCCATTACTTGCTTAGCCTGGTAATACCTTTCCTAGTATTGTCTTGCATTGCCTGGGATTGCCTAGCCTGAAATTGCCTTTTTTTGCCTTGCCTGAGATTTCATTGTCTGTAATTGCCTTGTTTTATGTTGCCTTGCTTGGGATTCTCTTGCCAGGGTTTGCAATGCCTTGCCTTGCCTGGGATTGAGTCTTCTTGCCTTGCCTTGCATTGTGAAAATTTTATGCCTTGCCTGGGATTGCCTTTGGTTTCCTGGAATTGACTTTTTTGCCTTGTTTTGCCTGAGATGGGCTTGCCTTGCCCTGCCTAAGATTTCCTTGCCTGGGATTGTCTTTTCTGGCCTTATCTGGGATTGCATAGTCTGGGATTGCCTTTCCTGAGATTGCTTTGCTTGCCTTGCCTTTGATTGCCTTACCTTGCCTGACGTGAGATTGCCTGGCCTGGGATTGCATTTTCTTGTCTTGCCTGAAATAGCCTTTCCTGGAATGGCCTTTTCTTGCCTTTCCTGGGATTGCCTTGCCTTGTCTAGCCTGGGATTTCTTTGCTTGGGATTGTCTTGTCTTGCCTGGCCTCAGATTCCTTTACTTTGCCTTGCCTTGCCTTGCCTTGGATTGCCTTTCCTGGAATTGTTTTCCCTTGCCTTGCCTGGGATTGTCTTCACTGGTATTGCCTTGCCTTCTCTTGCCTGGTATTACCTTGCCAGGGATTGCCTTGCCTTGCCTCAAATTGTCTTTTCTTGTCTTGCCTGAGGTTTCTTTGCCTGGAATTGCCTTGGGTTGCCTTGCCCAGTCTTTCCTGAGATTAACTTTCTTTGCCTTGCTTTGCCTTGCTTGGGATTGCCTTGTCTTGCATTTACTTGGATTGTCTTGCCTGGGATTGCCTTGCCTGAGATTGCCTTGCCTGGGATTGCCTTGCCTGCAATTGCCTTGCCTTTCCTGGAATTGCCTTGCTTGTGATTGCCTTGCCTTGCCTTCCCTGAAATTGCATTGCTTGGGATTGTCTTTTCTTGCCTTGCCTGAGACATGCCTATCCTGGGATTGCCTTGCCTTGTTTTGTATTGTCTTGCATGTGATTCCCGTGCATTGACTTTCCTGAAGTTGTTTTGTTTTGCCTTGACTTGCCTTGACTGGGATTGCATTGTATTTTTTTGCCTGGGATTGCCTTGCCTTGCCTTGCCTTGCCTGGGGTTGCCTTGCCTGAGATTGTCTTTTCTTGTTTTGTCTGTGTTTGCCTTGCCTCACCTTGCCTGAGATTGCCTTGCATAGAATTGCTTTGACTTACCTTGCCTGGGATTGCTCTCCATGAATTGCCTTGCTGGGATTGCCTTGCCTTGCCTTTCCTGAAGTTGCCTGGCCTTGTGTGACATGCCTTGCCTGGTATCAACTTTCCTTGCCTTTTTGGAATTTTCTTGCCTTGCCTTATTTTGCATGGAATTGCCTTGCCTTGCCTTGCCTGAAGTTGCCTTGCCTGGGATTCCCTTGACTTGCTTTGCCTTGCCTGAAATTTTCTTGCCTTGGTTTGTGTGGCCTTGCCCTTCCTGGGTTAGCCTTGCCTGTGATTGCTTGACCTTGGATTTCTTTTTCTTTACTTGCCTGGGATTGCCTTGCATGAGACTGCCTTGCCTGGGATTGCCTTTCCTTGTCTTGCCTGAAATTTTTATGCCTGAAATTTCCTGTCCTGGAATTACTTTTCCTTGCCTTGCCTGAGATTGCCTTGCCTGATATTGCCTTGCCTTGCCTAACGTGAAGTTCCTTAATTTGCTTGAACTGCTTTGCCAGGGATTGCCTTGCCTTGCCTTGCCTGGAGTTTCAATGCCTTGCCTTGTCTTGCCTTCCATGGGATTGCCTTGCCTTTTATCGCCTTTCCTTGCCTTGCCTTTTCTAAAATTGCCTTGCCTTGACTCACGTTTCTTTTCCTGGAATACCTTGCCTTGCTTTGCCTGAAATTGCTTGGCTTTGCCTTGCTTTGCCTTGCCTTGCCTTGCTTAAAGATGCCATTTTTTTGCCTTTCTTGACTAGAATTGCTTTGTCTTGTTTAGTCTTGACTTTCCTTGTGTTGCCTTGCCTTACCAGATGGTGCCTTGTTTTGCCTTGAATTGCTTTACCTGTGAGCCCCTTTCTTTTATTTTGCCCGGTATTGCCTTGCCTTGCATTGTCTTTCCAGGGATTGCCTTGCAAAGGCAAATCAAAAGAAGTACAAATCCAAAAAAGTAAAATTATAAAGTTAGCTGGACGTGGTGGTGAGGACACCTGTAACCCCAGCTACTTGAAGGGCATTGGCAGGACAATCACTTGAACTGAAAAGAAAGGTGTTGCAATAAGCAGAGATTACACTGTTGCACTTCAGACTGGGTGACAAGGGAAAAAAATAACGACATAAAGAAAGGCCAAGAGGAGGGTGGTGTCACCAGGCACCTCGTTTTGTTACAATTGCAGACAATCATCTGTCTGATTACTTTTCTTTTTCTCTTTTTTATAGGGAGTGGGCTGCACTCTGTCTTTAAAGGCCAGCCTCAAACCTGTGACCTCATCCCAGCACAGTCTCTTTGATTTCTTTTTTAACAATAAATTCGGCCAGCCAGGCAAAATGGCTCATGGGAGCCTGTAATTCAGGCGCCTTAAAAACCAATACGGGCAGATTATGAGAAGTTGCATATTCGAGATTTGCAAGACCAACATGGTGAAACCCCTCCATTGAAATTAAAAAATAATTTGGTTTGGGATGAGCTCCTCAGGCCTGTAATCCCAGCACTTAGAATGCCGAGGCAGGCAGATCATGAGGTCACAGGTTTGAGACTGGTCTCTAAAGACGGAGTGCAGCCCGCTTTCTATAAAAAACAGAAAAACATAAAAAAAGCTGAGGCAGGCATGGCATGTTCTCGCTTTGGCAGCACCTGCACTAAAATTATAATGCTACACAGAAGGCCAGCGTGGCCGCAGCCCAAAAATGACATGCAAAGAAATGCAGATTTCCGTATTTTTTTTGCAGCTGTTTTGTGGAAATCAAATAAAGATGGATTTGAGATACAAAAAAAGTAATAATAGAAAGTTACCTGGACGTGGTGGTTTGGTCACCTTTAACCCCAGCTACATGAAGGGCATTGGCAGGACAATCTCTTGAACCCAAAATAAAAGTGTTGCAATAAGCAAAGATTACACTGCTGCACTTCAGCCTGGGTGACAAGAGGAAAACACTATGTTATGAAAAAAGGCAGGGCGAAGGGTGGAGTCACCAGGCACCTCGTTTTGTGACGATTGCTGACACTCATCTGTCTGATTACTTTTCTTTAACTTTTTCTCTTACTTATTTGAGGTGGGTTATCACTGGGATGCTCAGGCTGTCTTGAACTCGTGACCTCCGGTTACCCGCCCATCTCAGCCTTCCAAAGTGCTAAGATTGCTGGCATGAGTCACAGCGCCCAACACAGTCACTCTGATTTCTTTTTTAACAATAAATGTGGCCGGCCTGGCAAGGTGGCTCATGGGAGGCTGTAATTTGGGTGCCTCGAAAACCAATGCGGGTGGATCAAGAGAAGTTGTGGGTTTGAGACCCACCCGACCAACATGGTGAAGCAACGTCTTTGAAACAAAAAAAAAATTTGGTTGGGTTCGGCTCCTCAGGCTTGTAATCTCAGAAATTAGAATGCTGAGGTGGGCAGATCGTGAAGTCACAGGTTGGAAACTGGCCTCAAAATACACAGCATAACCCGCTCCCATTAAAAACAAAAAAAATATAAAAAATCTGAGGCAGGTAAGGCATGTGCTTGCTTCGGCAGCATTTGCACTAAAATTGAAACACTAAACAGAAGGCCAGCATGGCCGCAGTGCAAAAATGACATGCAAAGCAATGCAGCGTTCTGTGTTTTATTTTTGTTTCAGCTGTTTTTTGGAAATCAAATAAAGATAGGTTTGTGGTACACAAAAGTAAAAATAGAGAGTTAGCTGGATGTGGTTGTGTGGACACATGTAACTCCAGCTACTTGAAAGGCATTTGCAGGACAATTACTTGAACCCAAAAGAAAGGTGTTGCAATAAGCAAAGATTGAACTGTTGCACTTCAGCCTGGGTGAAAAGAGGAAAACAGTACTTCTCAAAGAAAGGCAGGGAGAACGGTGGAGTCACCTGGCACCTCGTTTTGTTACAATTGCAGACACTCATCTGACTGATTACATTTTTTCCTCTATTTTATGTGAGGTGGGTTTTCACCGAGATGCCCAGGCTGACTTCAAACAGGTGACCTCAGGTGACCCACCCATCTCAGCCTTCCAAAGTGCTAAGATTGCTGGCATGAGTCACAGCGTCCAGCACAGTCTCCCTGATTTCTTTTTTAACAATAAAATATGCCAACTGGGCAAAATGGCTCATGAGAGCCTGTTATTTAGGTGCCTCGAAAATAAATATGGGTCGATTATGAGAAGTTGCGGGTTTGAGATCTACCCAACCAACATGGTGAAGCCTCATTTTTGAAACAAAAAAAAATTTGGGCCGGGCGTGGTGGCTCAAGCCTGTAATCCCAGCACTTTGGGAGGCCGAGGTGGGTGGGTCACGAGGTCAAGAGGTCGAGACCATCCTGTTCAACATGGTGAAACCCCGTCTCTACTAAAGATACAAAAAATTAGCTGGGCATGGTGGCGTGTGCCTGTAGTCCCAGCTACTCAGGAGGCTGAGGCAGGAGAATTGCCTGAACCCAGGAGGCAGAGGTTGCGGTGAGCCGAGATCGTGCCATTGCACTCCAGCCTGGGTAACAATAGCAAAACTCCTCAAAAAAAGAAAAAAAATTGGTTTGGGATTGGCTCCTCAGGCCTGTAATCCCAGCACTTAGAATGCCAAAGTGAGCAGATCGTGAGGTCACAGGTTCGAGACTTGCATCTAAAGACAGCACAGCCTGCTCCCTATTAAAAAAAAAAACAAACAAACAACAGAAAAACAGAAAAAGATAAAAAAAAGCTTAGGCAAGCATGGCATGTGCTCGCTTCAGGAGAAGCTGCATTAAAATTGAAAGTCTACACAGAAGACCGGCGTGGCCACAGCTTAAAAATGACACACAAAGAAATGAAGCATTCTGTATTTTTTTTCTTGTGGCTGTTTTGTGGAAATCAAATAAAGATGGATTTGAGAGATAAAAAAAGTAATAATAGAAAGTTAGCAGGGCTTGGTGGTGTGAACACCTGGAACCACAGCTACTTGAAGGGCATTGGCAGGACAATTGCTTGAACCCAAAAGAAAGGTGTTACTATAAGCAAAGATCGCACTGCTGCACTTCACCCTGGGTGACAAGAGGGAAACAGTATGGCATAAAGAAAGGAAGGGTGAAGGGTGGAATCACAAGACACCTCGTTTTGTTACAATTGCAGACACTCATCTGTGTGATTACTTTTGTTTTTATTTTTCTATTTTTTATGTGAGGTGGGTTTTCACCGAGATGACCAAGCTGACATAGAACTTGTGACCTCAGGTGACCCGACCACCTCGGCCTTCCAAAGTGTTAGGATTTCTGGCTTGAGTCACAGCTCCCAGCACAGTCTCTCTGATTTCCTTTTCAACAATAAATTCGGCCGGCCTGGCAAGGTGGCACATAGGAGCCTGTAATTTAGGTGCCTCAAAAACCAATGTGGGTGGATCATAAAAAGTTGCGGGTTAGAGACCCGCCTGACCAACATGGTGAAACTCCGTCTTTAAAAAAAAAAAAAGAAACTTCGTTTGGGCTGGGCTTCTCAGGCCTGTAATCCAAGTACTTAGAATGCCAAGGCAAGTGGATCATGTAGTCACAGGTTCGAGAGTGGCATGGAAAAACACAGCACAGCTTGCACCTTATAAAAACAAAAAATATAAAAGCTGAGGCAGGCATAATATGTGCTTGCTTCCGCAGCACCTGCACTAAAATTGGGACGCTACACAGAAGGCTGGTCAAGCCGCAGCACAAAAATCACGCGCAAAGAAATGCAGCATTCCGTTTTTTTTTGTTGTTTTTGCGGCTGTTTTGCGGAAATCAAACAAAGATAGATTTGAGGTACAAAAAAGTAAAAATAGAAAGGTAGCGGGACGTGGTGGTGTGGACACCAGTAACGACAGCTTCTTGAAGAACATTGGCAGGACAATGTCTTGAACCCAAAAGAAAGGTGTTGCAATAAGCAAAGATCACACTGTTGCACTTCAGCCTGGGTGACAAGAGGAAACAGTACATCATAAAGAAAGAAGGAGAGAAGAGTGGAGTCACCAGGCACCTAGTTTTGTTTCAATTGCAGACAATCATCTGTCTGATTACTTTTCTTTTTGTCTTTTTTGTGTGAGGTGGGTTTTCACTGGGATGCCCAGGCTGACCTTGAACACGTGACCTCAGGTGACACGCCTACCTCAGCCCCCAAAGTGCTAAGATTGCTGGCGTGAGTCACAGCGCCCCCAGTCTCTCTGATTTCTTTTTAACAATAAAGTCAGCAGGACAGGCAAGGTGGCTCATGAGCCTGTAATTTAGGTGCCTCAAAACCAATGTGGGTGGATCATAAAAGTTGCGGGTTTGAGACCCGCCAGACCAACATGGTGAAACCCCGTCTTTGAAATGAAAAAAAATTTGGTTTGGGCTGGGCTTCTCAGGCCTGTAATCCCAGTACTTAGAATGCCAAGGCAAGTGGATCATGTAGTCACAGGTTCGAGACTGGCATGGAAAACACAGCACAGCTTGCACCTTATAAAAACAAAACAAAACAGAAAACATAAAAAGCTGAGGCAGGCATAATATGTGCTTGCTTCCGCAGCACCTGCACTAAAATTGGGACGCTACACAGAATGCTGGAGTGGCCGCAGCACAAAAATGACATGCAAAGAAATGCAGCATTCCATATGTTTTTTTTCTTTCAGCTGTTTTGTGGAAATCAAATAAAGATAGATTTGAGGTACAAAAAGTAAAAATAGAAAGGTAGCGGGACGTGGTGGTGTGGACACCAGTAACGACAGCTTCTTGAAGAACATTGGCAGGACAATGTCTTGAACCCAAAAGAAAGGTGTTGCAATAAGCAAAGATCACACTGTTGCACTTCATCTTGGGTGACAAGAGGGAAACAATGCATCATAAAGAAAGAAGGAGAGAAGAGTGGAGTCACCAGTCTCCTCATTTTGTTACAATTGCAGACAATCATCTGTCTGATTACTTTTCTTTTTTTTGTCTTTTTTTGTGTGAGGTGGGTTTTTACTCGGATGCCCAGGCTGACTTTGAACACGTGACCTCGGGTGACACGCCTACCTCAGCCCCCAAAGTGCTAAGATTGCTGGCGTGAGTCACAGCGCCCCCCACAGTCTCTCTGATTTCTTTTTTAACAATAAAGTCAGCAGGACAGGCAAGGTGGCTCATGAAAGCCTGTCATTTAGGCTCCTAGAAAACGAATGCAGGTGGATCATGATAAGTTGTGAGTTCAAGACCCGCCCAAACAACATGGTGAAACCCCATCTTTGAAACAAAAAAAAATTTGGTTTGGGCTCAGCTCCTCAGGCCTGTAATCCCAGCACTTAGAATGCCGAGGTGAGAAGATCGTGAGGTCACATGTGTGAGACTGGCCTCAAAGGCCACAGTGCAGCCTGCTCCCTATAAAAACAAAACAAAACAAAACAGAAAAACATAAAAAAGCTGATGAAGGCTTGGCATGTGCTCCCTTTGGCAGCACCTGCACTAAAATTAAAATGCTACACAGAAGGCTGCTGTGGCCAAAGTGCAGAAATAACACGCAAAGGAGTGGAGCATTCCATATTTTTTTTCTTTCAGCTGTTTTGTGGAAATCAAATAAAGATAGATTTGAGGTACAAAAAGTAAAAATAGAAAGTTAGCTGGACGTGGTGGTGTGGACACCTGTAACCCCAGCTACTTGAAGGGCATTGGCAGGACAATCACTTGAACCCAAAAGAAACGTGTTGCAATAAGCAAAGATCACATTGTTGCACTTCAGCCTGGGTGACAAGATGGAAACAGTATGTCATAAAGAAAGGCGGGGAGAAGGGTGGAGTCACCAGGCACCTCGTTTTGTTACAATTGCAAACACTCATCTGTCTGATTACTTTTCTTTTTCTTTTTCTCTTTTTTACGTTAGGTGGGTTTTCACAGGATGCCCAGGCTGACCTGAAACTCATGACCTCAAGTGACCCATCAACATCAGCCTCCCAAAGTGCTAAGATTGCTGGCATGAGTCCCAGCACCTGGCACAGTCTCTCTGATTTGTTTCTTAAAAATAAATTCGGCCGATTGGGCAAGGTGGCTCATGAGAGCCTGTAATGTAGGCGCCTTGAAAACCAATGCGGGCAGAACACGATAAGTTGTGAGTTTGAGACCTGCCCGGCCAACATGGTGAAACCCCGTCTTTGAAATGAAAAAAATTTTGATTTGGGCTAGGCTCCTAAGGGCTATATTACCAGTACTTAGTATGCCAATGCGGGTGGATTGTGAGGTCACAGAATAGAGACTGGCCTCTAAAGACACAGCACAGTCCCCTGCCTATAAAAACAGAAAATTTTTAAAAAAGCTTAGTCAGGCATGGCTTGTGCTTGCTTCGGCAGCACCTGCACTAAAATTGAGATGCTACACAGGAGGCCGGGCTGGCGGCAGCACAAAAATGACATGCAAAGAAATGCAGCATTCCATATTATTTTTCTTGTGCCTGTTTTGTGGAAATGAAATAAAGATGGATTCGAGGTACAAGAAAGAAAAAATAGAAAGTTAGCTGGACGTGGTGGTGTGGACAACTGTAACCCCAGCTACTTAAAGGGCATTGGCAGGACAATTGATTGAACTGTAAAGAAAAGTGTTGAGATCCAAGATGGCTGATTGCTAACAGCTCGGGATTGTAGCTCCCAGTGAAAGCTCAGAAAACGTGAGGAAGCCACATTTCCAGAGGAATTTTTGTTGCCTACGGACCAGAAGATTTCCAGTGGAGGAGCCCCGCGGGTCGCCAGCGCGACTTCTGTGGCCGGCGCATTGGTTTCGTCGTCGCCTCGGCGTGGCAGCTCTTTGTGCACAGTGAGCAGGACTGGTTCCCCTACTGACTGGTGTTTGGAGATCCAGGAAGGCAGAGCCGCTTGTTGCAGACTCAAGGAGGAAGTCAGACCGGAGATTTCCAGGCAGAAGAGCACCATCAGTCTTATCGCTGCTGTTTCGGCCGGTGCAGTGGGTTGATCGGATTCCAGCACTGGGAATCAATAAATTGGACATCCTCTCAGGAACTTAATCAGAAAGGCGCTAATTGTAAAGACATCAGATGGATAAAATCACAATAAAGGAAAAAAAACAGCCTAAAAAGGCCGAGAAAACCGAAAGTCAGAACCCCTCTCCCTCTACAGGGGATAGTAATTCCTCATCAGCAACAGAACAAGCCCTAATGGAAGAGGACTGTGTTCCAGCATCTGAAGGAGGCTTTAGAAGGTGGATGGTAAAAAACTTCTGGGAATTGAAACAACTTGTTCTAACCCAAGGTAAAGAAATTAAGAACTTTGAAAAAAGATTAGACGAAATGTTAAAAAGAATGGACAATATAGAGAAATATAAATGAACTAATGGAGTTGAAAAATACAACACGAGAACTTAGTGAAATATGCACAAGTTTGAACAGCTGAATTGATCAAGCAGAAGAAAGGATATCAGAGGTCGAAGACCAAATTAATGAAATGGAACGAGAAGACAAGAATAGAGAAAAAAGGATAAAAAGGAATGAGCAAAGTTTCCAAGAATTATGGGACTATGTGAAAAGACATAATCTACGTTTGATAGGTGTACCTGAATGTGATGGAGAGAATGAATCCCAGCTGGAAAATACTCTTCAGGATATTATCCAGGAGAATTTGCCCAATCTAGCAAAGCAGGATATTATTCAACCTCAGGTAATAGAGAGAACACCACAAAGATATTCCTTAAGAAGAGCAACCCCAAGACACATAATCATTAGATTCACCAGGGTTGAAACAAAGGAGAAAATACTAAGGGCAGCTAGAAAGAAAGGTCAGGTAACCCACAAAGGGAAGCCTATTAGACTTACAGCAGATCTCTCAGAAGAAACCCTACAAGCCAGAAGAGAGTGGGGGCCGATATTTAACATCCTTAATGAACAGAATTTTCAGCCCAGAATTTCATATCCTGCCAAACTAAGCTTCACAATTCAAGGAAAAATAAAATCTTTTATGAACAAGCAAGTACTCAGAGATTTTATTACCACCAGGCCTGCTTTACAAAAACTTCTGAAAGAAGCATTACACACAGAAAGGAACAACCAGTATTAGCCTTTCTAAAAACATACCAAAAAATAAAGAGCATCAACATAAAGAAAAATTCACATCAATGAATGGATAAAATAGCCAGTTAACATCAAATGGCAGTAATCCTAAATTGAAATTGACTAAATTCCCCAATCAAAAGATACAGCCAAATCCTAACGGTATACTACATCCAGACCCATTTCATATCCAAAGATACACAAAGACTCAAAACAAAGGGTTGGAGAAAGATCTACCAAGCAAATGGAGAACAAAAACAAATAAATAAACAAAAAGGAGTTGCAATTCATGCATTTGATAAACAGATTTCAAAGCAACAAAGATAGAGTGGTATAAGGATTAATGCATCCTAACACCCAGATACACAAGACCCATAAAGAGATTTAGACTCAATGAGACAGAAAATTAATAAGGATATCCAGAATTTGAACTCAGATCAGTAACAAGTAAACTTAATAAGCATTTGTAGAGCTCTCCACTTTAGATACATAAAATATGTATTCTCCACTTTCAATACACAAACTAATGATCGGCCATTATTAATACCCATTCATAGAATAAAGCAATATTCCTGTTCTCTCTCCCTCTTTTTCTTCCCCTCTTTTCCTTTCCTAAAAAAAAAGAATAAAAAAGAAAAGGGTTGCAATAAGAAAGCATCGCACTGCTGCACTTCAGCCTGGGTGACAAGAGGGAAACAGTACATCATAGAGAAAAGTTGGGCAAATGGTGGAGTCACCAGGCATCCCTTTTTGTTACAATTGCAGACACTCCTCTGTCCGATTACTTTTTTTTCTCTTTTTTACATGAGGTGGGTTTTCACCGGGATGCCCAGGCTGACCTCGAACCCGTGACCTTATGTGTCCCACCCATCTCAGCCTCCCAAAGTGCTAAAATTGCTGGCGCGAGTCACGGGCCTGACACAGTCACTCTGATTAATTTTTTAACAATAAAGTCGTCCGGCCAATAAAGGTGGCTCATGGGAGTTTGTAATTTAGGCACCTCAATAACCAATGTATGCAGAACACTAGAAGTTGCAGGTTTGAGACCCGCCGACCAACATGGTGAAACCACATCTTTGAATAGAAAAAAAAAATTTCTTTTGCGCCCGGCTTTTAAGGCTTGTAATCCCAGCACTTAGAATGCTGAATCGAGCAGATAGTGAGGTCACATATTACAGAATGGCCTCTAAAGACACAGTGCAGCTCACTCTCTATAAAAAATAGAAAAACAGAAAAACGTAATAAAGCTGAAAAGACATGGCATGTGCTTGCTTCGGCAGCACCTGCACTAAAATTGGGACGCTAAACAGAAGTCCAGCATGGCTGCAGTGCAAAAATGACATGCAAAAAAATGCAGCAATCCGTATTTATTTTGTTGTGGCTGTTTTGTGAAAATTAAATAAAGATAGATTTGAGGTACCAAAAAGTTAAAATAGAAAGTTAGCTGCACATGGTGCTGTAGAAACCTGTAACCCAGCTACTTGAAGGGCATTGGCAGGACAATAACTTGAACCCAAAAGAAAGGTGTTGCAATAAGCAAAGTTTGCACTGTTGCACTTCAGCCTTGGTGACAAGAGGAAAACAGTGCATCATAAAGAACGGGGGAAAGAAGGGTGGTGTCACCAGGCACCTTGTTTTGTTACAATTGCTGACACTCATATGTCTGATTGTTTTTCTTTTATTTTTACTCTTTTTTTAATTTTATTGCATTTTAGGTTTTGGGGTACATGTGCAGAACGTGCAAGATACTTGCATAGGTATACACATGGCAGTGTGTTTTGCTGCCTTCCTCCCCTTTACCCACATTTGGCATTTCTCCCCAGGCTATCAATTTCCAGCTCCCCCTCCACTGTCCCTCACCTATTCCCCCCCATAGACCCCAGTGTGTAGTATCCCCCTCCCTGTGTCCATGTGTTCTCATTTTTCTCACCCTCCTATGAGTGAGAATATGTGGTATTTTCTTTTCTGTTCTTGTGTCAGTTTGCTGAGAATGATGTTCTCCAGATTCATCCATGTCCTTACAAAGCACAAAAACTCATCATTTTTATTGCTGCATAATATTCCACGGTGTATATGTGCCACATTTTCCCAGTCCAGTCTATCATTGATGGGCATTTGGGTTGGTTCCAGGTCTTCGCTATTGTAAACAGTGCTGCAATGAACATTCGTGTGCATGTGTCCTTATAGTAGAAAGATTTATATTCATTTGGATATATACCCAGTAATGGGATTGCTGGGTCAAATGGAATTTCTATTTCTAGGTCCTTGAGGAATCCCCACACTGTCTTCCACAATGGTTGAACTAATTTACACTCCACCAACAGTGTAAGAGTCTTCCTATTTCTCCACATCGTCTCCAGCATCTGCTGTCTCCAGAATTTTTAATGATTGCCATTCTAACAGGCGTAAGATGGTATCTCATTGTGGTTTTGATTTGCATCTCTCTAATGACCAGTGATGATGAGCATTTTTTCATGTTTGTTGGCCTCATGTATGTCTTCTTTTGTAAAGTGTCTGTTTATGTCCTTTGCCCATTTTTGAATGAGCTTCTTTGTTTTATTTCTGTAAATCTGTTTGAGTTCTTTGTAAATTCTGAATATCAGCCCTTTGTCAGATAGGTAAACAGCAAAGATGTTTTCCCAATCTGTTGGTTGCTAATTCACTCTAGTGACTGTTACTTTTGCCGTGCAAAAGCTGTGGAGTTTGATTAGGTCCCATTTGTCTATTTTGGCTTTTGTTGCCAATGCTTTTGGTGTTTTGGTCATAAAGTCCTTGCCTACTCATATGTCCTGAATGGTTTTGCCTAGATTTTCTTCTGGGTTTTTATGGTGCCAGGTCTTATGTTTAAGTCTTTAATCCATCTGGAGTTAATTTTAGTGTAAGGTGTCAGGAAGGGGTCCAGTTTCTGCTTTCTGCACATGGCTAACTAGTTTTTCCAACACCATTTGTTAAACAGGGAATCATTTCCCCATTGCTTGCTTTGTCTGGTTTATCAAAGATTATATGGTTGTAGATATGGTGATTTGCCTTCGATGCCTCTGTTCTTTTCCATTGGTCTATATCTCTGTTTTGGTGCCAGTACCATGCTGTTTTGATAACTGTCGCCTTTTAGTAAAGTATGAAGTCTGGTAGTGTGATGCCTCCTGCTGTGTTCTTTTTGCTTAGAATTGACTTGGCTATGCGGGCTCTCTTTTGGTTCCATATGAAGTTCATGGTGGTTTTTTCCAGTTTCTTGAGGAAATTCAATGGTAGCTTGATGGGGATAGCGTTGATTCTGTAAACTACTTTGGGTAGAATAGCCATTTTCACGATAATGATTCTTCCTAACCATGAACATGGAATGTTTCTCCATCTGTTTGTGTCCTCTCTTATTTTATTGAGCAGTGGTTTGTACTTTTCCTTGAAGACATCTCTTACGTTCCTTGTAAGTTGTATTCCTAGGTATTTTATTCTCTTTGTAGCAATTGTGAATGGCAGTTTGTTCTTCATTTGGTTCTCTTTAAGTCTGTTATTGGTGTATAGGAATGCTTGTGATTTTTGCACACTTATTTTATATCCTGGACTTTGTTGAAGTTGCTTATCAGTTTCAGGAGCTTTTGCGCTGAGGTGATGGGGTCTTCTAGGTATACTACCATGTCATCTGCAAATAGAGATAATTTGGCTTCCACCTTTCCTATTCGAATACCCTTTATTTCTTTTTCTTGCCTGATTGCTCTGGCTAGAACTTCCAGTACTATGTTGAATAGGAGTGGTGAGAGAGGCATCCTTGTCTAGTGCCGGATTTCAAAGGGAATGCTTCCAGTTTTGCCCATTAAGTATGATATTGGCTGTTGGTTTGTCATAAATAGCTTTTATTACTTTGAGATATGTTCCATCAATACCAAGTTTATTGAGTTTTAGCATAAAGGGCTGTTGAATTTTGTCAAATGCCTTCTGCATCAATTGAGATAATCATGTGGTTTTGTTTTGCTTCTGTTTATGTGGTGAATTACATTTATAGACTTGCGTATGTTGAACCAGCCTTGCATCCCAGGATGAATCCTACTTGATCATGATGGATAAGTTTTTAATGTGCTGTTGCAATCGGTTTGCCAGTATTTTATTGAAGATTTTTGCATCTATGTTTATCATGGATATTGGCCTAAAGTTTTCTTTTCTTGTTGAGTCTCTGCCACGTTTTGGTATCAGGATGATTTTGGTCTCATAAAATGATTTGGAAAGGGTTCTGTCTTTTTGGATTATTTAAAATCGTTTCAGAAGGAATGGTACCAGCTCCTCTTTGTGCGTCTGGCAGAATTCGCCTGTGAACCCATCTTGACCAGGGCTTTTTTGTGTAGTAGGCTCTTAATTGCTCTCTCTACTTCAGACCTTGTTATTGGTCTATTCATAGTTTCAGCTTTCTCATGGTTTAGGCTTGGGAGAACACAGGTTTCCAGGAATTTATTCATTTTTTTTGGTTTACTAGTTTATGTGCATAGAGTTGCTTGTAGTATTCTCTGATCATGGTTTGACTTTCTGTGGAATCTGTGATGATTTCCCCTTTATCGTTTTTTATTGCATCTATTTGGTTGTTCTCTCTCTTCTTTTTTATCAGTCTGGTTAGTGGTCTGTCTATTTTTTTGATCTTTTCCAAAAACCAGCTCTTGGATTTATTGAATTTTTGAAGGGTTTTTTGTGTCTCTTTCTCCTTCAGTTCTGCTCTAATCTTAGTTATTTCTTGTCGTCGTCTAGGTTTTGAGCTTTTTTGATCGTGCTCCTCTAGCCCTTTTCATTTTGACGAATATGGTGTCAATTTTGTTTCTCTCCACTCTTATTATGTGGGTACTTATTTCTTGATATTTTCCTACAGACTGCTTTAAATGTGTCCCAGAGATTCTGGTACGTGGTGTCTTCATTCTCCGTGGTTTCAAAGAACTTCTTTATTTCTGCCTTTATTTCATTGTTTATTCAATCAACATTCAAGAGCCAGTTGTTCACTTTCCATGAAGCTGTGCAGTTATGAGTTAGTTTCTGAATTCGGAGTTCTAACTTGATTGCACTATGGTCCGGGAGACTGCTTGTTATGATTTCAGTTGTTTTGCATTTTCTGAGGGGTGCTTTACTTCCAATTATGTGGTCAATTTTGTAGTAGGTGTGATGTGGTGCTGAGAAGAATTATAATTTGTGTATTTGGGATGGAGAGTTCTGTAAATGTCTATCAGGTTTGCTTGTTCCATGTCTGAGTTCAAGCCGTGGATATCCTTGTTAATTTTCTGTCTAGTTGATCTGCCTGATATTGACAGTGGAGTGTTAAAGTCTCCCACTATTATTGTGTGAGAGTCTAAATCTCTTTGTAAGTCTTTAACAACTTGCCTTATATATCTGGGTGCTCCTGTATTGGGTTTGTATATATTAAGGATCGTTAGCTCTTCTTGTTGTATCAATCCTTTCACCATTTTGTGATGACCTTTTTGTCTCTTTTGATCTTCGTTACTTTAAAGTCTATTTTATCAGAGATGAGAATTGCAACTCCTGCTTTATTTTGCTCTCCATTCGCTTTGTAAATCTTCCTCCATCCCTTTATTTTGAGCCTTTGTGAATCTTTGCATGTGAGGTGGGTTTTCTGGACACAGCACACTGATGGGTTTTGTTTTTTTATCCAGTTTGCCAGTCTGTGTCTTTTGATTGGTGCATTTAGCCCATTTACATTTAGGGTTAATATTGTTATGTGTGAGTTTGATACTGCCATTTTGATGCTACCTGGCTCTTTTGTCTCTTGGTTTATGCAGGTTCTTCATTTTCTTGATGCACTTTAGCATTTGTTATGTTTTTAGAATGGCTGGTACTGTTGTTCCTTTCTATGTGTAGTGCCTCTTTCAGGAGCTCTTGTAAAGCAGGCCTTGTGGTGACAAAATCTCTGACTTATTGCTTGTTGGCAAAAGATGTTATACTTCCTTCACTTATGAAGCTCAGTTTGTCTGGATATGAAATTCTGGGTTAAAAGTTGTTTTCTTTAAGGATGTTTAATATTTGCCCCCACTCTCTTCTGGCTAGTAGAGTTTCTGCCAAGAGATCTGCTGTGAGTCTAATGGGCTTCCCTTTGTGGGTGACTCTCCCCTTCTCTCTGGCTGTGCTTAGTATTTTATCCTTCATTTCAACCCTGGTGAATCTCACGATTATGTGCCTTGGGGTTGCTCTTCTTGCAGAATATCTTTGTGGTCTCTGTATTTCCTGGAGTTGATTATTGGCCTGCCTTGCCAGGTTGGGGAAATTTTTTTGTATAGTATCCTGAAGAGTGTTTTCCAGCTTGGATTCATTCTCTTCATCACATTCTGGTACACCTATCAAATGTAGGTTAGGTCTCTTCACATAGTCCGACATTTGTTGGAGATTTTGTTCATTCCTCTTTGCACTTTTTTCTCTAATCTTGGTTTCTCTTTTTATTTCATTGAGTTGATCTTCGACTTCTGATATTCTTTCTTCTGCTTGGTCAATTCGGCTGTTGAAACTTGTGCATGCTTCTCGAAGTTCTGGTGTTGTGTTTTTCAGCTGCTTCAATTCATTCATATTCCTCTCTAAGTTGTCCATTCTTTTTATAATTTCCTCGAATATTTTTTCAAATCTTTTATCAAGTTTCTTAGTTTCTTTGCATTGATTTAGAACATGTTCTTTTAGCTCACTGAAGTTTCTCATTATCCACCTTCTGAAGTCTGATTCCATCATTTCGTGCCTCTCATTCTTTGTCTAGCTTTGTTCTCCTGCTGGTGACGAGTTTGGTCCTTTGTAGGAGGTGAGGTGTTTTGGTTTCGGGTGTTTTCCTCCTTTTTGCGCTGGTTTCTTCCAGTCTTTGTGGATTTATCCACCTGTCGTCTTAGTAGTTACTGATTTTCAATTGGGTCTCTGAGTGGACACCCAGATTTTTGATGATGAAGTATTTCTGTTACTTAGTTTTCCTTCTAACGGTTTAGTCCCTCTGCTATAAGAGTGCTGAGGTCCACTCCAGGCCTTGCTATTCTGGGATACACCTGTAGCAGCTGCGGAACAGTGAGAGATGTTACCAGTTTCTTCTTCTGCTATCTTTGTCCCAAAATGATGCCCACCAAATGTCAGTCTGATTAGTCCTTTTTTGAGGTGGCTCTTTGGATATACAGGGGTCAGAGAGATGTTTGAAGAGATGATCTGTACTTTATAGGAGCTCCAGTGCTGAGCTGTGAGCTCCATTGTTTATTCAGGGTTGCTGGGTGGATGTGTTTCAGTCTGCTGCAGCAGAACTTATAACCCCCCCCCTTTTTTTTCCCTCAGATGCTCTGCGTCAGGGAGTTGGGGCTTTCTTTATGAGTATCTGTTTCACTGTCCTGCTTAGCTAGGAGGCAGTCTATTCACTATTTGCCTGCTGGGGCTCTGCCCTGCTAGCACGGGTTCGCCCTGCTGCTATGAAGTTTTGTTCTACTGTGGTGTGCTCCACTCTGTTGGTGGCGTCTCTTTGTTATGGCTGGTTGCCTTAGCAATGGCAGACTGGGTCAGCAGTGGGTGGCACCTCAGTAGGGGTGGATTGTGTCCGTAGTGGCAGACGCCCCTCCCCCACAGAGCTGCACCATCCTGAATTCAGCTGACCCTGCAGCAAATCTCTCAAACTTGAGCACCTCCAATCACCATGTTGCTTGTTCTCATGAGGGTGGGGCCCGCCGATCCCTATCACCTGGCTCCCTGCCTCAGAGTCCCTCCTCTCTCTCTCTCTTTTTCTTTCCAAATTGAATGGT
This sequence comes from Saguinus midas, assembly GCA_021498475.1. Classification (NCBI taxonomy): domain Eukaryota; kingdom Metazoa; phylum Chordata; class Mammalia; order Primates; family Cebidae; genus Saguinus; species Saguinus midas. Next base: position 172,172,640 of record CM038394.1, read on the forward strand.
TGACTCTTTCACAGGCACCCCAGTGGCCTGCTGATTGGCTACTGGGATCTGTGCAATCTCCCCTGCAGCAGCCCACTGCACCAGCTCAAATCGCTCTTCCCAGGAATCTCCTGGTCTGTCTCACTGTCCAAGTCCTGTTCAGTCAAATGGACATGTCAATCTGCCCTCCCAAATCTCAGATAGCCAGTTTAACAGGGCACCCCGACAAGTGAGCCTTGTGTGAGCTGCCACTGCACCACGACGCCTGCAGAAATGGCCACGCAAGCCTAAAGGGCTGTGCTGCTGTCCTGTATCTCTCCTACACCTGGGAATTTCCACGTTCTGTGGGCAACAAATGTCCGTCTGAAAATGCGGCTTGAACTCACCCTCTGAGCCTTCACTGAGAGATGCAATACTGAGTTGTTTCTATGGCGCCATCTTGGAACCTCCCCCCTTCTTTTTCTCTTTTTTATGTAAGGTCGTTTTTCACCAGGATGCACAGGCGGACCTCGAACTCATGATCTCAGGTGACCCGCCCATCTTGGCCTCCCAGATTGCTAAGATTGCTGACGTGAATTACAGCATTCTGCCCAGTCACTTTGATTACTTTTTTTAACAATAAAGTCAGCCGGCCAAGCAAGGTGGCTCATGGGAGTCAGTAATTTAGGTGCCTCGATAACCAATGCATGTGTAACATGATAAGTTGCGGGTTCTAGACCCACACAACCAACATAGTGAAGCCCCGTTTTTGAAACAAAAAAAAATTGGTTTGGACTGAGATCCTCAGGCCTGTAATCCTAGTACTTAGAACGTCTAGGCGAGCAGACCATGAGGTCACAGGTTCAAGACTGGCCTCGAAAGCCCGCTACCTATAAAAAAAGAAAAACATATAAAAGCTGAGGCTGGCATGGCACGTGCTCGCTTCAGTAGCACCTGCACTAAAATTGGGATGCTACAGAGAAGGTCAGCTTGGCCGCAGCGCAAAAAAAAAGAACACGCCAAAAATGCAGCGTTTTGTATTTTATTGTTGTGGCTGTTTTGTGGAAATCAAATAAAGATAGATTTGAGATACAAAAAAAAGTAAAAATAGAAAGTTAGCTGGACGTGGTGGTGTGGACTCCTGTAACCACAGGTAGTTGAAGGGCATTGGCAGGACAATTCTTTGAACCCAAAAGAAAGGTGTTGCAATAAGCAGAGATGGCACTGTTGAACTTCAGCCTGGGTGATAAGAGAAAAAAAGAACGTCATAAAAAAAGCTGGGGAGAAGGGTAGAGTCACCAGGCACCTCGTTTTGTTACAATTGCAGACACTGATCTGTCTGATTACTTTTTTTTCTCTTTTTATTTGAGGTGGGTTATCACCAAGATGCCCAGGAAGACCTCAAACTCGTGACCTCAGGTAACTCGCCCACCTCAGCATCCCAAAGTGCTAAGATTGCTGGCGTGAGTCACAGCGCCTGGCACAGTCTCTCTGATTTTTTTTTAACAATAAATTTGCCCGGCCGGGCAAGGTGGCTCATGAGAGCCTGTAATTTAGGCGCTTTGAAAACAAATGCGGGCAAATCATGAGAAGTTGTGGGTTCGAGATCTGCCCAACCATCATGGTCAAGCCCCGTCTTTAAAACAAAGAAAAAATTGTTTTGGGCTCTGTTTCTAAGGCCCGTAATGCCAGCATTTAGAATGCTGAGGCAGGCAGATTGTGAGGTCACAGTTTCAAGACTGGCCTCAAAATACACAGGGCAGTCCATTCCCTATAAAAAAGACAAAAACAGAAAAACATAAAGAACCTGAGGCAGGCATGGCGTGTGCTCACTTTGGCAGCACCTGCACTAAAATTGTGATGCTACACAGAATGCCAAAGTGGCAGCAGTCCATAAATGGCACGCAAAAGAAGGCAGCTTTCCATATAATTTTCTTGAAGCTGTTTTGTGGAAATAAAATAAAGATGTATTTGAGGTACAAAAAATTAATAATAGAAAGTTATCTATACGTGGTGGTGTGGACATCTGTAACCCCAGCTACTTGAAGGGCATTGGCAGGACAATCGCTTGAACCCAAAGGAAACGTGTTGCAATAAGCAAAAATCTCACTGCTGCACTACAGCCTGGGTGACAAGAGAGAAACGGTATGCAAGAAAGAAAGGTGGGGCAAAGGGTGGAGTCACCAGACACCTCGATTTGTTACAATTGCAGACACTCATTGGTCTGATTACTTTTCCTTTTATTGTTCTCTTTTTTATGTAAGGTGGGTTTTCACTGGGTCGCCCAGGCAGATCTCGAACTCGTGACCTCAGGTGACCCGCTCATCTCAGCCTCCCAAAGTGCTAAGATTGCTGGCGTGAGTCACAGCGCCCAGCACAGTATCTCTGATTTCTTTTTTAACAGTGAAGTCGGCCAGCCGGGCAAGGTGGCTCATGGGAGCCTGTAAGGTAGGCACCTAAAAAACCAATGCAGGTGGATTATGTGAAGATGTGGGTTTGAGACCCCCAGACCAACATGGTGAAACCCCTTCTTTGAAACAAAAAAAAAGTTTGGTTTGGGCTGGGCTCCTCAGGCCTGTATTCCTAGTACTTAGAATACCAATTCAAGTGGATCATGAGGTCACAGGTTTGAGACTGGTCTGGAAAGACACAGCGCAGCTTGTTCCCTTAAAAAAAAATCTGAGCCAGGCATGGCATGTGCTCGCTTTGGCAACACCTGCACTAAAATTGGGACGCTACACAGAAGTTTGGCATGGCCCCAGCACAAAATGACACTAAAGGAATGCAGTGTTTTATATTTTTTTATTGTGACTTTCCATAGGTCTGTATTATTCTGAGGCTCTGAATGATGGCCATAAAATAGAGACTCCTGAATACTCTCAGGTGCGTTTTTACATTCGCTCTAAAGTGGCTATAAAATAGAATCCTGACTTTCACAGGTGTATGTTATTCAGTTAGGCTCTGAATGTGGCATGAAATAGAATTCTGACTACAATACAGGTGTTTCTTCAATGAAGCTCAAAATTGATGCCATGTAA
>CM038394.1:172175735-172240097 GCA_021498475.1 Saguinus midas
AAAATTGGGACTACACAGAAGGGCATCTGCAGCAAAAAATGACAGCAAAATGCAGCATTTTATTTTTTTCTTTTGCTGTTTTGTGGAAATCAAATAAAGATAGATTTGAGGTACAAAAGTAAAAATAGAAAGTTAGCTGGACATGTGGTGTGGACACCTGTAACCCAGCTACTTGAAGGGCATTGGCAGGACAATCAGAACCCAAAAGAAAGGTGTTGCAATAAGCAAAGATCACTGTTGCACTTCAGCCTGGGTGACAAGAGGAAAACAGTACAGTCATAAAGAAAAAAGAGAAGGTGGAGTCACCAGGCACCTCGTTTTGTTACAATTGCAGACACTCATCTGTCTGATTACTTTTCTTTTCTTTTTATGTGAGGTGGGTTTTCACTGGGATGCCCAGGCTGACCGAACTCGTGACCTCAGGTGACCCACCACCTCACCTCCCAAAGTGCTAAGATTGCTGGCATGAGTCACAGCAGCACAGTCTCTCTGATTTCTTTTTAACAATAAATTGGCCTGCAGGCAAGGTGGCTCATGGAGCCTGTAATTTAGGCCTCAAAACCAATGCAGGCAAATCACAAGAAGTTGCAGTTGAGACCCACCAACATGGTGAAACCCCTTTGAAACAAAAAAAATTTGGTTTGGCTGGGCTCAGGCCTGTAATCAGCACTTAGAATGCTGATGGGAGATTGTGAGGTCACAGGAGACTGGCCTCAAAGACACAGCACAGCCGCTCCCTATAAAAAACATAAAACATAAAAACTGAGGCAGGCATGGCATGTGCTCAAGCACCTGCACTAAAATTGGGACACTACACAGGGAATCAGCAAAAATGACACAAAGAAAGCAACAAATATATTTCTGTGGCTGTTTTTGGAAAATAATGAAGCAGATACAAAAAAAAAATAAAGTAGCTGACATTGAACCTGTAAAGAAACTACTTGAAGGGTTGCAAATGCAAAAAGAATACAATAAGAGAAAAATACTGTTGAAAAATCAACATGGAACTCATAAAAGACAAGTTTGAATCTGGTGATCAACAGAAGAAAGGTATCAGATCGCCTTAAGTGGTGGGAGCAGTGTTGGTGAGCACTCGTTATGGTCTGTAGACCTAATCTTTTGATGGTGCTTTGTGGAGAGTAAATCCCAGCTGGAAAATACTCTCAGGATTTTGAATTTTTTAATCAGTGAAGCAGGTCATTCAACCTCAGGTAATCAGAGACCTCAAAGTTTCTGAAACAACAGACACATAATCATTGATTCACATTTTAAAAAAAATCAGCAGCCAAAAAAGGTGGTTGAAGCCTTCAAAGACTGCAGATCTCTAGAAAAATAAACAAAGACCAAAAACAAAAAACAACTTTGAGCTGCTCCCTGAAACAAAACAAAAAATAAAACAGCAAGCAAGCTGAATTTAACACAAGGCATGCTAAAAATGAAATGACATAAAAGAAAGCAGTGTGCTTTTTTTAAAAGAAAATCAAATAAAGACAGATTTGAGGTACAAAAAATAAAAATAGAAAGTTAGCTGGACGTGGTGGTGTGGACACCTGTAACCCCAGCTACTTGAAGGGCATTGCAGGACAATCGCTTGAACCCAAAAGAAAGGTGTTGCAATAAGCAAAGATTGCACTGTTGCACTTCAGCCTGGGTGACAAGAGAAACAGTATGTCATAAAGAAAGGCGGGAGAAGGTGGAGTCACCAGGCACCTCGTTTTGTTACAATTGCAGACACTCATCTGTCTGATTACTTTTCTTTTTTTATGTGAGGTGGGTTTTCACCGGATGCCCAGGCTGACCTCAAACTGTGACCTCAGGTGACCACCCACCTCGGCCTCCCAAAGTGCTAAGATTGCTGGCATGAGTCACAGCACCCAGCACAGTCTCTGATTTCTTTTTAACAATAAAGTCGGCTGGCAGGCAGGTGGCTCATGGGAGCCTGTAATTTAGGTGCCTCAAAACCAATGGGGTGATCATGAGGTCACAGGTTTGAGACTGGCCTCAAAAAAGGGCAGATCATGAGGTCACAGGTTTGAGACTGGCCTCAAAAAAGGGCAGATCATGAGGTCACAGGTTTGAGACTGGCCTCAAAAGACACAGCACCGCTCCTATAAAAAACATAAAAAGCTGAGGCAGGCATGGCATGTGCTCGCTTCAGCAGCACCTGCACTAAAATTGGGATGCTACACAGAAGGCCAGCATGGCCACAGTGCAAAAATGACACAGCAAAAAATGCAGCATTTTATTTTTTTGTGGCTGTTTTGTGAAATCAAATAAAGATAGATTTGAGGTACAAAAAATAAAAATAGAAAGTTAGCTGGACGTGGTGTGGACACCTGTAACCCCAGCTACTTGAAGGGCATTGGCAGGACAATCGCTTGAACCCAAAAGGCAGGTGTTGCAATAAGCAAAGATCACACTGTTGCACTTCAGCCTGGGTGACAAGAGGAAAACAGTACATCATAAAGAAAGGCAGGGAGAAGGTGGAGTCACCAGGCACCTCGTTTTGTTACAATTGCAGACACTCATCTGTCTGATTACTTTTCTTTTCTTTTTATGTGAGGTGGTTTTCACCAGATGCCCAGGCTGACCTCGAACTCGTGACCTCAGGTGACCCACCACCAGCCTCCCAAAGTGCTAAGATTGCTGGCATGAGTCACAGTGCCCAGCACAGTCTCTCTGATTTCTTTTTAACAATAAAGTCAGGCCAGGCTGGCTCATGGAGCCTGTAATTTAGGCCTCAAAAAAGGGCAGATCATGAGAAGTTGTTTTGAGACCCGCCAACATGGTGAAACCTGTCTTTGAAACAAAAAAATTTGGTTTGGGCTGGGCTCAGGCCTGTAATCCAGCACTTAGAATGCTGAGCAGATCGTGAGGTCACAGGTTCGAGACTGGCCTCAAAGACACAGCACAGCCTGCTCCCTATAAAAAAAAAAAACAGAAAACATAAAAAGCTGAGGCAGGCATGGCATGTGCTCACTTGGCAGCACCTGCACTAAAATTGGGATGCTACACAGAAGGCCGGCATGGCTGCAGCAAAAATGACATGCAAAAATGCAGCATTTTATTTTTTTGGCTGTTTTGTGGAAATCAAATAAAGATAGATTTGAGGTACAAAAAGTAAAAATAGAAAGTTAGCTGGACGTGGTGGTGTGGACACCTGTAACCCAGCTACTTGAAGGGCATTGGCAGGACAATCGCTTGAACCCAAAAGAAAGGTGTTGCAATAAGCAAAGATCACACTGTTGCACTTCAGCCTGGGTGACAAGAGGAAAACAGTACATCATAAAGAAAGGGGAGAAGGTGGAGTCACCAGGCACCTTTTTTGTTACAATTGCAGACACTCATCTGTCTGATTACTTTTTTTTCTTTTTTTATGTGAGGTGGTTTTCACTGGATGCCCAGGCTGACCTCAAACTCATGACCTCAGGTGACCCACCACCTGGCCTCCCAAAGTGCTAAGATTGCTGGCATGAGTCACAGCACCAGCACAGTCTCTGATTTCTTTTTAACAATAAATTTGGAGCCAGGCAAGGTGGCTCATGGGAGCCTGTAATTTAGGTGCCTGAAAACCAATGTGGGCAGATCACGAGAAGTTGCAGGTTCAAGACCCGCCTGACCAACATGGTGAAACCCCATCTTTGAAATGAAAAAAAATTTGGTTTGGGCTGGGCTCTCAGGCCTGTAATCCCAGCACTTAGAATGCTGAGGTGGGCAGATCGTGAGGTCACAGGTTGAGACTGGCCTCAAAGACACAGCACAGCCTGCTCCCTATAAAAAAAACAGAAAAACATAAAAAGCTGAGGCAGGCATGGCATGTGCTCGCTTGGCAGCACCTGCACTAAAATTGGGATGCTACACAGAAGGCCAGCATGGCCACTGCAAAAATGACACAAAGAATGCAGCATTTTATATTTTTTTTGTGGCTGTTTTGTGAAATCAAATAAAGATAGATTTGAGGTACAAAAAGTAAAAATAGAAAGTTAGCTGGACGTGGTGGTGTGGACACCTGTAACCCAGCTACTTGAAGGGCATTGGCAGGACAATCACTTGAACCCAAAAGAAAGGTGTTGCAATAAGCAAAATCGCACTGTTGCACTTCAGCCTGGGTGACAAGAGGAAACAGTATGTCATAAAGAAAGGCAGGGAGAAGGTGGAGTCACCAGGCACCTCGTTTTGTTACAATTGCAGACACTCATCTGTCTGATTACTTTTTTTTCTTTTTCTTTTTATGTGAGGTGGTTTTCACTGGATGCCCAGGCTGACCTCAAACTCGTGACCTCAGGTGACCCACCACCTGGCCTCCCAAAGTGCTAAGATTGCTGGTGAGTCACAGTGCCCAGCACAGTCTCTGATTTCTTTTTAACAATAAAGTCGCCAGCTGGGCAAGGTGGCTCATGGAGCCTGTAATTTAGGCCTGAAAACCAATGGGTGGATCACAAGTTGTTGGTTTGAGACCCACCTGACCAACATGGTGAAACCCATCTTTGAAATGAAAAAAAATTTGGTTTGGGCTGCTGCTCAGGCCTGTAATCCCAGCACTTAGAATGCTGAGGTGGGCAGATTGTGAGGTCACAGGTTGAGACTGGCCTCAAAGACACAGCACAGCCCACTCCTATAAAAAAAACAGAAAACATAAAAAAAAACAGAAAACATAAAAAGCTGAGGCAGGCATGGCATGTGCTCGCTTCAGCAGCACCTGCACTAAAATTGGGATGCTACACAGAAGGCTAACAGCAGCAAAAATGACAGCAAAGAATGCAGCATTTTATATTTTTTTCTTGTGGCTGTTTTGTGGAAATCAAATAAAGACAGATTTGAGGTACAAAAAGTAAAATAGAAAGTTAGCTGGACACCTGTAACCCCAGCTACTTGAAGGGCATTGGCAGGACAATCGCTTGAACCCAAAAGAAAGGTGTTGCAATAAGCAAAGATCACACTGTTGCACTTCAGCCTGGGTGACAAGAGGAAACAGTACATCATAAAGAAAGGTGGGGAGAAGGTGGAGTCACCAGGCACCTTTTTGTTACAATTGCAGACACTCATCTGTCTGATTACTTTTTTTTCTTTTTCTCTTTTTATGTGAGGTGTTTTCACTGGGATGCCCAGGCTGACCTGAACTCATGACCTCAGGTGACCCACCCACCTCGGCCTCCCAAAGTGCTAAGATTGCTGGCGTGAGTCACAGCGCCCAGCACAGTCTCTGATTTCTTTTTAACAATAAGTCGCTGGCCGGGCAAGGTGGCTCATGGAGCCTGTAATTTAGGCCTCAAAACCAATGCAGGATCATGAGAAGTTGCGGTTGAGACCCGCCTGACCAACATGGTGAAACCCTCTTTGAAACAAAAAAAAAATTTGGTTTGGGCTGCTGCTCAGGCCTGTAATCCCAGCACTTAGAATGCCAAGGGGCAGATCGAGGTCACAGGTTCGAGACTGGCCTCAAAGACACAGCACAGCCACTCCTATAAAAAAAAAACAGAAAAACATAAAAAGCTGAGGCAGGCATGGCATGTGCTCGCTTCAGCAGCACCTGCACTAAAATTGGGATGCTACACAGAAGGCTGCTGCAGCAAAATGACAGCAAAGAGCATTCATATTTTTTTTCTTTGCTGTTTTGTGGAAATCAAATAAAGATAGATTTGAGGTACAAAAAGTAAAATAGAAAGTTAGCTGGACGTGGTGGTGTGGACACCTGTAACCCCAGCTACTTGAAGGGCATTGCAGGACAATCTTGAACCCAAAAGAAAGGTGTTGCAATAAGCAAAGATTGCACTGTTGCACTTCAGCCTGGGTGACAAGAGAAACAGTACATCATAAAGAAAAACAGAGGTGGAGTCACCAGGCACCTCGTTTTGTTACAATTGCAGACACTCATCTGTCTGATTACTTTTCTTTTTTCTCTTTTTATGTGAGGTGGGTTTTCACCAGGATGCCCAGGCTGACCTCAAACTCGTGACCTCAGGTGACCCACCCAGCCTCCCAAAGTGCTAAGATTGCTGGCATGAGTCACAGCGCCCAGCACAGTCTCTCTGATTTTTTTAACAATAAATTCGGCTGGCAAGGTGGCTCATGGAGCCTGTAATTTAGCACCAACAATGTGGGTGGAAAAAGAAGTTGGGGTTTGAGACCCGCTGACCAACATGGTGAAACCCATCTTTGAAACAAAAAAATTTGGTTTGCTGCTCAGGCCTGTAATCCCAGCACTTAGAATGCTGAGGCAGGCAGATTGTCACAGGTTTGAGACTGGCCTCAAAGACACAGCAGCTCCTCTATAAAAAAAAAAAAACATAAAAAGCTGAGGCAGGCATGGCATGTGCTCACTTCAGCAGCACCTGCACTAAAATTGGGATGCTACACAGAAGGAGACTGTGCAAAAATGACATGCAAAGAATGCAGCATTTTGTATTTTTTTTTCTTTCAGCTGTTTTGTGGAAATCAAATAAAGATAGATTTGAGGTACAAAAAAGTAAAAATAGAAAGTTAGCTGGACGTGGTGTGGACACCTGTAACCACAGCTACTTGAAGGGCATTGGCAGGACAATGGATTGAACACAAAAGAAAGGTGTTGAAATAAGCAAAGATCACAATGTTGCACTTCAGCCTGGGTGACAAGAGGAAACAGTACATCATAAAGAAAGGCGGGAAGGGTGGAGTCACCAGGCACCTTTTTGTTACAATTGCAGACACTCATCTTTCTGATTACTTTTTTTTCTTTTTATGTGAGGTGGGTTTTCACTGGGATGCCCAGGCTGACCTCAAACTTGTGACCTCAGGTGACCCACCCACCTCAGCCTCCCAAAGTGCTAAGATTGCTGGCATGAGTCACAGCGCCCAGCACAGTCTCTCTGATTTTTTTTTAACAATAAAGTCGGCAGGCAAGGTGGCTCATGGAGCCTGTAATTTAGGCCCTCAAAACCAATGGGCAGATCATGAGAAGTTGCAGGTTTGAGACCCACCTGACCAACATGGTGAAACCCGTCTTTGAAACAAAAAAATTTGGTTTGGCTGGGCTCCTCAGGCCTGTAATCCCAGCACTTAGAATGCTGAGGCAGGCAGATCATGAGGTCACAGGTTTGAGACTGGCCTCAAAGACACAGCACAGCCTGCTCTATAAAAAAAAAACAGAAAACATAAAAAGCTGACAATGAAACAATGGCTACTTGAGGCATGCAAAAGAAAGGCAATTGGGTGAACAAAATCAAGGTTGCAACATCTGACTGCCCTTTTGTTGACAAGCAGAAGAAAGTATCATGACCTAATGGGCAGGTGACAGTGGTTGGTGGCAGTCTCCGATTTGTCTGTGAGCCTTTCTTTTTTCTTGTGTGGGGTCCCAGCTGACTCTCAGTTTACCAGAGACCCAATGACAGACATTCAACCTCAGGTTCAGAAACCACAAAGTTCTTGGGCCTCCCAGCACAAATCTTGTTCACCTTAAATAAAGGCAAGGGCAGCCAGAGAGAAAGGTCAGGTTGGAAAGAAGCCTGAAACAGCAGTCTGAAAAACAAACAAAAAAAAAAAACATAAAAAACAAATTTCAGCTTTCTACCTGATGAAATTGAAAAAATAAAACAGAACAAAATATGAGCAAATTTATTAAGGCTGTTACAAAAATAAAAGAACAAAAAAAAAAAAAGATTGCTTTTTTTCAAAAAGTAAAGAGCTCAAATAAAGAAGATTTACTAAAAAAAAAAAATAGAGTTAGCAAATGGCAGTAACAAAAAAGGCAAATAATAAAGGTACAGCAAAAAAAGTTACATCCAGCCTTTCTACAGATACACCTCAAAGTGTTGTCTTTTCACTTGAGGCATTCGGTTGATCTTTCAGCTGTGAGTGGTTTGACCAATGCACCAACACCCAGATCTGACCAAAAGTGATTTGCTCACCAGCAGAAAATAATAAGGTGGTTCGTTGAACACAAAAAACAAGAAATGAAAACATGAGACCCACAACAAAACCACTTTAAAACAAAAAATGAGGCTTTGTAAAAACTTAGAATGACAGCCCCTCCTATAAAAAAAAAAAAACAGAAAACATAAAAAGCTGAGGCATGGCATGTGCTCACTTGCAGCACCTGCACTAAAATTGGGATGCTACACAGAAGTGGCAGTGCAAAAATGACATGCAAAGAATGCAGCATTTTGTATTTTTTTTTGTGGCTGTTTTGTGGAAATCAAATAAAGATAGATTTGAGGTACAAAAAAATAGAAAGTTAGCTGGACGTGGTGGTGTGGACACCTGTAACCCAGCTACTTGAAGGGCATTGCAGGACAATCTTGAACCCAAAAAAGGTGTTGCAATAAGCAAAGATCGCACTGTTGCACTTCAGCCTGGGTGACAAGAGAAAACAGTACATCATAAAGAAAGGGGAAAGGGTGGAGTCACCAGGCACCTCTTTTGTTACAATTGCAGACACTCATCTGTCTGATTACTTTTCTTTTTCTTTTTATGTGAGGTGGGTTTTCACCAGGATGCCCAGGCTGACCTCAACTCGTGACCTCAGGTGACCCACCCACCTTGGCCTCCCAAAGTGCTAAGATTGCTGGCGTGAGTCACAGCCCAGCACAGTCTCTCTGATTTTTTTAACAATAAAGTCAGCCTGGGCAAGGTGGCTGGGAGCCTGAAATTTGAAACAATGCATGTGGGAACATGGGTTCAGACCAGACCAAACATGGTGAAACCCATCTTTGAAACAAAAAAAAATTTGGTTTGGGCTCAGGCCTGTAATCCCAGCACTTAGAATGCTGAGGTGGGCAGATTGTGAGGTCACAGGTTCGAGACTGGCCTCAAAAGACACAGCAGCCTGCTCCTATAAAAAAAAAAAAAAAAACATAAAAAGCTGAGGCATGGCATGTGCTCGCAGCAGCACCTGCACTAAAATTGGGATGCTACACAGAAGGCTGCAGCAAAAATGACAGCAAAGGAATGCAGCATTTTGTATTTTTTTGGCTTTTGTGGAAATCAAATAAAGATAGATTTGAGGTACAAAAGTAAAATAGAAAGTTAGCTGGATGGTGTGGACACCTGTAACCCAGCTACTTGAAGGGCATTGCAGGACAATTGCTTGAACCCAAAAGAAAGGTGTTGCAATAAGCAAAGATCACACTGTTGCACTTCAGCCTGGGTGACAAGAGAAACAGTATGTCATAAAGAAAGGTGGGGAGTGGAGTCACCAGGCACCTTTTGTTACAATTGCAGACACTCATCTGTCTGATTACTTTTCTTTTTCTTTTTTATGTGAGGTGTGTTTTCACTGGGATGCCCAGGCTTACCTCAAACTCATGACCTCAGGTGACCTGCCCACCTCAGCCTCCCAAAGTGCTAAGATTGCTGGCATGAGTCACAGTGCCCAGCACAGTCACTCTGATTTCTTTTTTAACAATAAATTCAAGGCAAGGTGGCTCATGGAGCCTGTAATTTAGGCGCCTAACCAATGCATGCAGACGAGAAGTTGCAGTTCAAGACCTGCCCAATCAACATGGTGAAACCCTGTCTTGAAAAAAAAAATTTGGTTTGGGCTTGGCTTCTCAGGCCTGTAATCCCAGCACTTAGAATGCCGAGGTGGGAAGAACGTGAGGTTAGATTCGAGACTGGATTTGAAAGACACTGAGCAGCCCACTCCTAAAAAAAAAAAAAAACATAAAAAGCTGAGGCAGGCATGGCATGTGCTCGCAGCAGCACCTGCACTAAAATTGGGATGCTACACAGAAGGCATGGCTGCACACAAAAATGACAGCAAAAATGCAGCATTTTGTATTTTTTTTTGTGGCTGTTTTGTGGAAATCAAATAAAGATAGATTTGAGGTACAAAAAGTAAAATAGAAAGTTAGCTGGACGTGGTGTGTGGACACCTGTAACCCCAGCTACTTGAAGGGCATTGGCAGGACAATCTTGAACCCAAAAAGGTGTTGCAATAAGCAAAGATCACTGTTGCACTTCAGCCTGGGTGACAAGAGGAAAACAGTACATCATAAAGAAAGGTGGGGTGGAGTCACCAGGCACCTTTTTGTTACAATTGCAGACACTCATCTGTCTAATAACTTTTCTTTTTCTTTTCTCTTTTTTATGTGAGGAGGATTTTCATGGGGATGCCCAGGCTGACATCGAACTCGTGACCTCATGTGTCCTGACAATCTCAGCCTCCCAAAGTGCTAAGATTGCTGGTGAGTCACAGCCCAGCACAGTCTCTGATTTCTTTTTAACAATAAAGTCAGCTGGCCGGGCAAGGTGGCTCATGGAGCCTGTAATTTAGGCCTCAAAACCAATGCATGGATCATGAGAAGTTGAGGGTTTGGGACCCACCCACCCAACATGGTGGAAACCCTTCCTTGAAAGGAAAATAAAATTTGGTTTGGGCGGGCCCCTCAGGCCTGTAATCCCAGCACTTAGAATGCTGAGGCAGCAGATCATGAGGTCACAGGTTGAGACTGGCCTAAAGACACAGCACAGCCCGCTCCCTATAAAACATAAAAAAAAAAAAAAAAAAAAAGCTGAGGCAGGCATGGCATGTGCTCAGCAGCACCTGCACTAAAATTGGGACACTACACAGAAGGCTGGCCACAGTGCAAAAATGACACGCAAAAAATGCAGCATTTGTATTTTTTTTGTGGCTGTTTTGTGGAAATCAAATAAAGATAGATTTGAGGTACAAAAAAATAGAAAGTTAGCTGGATGGTGGTGTGGACACCTGTAACCCAGCTACTTGAAGGGCATTGGCAGGACAATCTTGAACCCAAAAGAAAGGTGTTGCAATAAGCAAAGATCACTGTTGCACTTCAGCCTGGGTGACAAGAGGAAAACAGTACATCATAAAGAAAGGGGGAGAAGGGTGGAGTCACCAGGCACCTTTTTGTTACAATTGCAGACACTCATCTGTCTGATTACTTTTTTTTTTTTTATGTGAGGTTTTCACCATGCCCAGGCTGACCTCGAACTCGTGACCTCAGGTGACCCACCCACCTTGGCCTCCCAAAGTGCTAAGATTGCTGGCGTGAGTCACAGCGCCCAGCACAGTCTCTCTGATTTCTTTTTAACAATAAAGTTGGCCAGGCAAGGTGGCTCATGGAGCCTGTAATTTAGGCCTCAAAACCAATGCGGTGATCATGAGAAGTTGCGGGTTTGAGACCCGACCAACATGGTGAAACCCATCTTTGAAAAAAAAAAATTTGGTTTGCTGGCTCAGGCCTGTAATCCCAGCACTTAGAATGCTGAGGCAGATCGTGAGGTCACAGGTTTGAGACTGGCCTCAAAGACACAGCACAGCCCGCTCCCTATAAAAAAAAAACAGAAAACATAAAAAGCTGAGGCAGGCATGGCATGTGCTCGCTTTGGCAGCACCTGCACTAAAATTGGGATGCTACACAGAAGGTGGTGGCACAGCTGCAAAATGACATACAAAGAATGCAGCATTTGTATTTTTTTTGTGGCTGTTTTGTGGAAATCAAAAAAGATAGATTTGAGGTACAAAAAGTAAAATAGAAAGTTAGCTGGACGTGGTGGACACCTGTAACCCAGCTACTTGAAGGGCATTGCAGGACAATCTTGAACCCAAAAGGCAGGTGTTGCAATAAGCAAAGATCACTGTTGCACTTCAGCCTGGGTGACAAGAGAAACAGTATGTCATAAAGAAAGGCGGTGGAGTCATCAGGCACCTCGTTTTGTTACAATTGCAGACATTCATCTGTCTGATTACTTTTCTTTTTCTCTTTTTTATGTAAGGTGGGATTTCACCATGATGCCCAGGCTGACCTAGAACTCGTGACCTCAGGTGACCCGCCCACCTCGGCCTCCCAAAGTGCTAAGATTGCTGGCGTGAATCACAGCACCCAGCACAATCTTTCTGATTCCTTTTTTAACAATCAAGTCAGCCAGCTGGGCAAGGTGGCTCATGGGAGCCTGTAATTTAGGCCTCAAAACCAATGGTGGATCATGAGAAGTTGGGTTAGAGACCCATCCGACCAACATGGTGAAACCTCGTCTTGGAAAAAAAAAAATATTGGTTTGGGCTGGGCAACTCAGGCCTGTAATCCTAGCACTTAGAATGCTGAGGCAGATCATGAGGTCACAGGTTCGAGACTGGCCTCAAAAGACACAGCACAGCCCACTCCCTATAAAAAAGAGAAAAACATAAAAATGGTGAGGGAGGCATAGCATGTGCTCAGCAGCACCTGCACTAAAATTGGGATGCTACACAGAAGGCTGGCATGGCTGCAGCAAAAATGACACAAAGAATGCAGCATTTGTATTTTTTTTTTCTTTGGCTGTTTTGTGGAAATCAAATAAAGATAGATTTGAGGTACAAAAAGTAAAAATAGAAAGTTAGCTGGACGTGGTGGTGTGGACACCTGTAACCCAGCTACTTGAAGGGCATTGGCAGGACAATCACTTGAACCCAAAAGAAAGGTGTTGCAATAAGCAAAGATTGCACTGCTGCACTTCAGCCTGGGTGACAAGAGAAAAACAGTATGTCATAAAGAAAGGCGGGGCAAAGGGTGGAGTCACCAGGCACCTCTTTTTGTTACAATTGCAGACACTCATCTGTCTGATTACTTTTCTTTCTTTTTCTTTTTATGTGAGGTGGGTTTTCACTGGGATGCCCAGGCTGACCTCAACTGGTGACCTCAGGTGACCCGACCACCTCAGCCTCCCAAAGTGCTAAGATTGCTGGCGTGAGTCACAGCGCCCAGCACAGTCTCTCTGATTTTTTTAACAATAAATTTGGCCAGCCAGGCAAGGTGTCTCATGGGAGCCTGTAATTTAGGTGCCTCAAAAACCAATGCGGTCAGATTATGAGAAGTTGTGGGTTCAAGACCCTCCTGACCAACATGGTTAAACCCATCTTTGAAATGAAAAAAAATTTGTTTGGCTGCTTCTCAGGCCTGTAATCCCAGCACTTAGAATGCCAAGGGCAGTGATCGTGAGGTCACAGGTTCGAGACTGGCCTCAAAAGACACAGTGCAGCCTGCTCTCTATAAAAAAAAAAAAAAACATAAAAAAGCTAAAAAGCAGGCATGGCATGTGCTCGCTTCAGCAGCACCTGCACTAAAATTGGGATGCTACACAGAAGGCTGGCCACAGCAAAAATGACACAAAGAATGCAGCATTATATTTTTTTTCTTGTGGCTTTTGTGGAAATCAAATAAAGATAGATTTGAGGTACAAAAAGTAAAAATAGAAAGTTAGCTGGACGTGGTGGTGGACACCTGTAACCCAGCTACTTGAAGGGCATTGCAGGACAATCACTTGAACCCAAAAAGGTGTTGCAATAAGCAAAGATCACTGTTGCACTTCAGCCTGGGTGACAAGAGAAAACAGTATGTCATAAAGAAAGGCAGGGAAGTGGAGTCACCAGGCACCTCGTTTTGTTACAATTGCAGACACTCATCTGTCTGATTACTTTTCTTTTTCTTTTTCTTTTTATGTGAGGTGGTTTTCACCAGGATGCCCAGGCTGACCTCAAACTCGTGACCTCAGGTGACCACCACCTCGGCCTCCCAAAGTGCTAAGATTGCTGGCATGAGTCACAGCACAGCACAGTCTCTCTGATTTCTTTTTAACAATAAATTTGGCCAGCTGGGCAAGGTGGCTCATGGGAGCCTGTAATTTAGGCCTCAAAACCAATGCAGGCAGATCATGAGAAGTTGGGTTTGAGACCCGCCTGACCAACATGGTGAAACCCATCTTTGAAATGAAAAAAAATTTGGTTTGGCTGGGCTCCTCAGGCCTGTAATCCCAGCACTTAGAATGCTGAGGCAGATCATGAGGTCACAGGTTGAGACTGGCCTCAAAGACACAGTGCAGCCTGCTCCAAAAAAAACAAAACATAAAAAGCTGAGGCATGGCATGTGCTCGCTTGGCAGCACCTGCACTAAAATTGGGATGCTACACAGAAGGCTGTGGCCACAGCAAAAATGACATGCAAAGAATGCAGATGTTTTTTTTTTTTTTGGCTGTTTTGTGGAAATCAAATAAAGATAGATTTGAGGTACAAAAAGTAAAATAGAAAGTTAGCTGGACGTGGTGGTGTGGACACCTGTAACCCCAGCTACTTGAAGGGCATTGCAGGACAATCGCTTGAACCCAAAAGAAAGGTGTTGCAATAAGCAAAGATCACTGTTGCACTTCAGCCTGGGTGACAAGAGAAACAGTACATCATAAAGAAAGGCAGAAGGGTGGAGTCACCAGGCACCTCTTTTGTTACAATTGCAGACACTCATCTGTCTGATTACTTTTCTTTTTCTTTTTCTTTTTATGTGAGGTGGTTTTCACCGGGATGCCCAGGCTGACCTCGAACTCATGACCTCAGGTGACCCACCACCTGGCCTCCCAAAGTGCTAAGATTGCTGGCATGAGTCACAGCACAGTCTCTCTGATTTTTTTAACAATAAAGTCGGCGCAAGCTCGAGTCTCAGGTGCCTGAAACCAATGTGGACACAAAAGTGGTTCGAGCCCGCCTGACCAACATGGTGAAACCCATCTTTGAAACAAAAAATTTGGTTTGGGCTGCTCAGGCCTGTAATCCCAGCACTTAGAATGCTGAGGCAGATCATGAGGTCACAGGTTCGAGACTGGCCTCAAAGACACAGCACAGCCGCTCTATAAAAAAAAAACAGAAAAACATAAAAAGCTGAGGCAGGCATGGCATGTGCTTGCTCACAGCACCTGCACTAAAATTGGGATGCTACACAGAAGGTGGCTCAGCAAAAATGACAGCAAAGAATGCAGCATTTGTATTTTTTTGTGGCTGTTTTGTGGAAATCAAATAAAGATAGATTTGAGGTACAAAAAAAGTAAAATAGAAAGTTAGCTGGACGTGGTGTGTGGACACCTGTAACCAGCTACTTGAAGGGCATTGCAGGACAATCGCTTGAACCCAAAAAAGGTGTTGCAATAAGCAAAATCACTGTTGCACTTCAGCCTGGGTGACAAGAGGAAACAGTACATCATAAAGAAAGGTGGGGAGAAGGGTGGAGTCACCAGGCACCTTTTTGTTACAATTGCAGACACTCATCTGTCTGATTACTTTTCTTTTCTTTTTCTTTTTATGTGAGGTGTTTTCACTGGGATGCCCAGGCTGACCTCGAACTCTGACCTCAGGTGACCCCACCTCAGCCTCCCAAAGTGCTAAGATTGCTGGTGAGTCACAGCACAGTCTCTCTGATTTCTTTTTAACAATAAAGTCAGCTGGCCAGGCAAGGTGGCTCATGGGAGCTGTAATTTAGGTGCCTGAAACCAATGCAGTGGATCATGAGAAGTTGAGTTTGAGACCCACCACCAACATGGTGAAACCCATCTTTGAAAAAAAAAATTTGGTTTGGGCTGCTCAGGCCTGTAATCCCAGCACTTAGAATGCTGAGGCAGCAGATCATGAGGTCACAGGTTGAGACTGGCCTCAAAGACACAGCACAGCCGCTCTATAAAAAAACAAAAAAAAAAAAAAAACAAAAAGCTGAGGCATGGCATGTGCTTGCTCAGCAGCACCTACACTAAAATTGGGATGCTACACAGAAGGCCATGGCCACAGCAAAAATGACCAAAAAATGCAGCTTTGTATTTTTTTGTGGCTGTTTTGTGGAAATCAAATAAAGATAGATTTGAGGTACAAAAAGTAAAATAGAAAGTTAGCTGGATGTGGTGTGGACACCTGTAACCCAGCTACTTGAAGGGCATTGCAGGACAATCGCTTGAACCCAAAAGAAAGGTGTTGCAATAAGCAAAGATCACTGTTGCACTTCAGCCTGGGTGACAAGAGAAAACAGTACATCATAAAGAAAGGCGGAAGGTGGAGTCACCAGGCACCTTTTTGTTACAATTGCAGACACTCATCTGTCTGATTACTTTTCTTTTTTTTTATGTGAGGTGTTTTCACCAGGATGCCCAGGCTGACCTCAAACTCGTGACCTCAGGTGACCCACCACACCTCCCAAAGTGCTAAGATTGCTGGCATGAGTCACAGCGCAGCACAGTCTCTGATTTCTTTTTAACAATAAATTGGCCTGGCAAGGTGGCTCATGAGCCTGTAATTTAGGCCTCAAAACCAATGCGGTGGATCAGAAGTTGCAGGTTACCCACCCGACCAACATGGTGAAACCCATCTTTGAAAAAAAAAAAATTTGGGCTGGGCTCTCAGGCCTGTAATCCCAGCACTTAGAATGCCAGGAGCAGATTGTGAGGTCACAGGTTGAGACTGGCCTCAAAGACACAGCACAGCTCCTATAAAAAAAAAAACAAAAACATAAAAAGCTGAGGCATGGCATGTGCTCACTTGCAGCACCTGCACTAAAATTGGGACACTACACAGAAGGCCAGCAGCAAAATGACATGCAAAGAATGCAGCATTTTGTATTTTTTTTTTGTGGCTGTTTTGTGGAAATCAAATAAAGATAGATTTGAGGTACAAAAGTAAAATAGAAAGTTAGCTGGACGTGGTGGACACCTGTAACCCAGCTACTTGAAGGGCATTGCAGGACAATCTTGAACCCAAAAGAAAGGTGTTGCAATAAGCAAAGATTGCACTGTTGCACTTCAGCCTGGGTGACAAGAGAAAACAGTACATCATAAAGAAAGGCAGGGAAGGGTGGAGTCACCAGGCACCTTTTTGTTACAATTGCAGACACTCATCTGTCTGATTACTTTTTTTTTTTTCTCTTTTTATGTGAGGTGGTTTTCACCGGGATGCCCAGGCTGACCTGAACTCATGACCTCAGGTGACCCACCACCTGGCCTCCCAAAGTGCTAAGATTGCTGGCATGAGTCACAGTGCCAGCACAGTCTCTCTGATTTTTTTAACAATAAAGTCAGCCCTGGGCAAGGTGGCTCATGGAGCCTGTAATTTAGGCCTCAAAACCAATGCAGTGATCACAGAAGTGGGTTCAAGACCGCCTGACCAACATGGTGAAACCATCTTTGAAAAAAAAATTTGGTTTTGGGCTCCTCAGGCCTGTAATCCCAGCACTTAGAATGCCAATGAGGTGGGATCATGAGGTCACAGGTTCGAGACTGGCCTCAAAGACACAGCAGCCTCTAAAAAAAAAAAAAAAACAGAAAACATAAAAAGCTGAGGCAGGCATGTGCTCACTTTGCAGCACCTGCACTAAAATTGGGATGCTACACAGAAGGCTGGCAGCACAAAAATGACAGCAAAGAATGCAGCATTTTGTATTTTTTTTTTTTTGGCTGTTTTGTGGAAATCAAATAAAGATAGATTTGAGGTACAAAAAATAGAAAGTTAGCTGGACGTGGTGGTGTGGACACCTGTAACCCCAGCTACTTGAAGGGCATTGGCAGGACAATCTTGAACCCAAAAGAAAGGTGTTGCAATAAGCAAAGATCACTGTTGCACTTCAGCCTGGGTGACAAGAGAAAACAGTATGTCATAAAGAAAGGCAGGGAAGGGTGGAGTCACCAGGCACCTGTTTTGTTACAATTGCAGACACTCATCTGTCTGATTACTTTTCTTTTCTCTTTTTATGTGAGGTGGTTTTCACTGGGATGCCCAGGCTGACCTCGAACTCGTGACCTCAGGTGACCCACCCACCTCAGCCTCCCAAAGTGCTAAGATTGCTGGCATGAGTCACAGCCCAGCACAGTCTCTCTGATTTCTTTTTAACAATAAAGTGGCAGGTGAGAGCCTGTAATTTAGGCCTCAAAACCAATGTGGATCATGAGAAGTTGCGGGTTGAGACCCGACCAACATGGTGAAACCCATCTTTGAAACAAAAAAATTTGGTTTGGCTGGCTCAGGCCTGTAATCTCAGTACTTAGAATGACAAGGTGAGCAGATTGTGAGGGAACAGGTTTGAGACTGGCCTAAAGACACAGCACAGCTCCTATAAAAAAAGAAAACAAAAACATAAAAAGCTGAGGCAGGCATGGCATGTGCTCACTTCAGCACCTGCACTAAAATTGGGATGCTACAGAAGAAATGGCCACAGCAAAAATGACATGCAAAGAATGCAGCATTTTTTTGTGGCTGTTTTGGGGAAATCAAATAAAGATAGATTTGAGGTACAAAAAAGTAAAATAGAAAGTTAGCTGGACGTGGTGGTGTGGACTCCTGTAACCCAGATACTTGAAGGGCATTGTCAGGACAATCGCTTGAACCCAAAAAGGTGTTGCAATAAGCAAAGATCACACTGTTGCACTTCAGCCTGGGTGACAAGAGGAAACAGTATCATAAAGAAAGGCAGGGAGAAGGGTGGAGTCACCAGGCACCTTTTTGTTACAATTGCAGACACTCATCTGTCTGATTACTTTTCTTTTCTTTTCTTTTTTATGTGAGGTGGTTTTCACCAGGATGCCCAGGCTGACCTCGAACTCGTGACCTCAGGTGACCTGCCCACCTCGGCCTCCCAAAGTGCTAAGATTGCTGGCGTGAGTCACAGACCCCAGCACAGTCTCTCTGATTTCTTTTTAACAATAAAGTCGGCCAGCAGGCATGGCCGGGAGCTGTAATTTAGGCCTCAAAACCAATGTGGATCATGAGAAGTTGGTTTGAGACCTGACCAACATGGTGAAACCCATCTTTGAAACAAAAAAAAAAAATTTGGTTTGGCTGGCTCAGGCCTGTAATCCCAGCACTTAGAATGCTGAAGTGGGCAGATCATGAGGTCACAGGTTTGAGACTGGCCTCAAAGACACAGCACAGCTCCTATAAAAAAAAAAAAAAAAAAAAAGCTGAGGCAGGCATGTGCTCACTTCAGCACCTGCACTAAAATTGGGACTACACAGAAGGCTGGCAGCACAAAAATGACATGCAAAGAATGCAGCATTTTGTATTTTTTTTTTGTGGCTGTTTTGTGGAAATCAAATAAAGATAGATTTGAGGTACAAAAGTAAAATAGAAAGTTAGCTGGACGTGGTGGTGTGGACACCTGTAACCCAGCTACTTGAAGGGCATTGGCAGGACAATCACTTGAACCCAAAGAAAGGTGTTGCAATAAGCAAAGATCACACTGTTGCACTTCAGCCTGGGTGACAAGAGAAACAGTACATCATAAAGAAAGGCAGGAGAAGGGTGGAGTCACCAGGCACCTGGTTTTGTTACAATTGCAGACACTCATCTGTCTGATTACTTTTCTTTTCTCTTTTTATGTGAGGTGGTTTTCACTGGGATGCCCAGGCTGACCTCAAACTGTGACCTCAGGTGACCCACCTCGCCTCCCAAAGTGCTAAGATTGCTGGCATGAGTCACAGCAGCACAGTCTCTGATTTATTTTTTTAACAATAAAGTCACCAGGCAAGGTGGCTCATGGAGCCTGTAATTTAGGCGCCTCAAAAACAATGCAGATCAGAAGTTGGGTTGACCCACCCAACCAACATGGTGAAACCCATCTTTGAAACAAAAAAAAATTTGGTTTGGCTGGGCTCCTCAGGCCTGTAATCCCAGCACTTAGAATGCTGAGGCAGGCAGATCGTGAGGTCACAGGTTCGAGACTGGCCTCAAAGACACAGCACAGCCCACTCCTAAAAAAAAAAAAAAAAAAACATAAAAAGCTGAGGCAGGCATGGCATGTGCTCACTTCAGCAGCACCTGCACTAAAATTGGGATGCTACACAGAAGGCTGGCAGCACAAAAATGACATGCAAAGAATGCAGCATTCTGTATTTTTTTTTTGTGGCTGTTTTGTGGAAATCAAATAAAGACAGATTTGAGGTACAAAAAGTAAAATAGAAAGTTAGCTGGATGTGGTGTGGACACCTGTAACCCAGCTACTTGAAGGGCATTGCAGGACAATCGCTTGAACCCAAAAAAGGTGTTGCAATAAGCAAAGATCACTGTTGCACTTCAGCCTGGGTGACAAGAGGAAACAGTACATCATAAAGAAAGGCAGGAGAAGGGTGGAGTCACCAGGCACCTCGTTTTGTTACAATTGCAGACACTCATCTGTCTGATTACTTTTTTTCTTTTTATGTGAGGTGGGTTTTCACCAGGATGCCCAGGCTGACCTGAACTGACCTCAGGTGACCCACCACCTCGGCCTCCCAAAGTGCTAAGATTGCTGGTGTGAGTCACAGTGCCCAGCACAGTCTCTCTGATTTTTTTAACAATAAAGTCAGCCAGCAAGGTGGCTCATGGAGCCTGTAATTTAGGCACCTCAAAAACCAATGTGGATCACAAGAAGTTGCAGGTTTGAGACCACCAACAACATGGTGAAACCCTGTCTTGAAAAAAAAAATTTGGTTTGGCTGGGCTCCTCAGGCCTGTAATCCCAGCACTTAGAATGCTGAGGCAGAATTGTGAGGTCACAGGTTGAGACTGGCCTCAAAGACACAGCAGCCTGCTCTATAAAAAGAAAACAGAAAACATAAAAAGCTGAGGCAGGCATGGCATGTGCTCGCAGCAGCACCTGCACTAAAATTGGGATGCTACACAGAAGGCAGTGCAAAAATGACAGCAAAGAATGCAGCATTTTTTTTTTGTGGCTGTTTTGTGGAAATCAAATAAAGATAGATTTGAGGTACAAAAGTAAAATAGAAAGTTAGCTGGATGTGGTGTGGACACCTGTAACCCAGCTACTTGAAGGGCATTGCAGGACAATCTTGAACCCAAAAGAAAGGTGTTGCAATAAGCAAAGATCACTGCACTTCAGCCTGGGTGACAAGAGAAACAGTACATCATAAAGAAAGGCAGGAAGGTGGAGTCACCAGGCACCTGTTTTGTTACAATTGCACTCATCTGTCTGATTACTTTTTTTTTTCTCTTTTTTTTTGTGAGGTGGGTTTTCACCAGATGCCCAGGCTGACCTGACCTCAGGTGACCACCCGGCCTCCCAAAGTGCTAAGATTGCTGGCATGAGTCACAGTGCCAGCACAGTCTCTGATTTTTTTAACAATAAAGTCGCCAGGCAAGGTGGCTCATGGAGCCTGTAATTTGCCTCAAAAACAATGTGGGAATGAGAAGTTGCAGGTTTGACCCCGACCAACATGAAACCCATCTTTGAAACAAAAAAAAATTTGGTTTGGGCTGGGCCTCAGGCCTGTAATCCCAGCACTTAGAATGCCAAGGTGGGTGGATCATGAGGTCACAGGTTGAGACTGGCCTCAAAGACACAGCAGCCTGCTCTATAAAAAAAAAAAAAAAACAAAAAACATAAAAAGCTGAGGCAGGCATGGCATGTGCTCGCAGCACCTGCACTAAAATTGGGATGCTACACAGAAGGCTGCTGCAGCAAAAATGACAGCAAAGAATGCAGCATTCTGTATTTTTTTCTTTTGGCTGTTTTGTGGAAATCAAAAGATAGATTTGAGGTACAAAAGTAAAAATAGAAAGTTAGCTGGACGTGGTGGTGTGGACACCTGTAACCCAGCTACTTGAAGGGCATTGCAGGACAATCTTGAACCCAAAAGAAAGGTGTTGCAATAAGCAAAGATCACTGTTGCACTTCAGCCTGGGTGACAAGAGAAACAGTATGTCATAAAGAAAGGCGGGGTGGAGTCACCAGGCACCTGTTTTGTTACAATTGCAGACACTCATCTGTCTGATTACTTTTCTTTTCTCTTTTTATGTGAGGTGGGTTTTCACCAGGATGCCCAGGCTGACCTCGAACTCGTGACCTCAGGTGACCCACCACCTCGGCCTCCCAAAGTGCTAAGATTGCTGGCGTGAGTCACAGCGCCCAGCACAGTCTCTGATTTTTTTAACAATAAAGTCAGCCAGGGCAAGGTGGCTCATGGAGCCTGTAATTTAGGCCTCAAAAACCAATGTGGATCATGAGAAGTTGCAGGTTTGAGACCCTGACCAACATGGTGAAACCCTGTCTTTGAAACAAAAAAAAATTTGGGCTGGGCCTCAGGCCTGTAATCCCAGCACTTAGAATGCCAAGGAGCATCATGAGGTCACAGGTTCGAGACTGGCCTGAAAGACACAGCAGCCTGCTCTATAAAAAAAAAAAAACAAAAAACATAAAAAGCTGAGGCAGGCATGGCATGTGCTCGCAGCAGCACCTGCACTAAAATTGGGATGCTACACAGAATGGCTCAACTGCAGTGCAAAAATGACAGCAAAGAATGCAGCATTTGTATTTTTTTTGTGGCTGTTTTGTGGAAATCAAATAAAGATAGATTTGAGGTACAAAAGTAAAATAGAAAGTTAGCTGGACGTGGTGTGGACACCTGTAACCCAGCTACTTGAAGGCATTGCAGGACAATCTTGAACCCAAAAAAGGTGTTGCAATAAGCAAAGATCACTGTTGCACTTCAGCCTGGGTGACAAGAGAAAACAGTATGTCATAAAGAAAGGCGGGGTGGAGTCACCAGGCACCTGTTTTGTTACAATTGCAGACACTCATCTGTCTGATTACTTTTCTTTTTTCTTTTTATGTGAGGTGGGTTTTCACCGGGATGCCCAGGCTGACCTCGAACTCGTGACCTCAGGTGACCCACCACCTCGGCCTCCCAAAGTGCTAAGATTGCTGGCGTGAGTCACAGCGCCCAGCACAGTCTCTGATTTCTTTTTAACAATAAAGTGGCCTGGCCAGAAGGTGGCTCATGGAGCCTGTAATTTAGGCCTCAAAACCAATGTGGGTGGATCACAAGAAGTTGCAGGTTTGAGACCCTGACCAACATGAAACCCATCTTTGAAACAAAAAAAAATTTGGTTTGGGCTGCTCAGGCCTGTAATCCCAGCACTTAGAATGCTGAGGTGGGCAGATTGTGAGGTCACAGGTTCGAGACTGGCCTCAAAGACACAGCAGCCTGCTCTATAAAAAAAAAAAACAGAAAACATAAAAGATATATGGCATGTGCTCGCTGCAGCACCTGCACTAAAATTGGGATGCTACACAGAAGGCTGTGCAGCAAAAATGACATGCAAAGAATGCAGCATTTTATTTTTTTTCAGCTGTTTGTGGAAATCAAATAAAGATAGATTTGAGGTACAAAAGTAAAATAGAAAGTTAGCTGGACATGGTGGTGACACCTGTAACCCAGCTACTTGAAGGGCATTGGCAGGACAATTGAACCCAAAAAAGGTGTTGCAATAAGCAAAGATCACACTGTTGCACTTCAGCCTGGGTGACAAGAGAAACAGTACATCATAAAGAAAGGCGGGAGAAGGGTGGAGTCACCAGGCACCTTTTGTTACAATTGCAGACACTCATCTGTCTGATTACTTTTCTTTTTCTTTTTATGTGAGGTGGTTTTCACTGGGATGCCCAGGCTGACCTCAAACTCGTGACCTCAGGTGACCCACCACCGGCCTCCCAAAGTGCTAAGATTGCTGGCGTGAGTCACAGCATGGCACAGTCTCTCTGATTTTTTTTAACAATAAAGTGGCCAGCTGCAAGGTGGCTCATGGAGCCTGTAATTTAGGCCTCAAAACCAATGGTGGATCATGAGAAGTTGCAGGTTTGAGACCCTGACCAACATGGTGAAACCCTGTCTTTGAAAAAAAAATTTGGTTTGGGCTGCTCAGGCCTGTAATCCCAGCACTTAGAATGCTGAGTGGGATATCAGATCTGAGACTGGCCTCAAAGACACAGCAGCCTGCTATAAAAAAAAAACAGAAAAACATAAAAAGCTGAGGCATGGCATGTGCTTGGCAGCACCTGCACTAAAATTGGGATGCTACACAGAAGGCTGTGCAGCAAAAATGACATGCAAAGAATGCAGCATTTTATTTTTTTTCAGCTGTTTGTGGAAATCAAATAAAGATAGATTTGAGGTACAAAAAGTAAAATAGAAAGTTAGCTGGACATGGTGGTGGACACCTGTAACCCCAGCTACTTGAAGGGCATTGGCAGGACAATTGAACCCAAAAAAGGTGTTGCAATAAGCAAAGATCACACTGTTGCACTTCAGCCTGGGTGACAAGAGAAACAGTACATCATAAAGAAAGGCGGGAGAAGGGTGGAGTCACCAGGCACCTCGTTTTGTTACAATTGTTCATCTGTCTGATTACTTTTTTTCTTTTTATGTGAGGTGGGTTTTCACTGGATGCCCAGGCTGACCTGAACTCGTGACCTCAGGTGACCCACCTCGGCCTCCCAAAGTGCTAAGATTGCTGTGAGTCACAGCGCCAGCACAGTCTCTCTGATTTTTTAACAATAAAGTCAGCCAGGGCAAGGTGGCTCATGGAGCCTGTAATTTAGGTGCCTCAAAACCAATGCGGCAGATCATGAGAAGTTGCAGGTTTGAGACCCCTGACCAACATGAAACCCATCTTTGAAACAAAAAAAAATTTGGGCTGGGCTCTCAGGCCTGTAATTCCAGCCCTTAGAATGCCAAGGTGAGCAGATCATGAGGTCACAGGTTCGAGACTGGCCTCAAAGACACAGCAGCCTGCTATAAAAAAAAAACAGAAAACATAAAAAGCTGAGGCAGGCATGGCATGTGCTCAGCAGCACCTGCACTAAAATTGGGACTACAGAATGCAGTGCAAAATGACACGCAAAGAATGCAGCATTCTGTATTTTTTTCCTTTTGGCTGTTTTGTGGAAATCAAATAAAGATACATTTGAGGTAAAAAAATTAAAATAGAAAGTTAGCTGGACCTGGTGGTGTGGACACCTGTAAACCTAGCTACTTGAAGGGCATTGCAGGACAATCGCTTGAACCCAAAAGAAAGGTGTTGCAATAAGCAAAGATCACTGTTGCACTTCAGCCTGGGTGACAAGAGAAACAGTATGTCATAAAGAAAGGCGGGAAAGGGTGGAGTCACCAGGCACCTCTTTTGTTACAATTGCAGACACTCATCTGTCTGATTACTTTTTTTTCTTTTTATGTGAGGTGGGTTTTCACCGGATGCCCAGGCTCATGACCTCAGGTGACCCACCCACCTCGGCCTCCCAAAGTGCTAAGATTGCTGGCATGAGTCACAGCGCACAGTCACTCTGATTTTTTTAACAATAAAGTCAGCTGGGGCAAGGTGGCTCATGGGAGCCTGTAATTTAGGTGCCTCAAAACCAATGTGCAGAGAGATTTTGGGTTTGACCCGCCCAACCAACATGGTGAAACCCATCTTTGAAAAAAAATTTGGTTTTGGCTCCTCAGGCCTGTAATCCCAGCACTTAGAATGCTGAGGCAGGCAGATTGTGAGGTCACAGGTTCGAGACTGGCCTCAAAGACACAGCAGCCTGCTCCTATAAAAAAAACAGAAAACATAAAAAGCTGAGGCAGGCATGGCATGTGCTCACTTCAGCAGCACCTGCACTAAAATTGGGATGCTACACTGGCCGTGCAAAAATGACACGCAAAGAATGCAGCATTCTGTATTTTTTTTCTTTTGGCTGTTTTGTGAAATCAAATAAAGATAGATTTGAGGTACAAAAAGTAAAATAGAAAGTTAGCTGGACGTGGTGGACACCTGTAACCCCAGCTACTTGAAGGGCATTGCAGGACAATCACTTGAACCCAAAAAAGGTGTTGCAATAAGCAAAGATTGCACTGTTGCACTTCAGCCTGGGTGACAAGAGAAACAGTATGTCATAAAGAAAGGCGGGGAAGGTGGAGTCACCAGGCACCTCGTTTTGTTACAATTGCAGACACTCATCTGTCTGATTACTTTTTTTTCTTTTCTTTTTTTATGTGAGGTGACCACTGGGATGCCCAGGCTGACCTCGAACTCGTGACCTCAGGTGACCCACCTCCCTCCCAAAGTGCTAAGATTGCTGGCGTGAGTCACAGCGCCAGTCTCTCTGATTTCTTTTTAACAATAAATTGGCCAGCTGGGCAAGGTGGCTCATGGGAGCCTGTAATTTAGGTGCCTCAAAACCAATGTGGGTGGATCATGAGAAGTTGCAGGTTTGAGACCCACCAACCAACATGGTGAAACCATCTTTGAAACAAAAAAAAATTTGGTTTGGCTGGGCTCTCAGGCCTGTAATCCCAGCACTTAGAATGCCAAGGCAGAGATCATGAGGTCACAGGTTCGAGACTGGCCTCTAAAGACACAGCACAGCTCCCTATAAAAAAGAAAAACATAAAAAGCTGAGGCAGGCATGGCATGTGCTCGCCCAGCACCTGCACTAAAATTGGGATGCTACACAGAATGGCCATGCAAAAATGACACGCAAAGAATGCAGCATTTTTTTTTTTGGCTGTTTTGTGAAATCAAATAAAGATAGATTTGAGGTACAAAAAGTAAAATAGAAAGTTAGCTGGACGTGGTGGTGGACACCTGTAACCCCAGCTACTTGAAGGGCATTGGCAGGACAATCGCTTGAACCCAAAAGAAAGGTGTTGCAATAAGCAAAGATCACTGTTGCACTTCAGCCTGGGTGACAAGAGGAAACAGTATGTCATAAAGAAAGGTGGGAAGAAGGTGGAGTCACCAGGCACCTCGTTTTGTTACAATTGCAGACACTCATCTGTCTGATTACTTTTCTTTTTTTTCTTTTTATGTGAGGTGGTTTTCACGGGATGCCCAGGCTGACCTCGAACTCGTGACCTCAGGTGACCCACCTCGGCCTCCCAAAGTGCTAAGATTGCTGGTGAGTCACAGCGCCCAGCACAGTCTCTCTGATTTTTTTTAACAATAAATTGGCCAGGCAAGGTGGCTCATGGAGCCTGTAATTTAGGTGCCTCAAAACCAATGTGGCAGATCATGAGAAGTTGTGGTTTGAGACCGCCCGACCAACATGGTGAAACCCTGTCTTTGAAATAAAAAAAATTTGGTTTGGCTGGCTCAGGCCTGTAATCCCAGCACTTAGAATGCCAAGGTGGCAGATCGTGAGGTCACAGGTTCGAGACTGGCCTCAAAGACACAGCACAGCCCCTATAAAAAAACAGAAAACATAAAAAGCTGAGGCAGGCATGGCATGTGCTCTTTGGCACCTGCACTAAAATTGGGATGCTACACAGAAGGTGGCGCAGCAAAAATGACATGCAAAGAATGCAGCATTCTGTATTTTTTTCTTTTGGCTGTTTTGTGAAATCAAATAAAGATTTGAGGTACAAAAAGTAAAATAGAAAGTTAGCTGGACATGGTGGTGGACACCTGTAACCCCAGCTACTTGAAGGGCATTGCAGGACAATCGCTTGAACCCAAAAGAAAGGTGTTGCAATAAGCAAAGATTGCACTGTTGCACTTCAGCCTGGGTGACAAGAGAAACAGTACATCATAAAGAAAGGCGGGGGTGGAGTCACCAGGCACCTCTTTTGTTACAATTGCAGACACTCATCTGTCTGATTACTTTTTTTTCTTTTTTATGTGAGGTGGGTTTTCACCAGGATGCCCAGGCTGACCTCAAACTCGTGACCTCAGGTGACCCACCCACCTCGGCCTCCCAAAGTGCTAAGATTGCTGGTGAGTCACAGCACTGAGTCTCTCTGATTTCTTTTTAACAATAAAGTCGGCCAGGCAAGGTGGCTCATGGAGCCTGTAATTTAGGTGCCTCAAAACCAATGTGCAGATCATGAGAAGTTGTGGTTTGAGACCGCCCGACCAACATGGTGAAACCCATCTTTGAAACAAAAAAATTTGGTTTGGGCTGGCTCAGGCCTGTAATCCCAGCACTTAGAATGCTGAGGTGAGATCGTGAGGTCACAGGTTGAGACTGGCCTCAAAGACACAGCAGCTCTATAAAAACAGAAAACATAAAAAGCTGAGGCAGGCATGGCATGTGCTCACTGCAGCACCTGCACTAAAATTGGGATGCTACACAGAAGGCCAGGTGCAGCACAAAAAATGACATGCAAAGAATGCAGCATTTTTTTGTGGCTGTTTTGTGGAAATCAAATAAAGATAGATTTGAGGTACAAAATAAAATAGAAAGTTAGCTGGACGTGGTGTGTGGACACCTGTAACCCCAGCTACTTGAAGGGCATTGCAGGACAATCACTTGAACCCAAAAGAAAGGTGTTGCAATAAGCAAAGATCACTGTTGCACTTCAGCCTGGGTGACAAGAGAACATCATAAAGAAAGGCAGGAGAAGGTGGAGTCACCAGGCACCTCTTTTGTTACAATTGCAGACACTCATCTGTCTGATTACTTTTTTTTCTTTTTTTTATGTGAGGTGTTTTCACCAGGATGCCCAGGCTGACCTCAAACTGACCTCAGGTGACCCACCCACCTGCCTCCCAAAGTGCTAAGATTGCTGGTGAGTCACAGCACCCAGCACAGTCTCTGATTTCTTTTTAACAATAAAGTCGGCATGGGCGTGGCTCATGGAGCCTGTAATTTAGGTGCCTCAAAACCAATGCAGGCAGATCATGAGAAGTTGTGGTTTGAGACCCGCCCAACCAACATGGTGAAACCATCTTTGAAACAAAAAAATTTGGTTTGGGCTCCTCAGGCCTGTAATCCCAGCACTTAGAATGCCAAGGTGGCAGATCGTGAGGTCACAGGTTCGAGACTGGCCTCAAAGACAGCAGCCGCTCCTATAAAAAAAAACAGAAAACATAAAAAGCTGAGGCAGGCATGGCATGTGCTCACTTCAGCAGCACCTGCACTAAAATTGGGATGCTACAGAAGGTCAACAGCAAAAAAATGACAGCAAAGAATGCAGCATTCTGTATTTTTTCTTTTGGCTGTTTTGTGGAAATCAAATAAAGATAGATTTGAGGTACAAAAAGTAAAATAGAAAGTTAGCTGGACATGGTGGTGGACACCTGTAACCCCAGCTACTTGAAGGGCATTGCAGGACAATCACTTGAACCCAAAAGAAAGGTGTTGCAATAAGCAAAGATCACTGTTGCACTTCAGCCTGGGTGACAAGAGGAAACAGTACATCATAAAGAAAGGCAGGAGAAGGGTGGAGTCACCAGGCACCTTTTTGTTACAATTGCAGACACTCATCTGTCTGATTACTTTTCTTTTCTTTTTATGTGAGGTGGTTTTCACTGGGATGCCCAGGCTGACCTCAAACTGTGACCTCAGGTGACCCACCTGGCCTCCCAAAGTGCTAAGATTGCTGGTGAGTCACAGTGCCCAGCACAGTCTCTGATTTCTTTTTAACAATAAAGTCTGGCTGGGCAAGGTGGCTCATGGAGCCTGTAATTTAGGTGCCTCAAAACCAATGTGGATCATGAGAAGTTGCAGGTTTGAGACCCACCTGACCAACATGGTGAAACCCATCTTTGAAACAATTTTTGCTCAGTTTTCAGGCCTGTAATCCAGCACTTAGAATGCTGAGGCAGATCGTGAGGTCACAGGTTTGAGACTGGCCTCAAAGACACAGTGCATCCCCTATAAAAAAAAACAGAAAACATAAAAAGCTGAGGCAGGCATGGCATGTGCTCACTTCAGCAGCACCTGCACTAAAATTGGGATGCTACAGGGGCCGTGCAGCAAAAATGACATGCAAAGAATGCAGCATTATTTTTTTTTTTTGGCTGTTTTGTGAAATCAAATAAAGATAGATTTGAGGTACAAAAAGTAAAATAGAAAGTTAGCTGGATGGTGGTGTGGACACCTGTAACCAGCTACTTGAAGGGCATTGCAGGACAATCACTTGAACCCAAAAAGGTGTTGCAATAAGCAAAGATCACTGTTGCACTTCAGCCTGGGTGACAAGAGGAAACAGTATGTCATAAAGAAAGGCAGGAGAAGGTGGAGTCACCAGGCACCTCGTTTTGTTACAATTGCAGACACTCATCTGTCTGATTACTTTTTTTCTTTTCTTTTTATGTGAGGTGTTTTCACCGGGATGCCCAGGCTGACTGAACTCATGACCTCAGGTGACCCACCCACCTCCCAAAGTGCTAAGATTGCTGGCGTGAGTCACAGCGCCAGCACAGTCTCTGATTTTTTTTCTTTTCTTTTTATGTGAGGTGGGTTTTCACTGGGATGCCCAGGCTGACCTAAACTCGTGACCTCAGGTGACCCACCCAGCCTCCCAAAGTGCTAAGATTGCTGGCATGAGTCACAGCACCTGGCACAGTCTCTGATTTTTTTAACAATAAAGTCTGGCTGGGCAAGGTGGCTCATGGGAGCCTGTAATTTAGGTGCCTCAAAACCAATGTGGGTGGATCATGAGAAGTTGTGGTTTGAGACCCGACCAACATGGTGAAACCCATCTTTGAAACAAAAAAATTTGGTTTTGCTGGCTCTCAGGCCTGTAATCCCAGCACTTAGAATGCAGGTGGCAGATCGTGAGGTCACAGGTTTGAGACTGGCCTCAAAGACACAGCACACCTCTATAAAACAGAAAACATAAAAAGCTGAGGCAGGCATGGCATGTGCTCACTTCAGCAGCACCTGCACTAAAATTGGGATGCTACACAGAAGGCTGGTGCACAAAAATGACATGCAAAGAATGCAGCATTCATATTTTTTTTTTTGTGGAAATCAAATAAAGATAGATTTGAGGTACAAAAAGTAAAATAGAAAGTTAGCTGGACGTGGTGTGGACACCTGTAACCAGCTACTTGAAGGGCATTGGCAGGACAATTGCTTGAACCCAAAAGAAAGGTGTTGCAATAAGCAAAGATCACTGTTGCACTTCAGCCTGGGTGACAAGAGGAAACAGTACATCATAAAGAAAGGCGGGGTGAAGGGTGGAGTCACCAGGCACCTGTTTTGTTACAATTGCACTCATCTGTCTGATTACTTTTTTTCTTTTTTTCTTTTTATGTGAGGTGGGTTTTCACCAGGATGCCCAGGCTGACCTCAACTCGTGACCTCAGGTGACCACCGCCCTCGGCCTCCCAAAGTGCTAAGATTGCTGGCGTGAGTCACACCCAGCACAGTCTCTCTGATTTTTTTAACAATAAAGTCAGCCAGCCAGGCAAGGTGGCTCATGAGCCTGTAATTTAGGCCTCAAAACCAATGTGGGTGGATCATGAGAAGTTGGGTTCGAGACCGCCTGACCAACATGGTGAAACCTCTTTGAAATGAAAAAAATTTGGTTTGGGCTCTCAGGCCTGTAATCCAGCACTTAGAATGCTGAGGTGGCAGATCGTGAGGTCACAGGTTTGAGACTGGCCAGAAAACAGAAGGCAGGCATGGCTCACAGCCCAAAAATGATGCAGAAAGGCATTCATATTTTTTTTGGCTGTTTTGTGGAAATCAAATAAAGATAGATTTGAGGTACAAAAAGTAAAATAGAAAGTTAGCTGGATGGTGTGTGGACACCTGTAACCCCAGCTACTTGAAGGGCATTGCAGGACAATCGCTTGAACCCAAAAGAAAGGTGTTGCAATAAGCAAAGATTGCACTGTTGCACTTCAGCCTGGGTGACAAGAGGAAACAGTATGTCATAAAGAAAGGTGGGGGTGGAGTCACCAGGCACCTGTTTTGTTACAATTGCAGACACTCATCTGTCTGATTACTTTTTTTCTTTTTATGTGAGGTGTTTTCACCAGGATGCCCAGGCTGACCTCAACTCATGACCTCAGGTGACCCACCCACCTCGGCCTCCCAAAGTGCTAAGATTGCTGGCGTGAGTCACAGCACCCAGCACAGTCTCTCTGATTTCTTTTTAACAATAAAGTCGGCTGGCTGGGCAAGGTGGCTCATGGAGCCTGTAATTTAGGCCTCAAAACCAATGCAGGCAGATCATGAGAAGTTGCGGGTTTGAGACCCGCCCGACCAACATGGTGAAACCCATCTTTGAAAAAAAAAAAAAACAGAAAAAAATTGAGTTATGGCATGGGCACCATCAGGCCTGTGTTTAGATTTTTTTTTTTTTTCTTTTGGCTGTTTTGTGAAATCAAATAAAGATAGATTTGAGGTACAAAAAGTAAAATAGAAAGTTAGCTGGACGTGGTGTGTGGACACCTGTAACCCCAGCTACTTGAAGGGCATTGCAGGACAATCGCTTGAACCCAAAAGAAAGGTGTTGCAATAAGCAAAATCACTGTTGCACTTCAGCCTGGGTGACAAGAGGAAAACAGTACATCATAAATAATGGTGGGGAGAAAGGTGGAGTCACCAGGCACCTCGTTTTCTTACAATTGCAGACACTCATCTGTCTGATTACTTTTCTTTTTCTCTTTTATGTGAGGTGGTTTTCACTGGGATGCCCAGGCTGACCTCAACTCATGACCTCAGGTGACCTGCCCACCTTGGCCTCCCAAAGTGCTACGATTGCTGGCATGAGTCACAGCACCCGGCACAGTCTCTCTGATTTCTTTTTAACAATAAAGTCTGGCTGGGCAAGGTGGCTCATGGGAGCCTGTAATTTAGGTGCCTCAAAACCAATGTGGATCATGAGAAGTTGTGGGTTTGAGACCCGCCTGACCAACATGGTGAAACCCATCTTTGAAATGAAAAAAATTTGGTTTGGACTGGGCTCCTCAGGCCTGTAATCCCAGCACTTAGAATGCTGAGGTGGCAGATCGTGAGGTCACAGGTTGAGACTGGCCTCTAAAGACACAGCACAGCCTGCTCCCTATAAAAAAAAAAAAAAGCTGAGGCAGGCATGGCATGTGCTCACTTGGCAGCACCTGCACTAAAATTGGGATGCTACACAGAAGGGCAGCAAAAATGACATGCAAAGAATGCAGCATTCATATTTTTTTTTTTGGCTGTTTTGTGGAAATCAAATAAAGATAGATTTGAGGTACAAAAAGTAAAATAGAAAGTTAGCTGGATGTGGTGGTGTGGACACCTGTAACCCCAGCTACTTGAAGGGCATTGCAGGACAATCTTGAACCCAAAAGAAAGGTGTT
Organism: Saguinus midas; assembly: GCA_021498475.1. Classification (NCBI taxonomy): domain Eukaryota; kingdom Metazoa; phylum Chordata; class Mammalia; order Primates; family Cebidae; genus Saguinus; species Saguinus midas. The sequence continues at coordinate 172,208,284 of CM038394.1, forward strand.
GCAATAAGCAAAGATCACTGTTGCACTTCAGCCTGGGTGACAAGAGAAAACAGTACATCATAAAGAAAGGCGGGGTGAAGTGGAGTCACCAGGCACCTGTTTTGTTACAATTGCAGACACTCATCTGTCTGATTACTTTTCTTTTTTTTTATGTGAGGTGGGTTTTCACCAGGATGCCCAGGCTGACCTCAAACTCGTGACCTCAGGTGACCCACCCACCTCGGCCTCCCAAAGTGCTAAGATTGCTGGTGAGTCACAGTGCCCAGCACAGTCTCTCTGATTTTTTTAACAATAAAGTCGGCTGGCTGGGCAAGGTGGCTCATGGAGCCTGTAATTTAGGCCTCAAAACCAATGTGGATCATGAGAAGTTGTGGGTTTGAGACCCGCCCGACCAACATGGTGAAACCCATCTTTGAAACAAAAAAAATTTGGTTTGGGCTGGGCTCCTCAGGCCTGTAATCCCAGCACTTAGAATGCTGAGGTGGCAGATCGTGAGGTCACAGGTTCGAGACTGGCCTCAAAGACACAGCACAGCCCACTCCTATAAAAACAGAAAACAGAAAACATAAAAAGCTGAGGCAGGCATGGCATGTGCTCACTTGGCAGCACCTGCACTAAAATTGGGATGCTACACAGAATTGGCACAACCGCAGCAAAAATGACAGCAAAGAATGCAGCATTCATATTTTTTTTTGTGGCTGTTTTGTGGAAATCAAATAAAGATAGATTTGAGGTACAAAAAGTAAAATAGAAAGTTAGCTGGACGTGGTGTGTGGACACCTGTAACCAGCTACTTGAAGGGCATTGCAGGACAATCGCTTGAACCCAAAAGAAAGGTGTTGCAATAAGCAAAGATTGCACTGTTGCACTTCAGCCTGGGTGACAAGAGGAAAACAGTACATCATAAAGAAAGGTGGGGAGAAGGTGGAGTCACCAGGCACCTGGTTTTGTTACAATTGCACACACTCATCTGTCTGATTACTTTTTTTTTTTTTTATGTGAGGTGGTTTTCACTGGGATGCCCAGGCTGACCTCAACTCATGACCTCAGGTGACCCACCCACCTCAGCCTCCCAAAGTGCTAAGATTGCTGGTGTGAGTCACAGCACCCAGCACAGTCTCTCTGATTTCTTTTTAACAATAAAGTCGGCTGGCTGGGCAAGGTGGCTCATGGAGCCTGTAATTTAGGCCTCAAAACCAATGTGGATCATGAGAAGTTGTGGGTTTGAGACCCGCCTGACCAACATGGTGAAACCCATCTTTGAAAAAAAAAAAAATTTGGTTTGGGCTGGGCTCAGGCCTGTAATCCCAGCACTTAGAATGCTGAGGTGGCAGATCGTGAGGTCACAGGTTGAGACTGGCCTCAAAGACACAGCACAGCCCACTCCTATAAAAAAAAAAAACAGAAAACATAAAAAGCTGAGGCAGGCATGGCATGTGCTCACTTGGCAGCACCTGCACTAAAATTGGGATGCTACACAGAATTCCCCAGCACAAAATGACAGCAAAGAATGCAGCATTCATATTTTTTTTTGTGGCTGTTTTGTGGAAATCAAATAAAGATAGATTTGAGGTACAAAAAGTAAAATAGAAAGTTAGCTGGACGTGGTGTGGACACCTGTAACCAGCTACTTGAAGGGCATTGCAGGACAATCTTGAACCCAAAAGAAAGGTGTTGCAATAAGCAAAGATCACTGTTGCACTTCAGCCTGGGTGACAAGAGAAAACAGTATGTCATAAAGAAAGGCGGGGTGAAGGGTGGAGTCACCAGGCACCTCGTTTTGTTACAATTGCAGACACTCATCTGTCTGATTACTTTTCTTTTTCTCTTTTATGTGAGGTGGGTTTTCACCAGGATGCCCAGGCTGACCTCGAACTTGTGACCTCAGGTGACCCACCCACCTCGGCCTCCCAAAGTGCTAAGATTGCTGGTGTGAGTCACAGTGCCCAGCACAGTCTCTCTGATTTCTTTTTAACAATAAAGTCAGCAGGCTGCAAGGTGGCTCATGGAGCCTGTAATTTAGGCCTCAAAACCAATGCAGGATCATGAGAAGTTGCGGGTTTGAGACCCGCCTGACCAACATGGTGAAACCCTGTCTTTGAAATGAAAAAAATTTGGTTTGGGCTGGGCTCCTCAGGCCTGTAATCCCAGCACTTAGAATGCTGAGGCAGATCGTGAGGTCACAGGTTCGAGACTGGCCTCAAAGACACAGCACAGCCCACTCCTATAAAAAAAAACAGAAAACATAAAAAGCTGAGGCATGGCATGTGCTTGGCAGCACCTGCACTAAAATTGGGATGCTACACAGAAGGCTCACAGCAGCAAAAATGACACAAAGAATGCAGCATTCATATTTTTTTTTTGGCTGTTTTGGAAATCAAATAAAGATAGATTTGAGGTACAAAAAGTAAAATAGAAAGTTAGCTGGACGTGGTGGTGTGGACACCTGTAACCAGCTACTTGAAGGGCATTGCAGGACAATCTTGAACCCAAAAGAAAGGTGTTGCAATAAGCAAAAATCGAACTGCTGCATTTCAGTCTGGGTGACAAGAGGGAAACTGTACATCATAAATAAAGGTGAAAAGAAAAATGGAGTCACCAGGCATCTCGTTTTGTTACAATTGCAGACATTCTTCTGTCTGATTACTTTTATTTTTCTTTTCCTCTTATATGTAAGGTGGGTTTTCACTGGGATGCCCAGGATGAACTCGAAATTATAACCTCAGGTGACCTGAACACCTCGGCCTCCCAAAGTGCGAAGATTGCTGGCATGAGTCACAGCACCTGGCACAATGTCTTTGATTTATTTTTTAACAATAAATGTGGCCAGCCGGGCAAGGTGGCTCATGGGAGCCTGTAATTTAGGTGCCTTGAAAACCAATGCGGGTGGATCATGAGAAGTTGCGGGTTCGAGACCCGCTCGACCAACGTGATGAATTCCCATCATTGAAATAAAAAAAAAGTATTTGGGTTGGGCTGGGCTCCTCAAGCCTTTAATCCCAGCACTTAGAATGCTGAGGTGGCAGATCGTGAGGTCACAGGTTCGAGACTGGCCTAAAGACACAGCACAGCCTGCTCCCTAAAAAAAAAACAGAAAACATAAAAAGCTGAGGCAGGCATGGCATGTGCTCACTTCAGCAGCACCTGCACTAAAATTGGGATGCTACACAGAAGGCGGCATGGCATGCGCAAAAATGACAGCAAAGAATGCAGCATTTTGTATTTTTTTTTGTGGCTGTTTTGTGGAAATCAAATAAAGATAGATTTGAGGTACAAAAAGTAAAATAGAAAGTTAGCTGGACGTGGTGTGGACACCTGTAACCCAGCTACTTGAAGGGCATTGGCAGGACAATTGCTTGAACCCAAAAGAAAGGTGTTGCAATAAGCAAAATCACTGTTGCACTTCAGCCTGGGTGACAAGAGAAAACAGTACATCATAAAGAAAGGTGGGGAGAAGGTGGAGTCACCAGGCACCTGTTTTGTTACAATTGCAGACACTCATCTGTCTGATTACTTTTCTTTTTCTTTTTATGTGAGGTGGTTTTCACTGGGATGCCCAGGCTGACCTCAAACTCGTGACCTCAGGTGACCCACCACCTCAGCCTCCCAAAGTGCTAAGATTGCTGGCATGAGTCACAGCCCAGCACAGTCTCTCTGATTTCTTTTTAACAATAAAGTCGGCCAGCTGGGCAAGGTGGCTCATGGAGCCTGTAATTTAGGCACCTCAAAACCAATGCGGATCATGAGAAGTTGCAGGTTTGAGACCCGCCCGACCAACATGGTGAAACCCATCTTTGAAACAAAAAAAATTTGGTTTGGCTGGGCTCCTCAGGCCTGTAATCCCAGCACTTAGAATGCTGAGGCAGATCGTGAGGTCACAGGTTGAGACTGGCCTAAAGACACAGTGCAGCCCACTCCTATAAAAAAAAAAAAACAGAAAAACATAAAAAGCTGAGGCAGGCATGGCATGTGCTCACTTCAGCAGCACCTGCACTAAAATTGGAATGCTACACAGAAGGCTGGTGCACAAAAAATGACAGCAAAGAATGCAGCATTCATATTTTTTTGGCTGTTTGTGGAAATCAAATAAAGATAGATTTGAGGTACAAAAAGTAAAATAGAAAGTTAGCTGGACGTGGTGGTGTGGACACCTGTAACCCCAGCTACTTGAAGGGCATTGGCAGGACAATCTTGAACCCAAAAGAAAGGTGTTGCAATAAGCAAAGATTGCACTGTTGCACTTCAGCCTGGGTGACAAGAGGAAACAGTACATCATAAAGAAAGGTGGGGAGAAGGTGGAGTCACCAGGCACCTGTTTTGTTACAATTGCAGACACTCATCTGTCTGATTACTTTTCTTTTTCTTTTTATGTGAGGTGGGTTTTCACCAGGATGCCCAGGCTGACCTCGAACTCATGACCTCAGGTGACCACCCACCTCAGCCTCCCAAAGTGCTAAGATTGCTGGCATGAGTCACAGCCCAGCACAGTCTCTCTGATTTTTTTTAACAATAAAGTCAGCTGCCAGGCAAGGTGGCTCATGGGAGCCTGTAATTTAGGCCTCAAAACCAATGCGGATCATGAGAAGTTGCAGGTTTAAGACCCGCCCGACCAACATGGTGAAACCCATCTTTGAAATGAAAAAAAATTTGGTTTGGGCTGGGCTCCTCAGGCCTGTAATCCCAGCACTTAGAATGCTGAGGCAGATCGTGAGGTCACAGGTTTGAGACTGGCCTCTAAAGACACAGCACAGCTCCCTATAAAAACAGAAAACATAAAAAGCTGAGGCAGGCATGGCATGTGCTCACTTCAGCAGCACCTGCACTAAAATTGGGATGCTACACAGAAGGCTGGCCTGGCCGCAGCACAAAAATGACATGCAAAAAGAAATGCAGCTTTTCGTATTTCTTTTTTCCTTTTGGCTGTTTTGTTGAAATGAAATAAAGATAGATTTGAGGTACAAAAAGTAAAATAGAAAGTTAGCTGGATGTGGTGGTGTGGACACCTGTAACCCCAGCTACTTGAAGGGCATTGCAGGACAATCTTGAACCCAAAAGAAAGGTGTTGCAATAAGCAAAGATTGCACTGTTGCACTTCAGCCTGGGTGACAAGAGAAACAGTATGTCATAAAGAAAGGTGGGAGAAGGGTGGAGTCACCAGGCACCTGGTTTTGTTACAATTGCAGACACTCATCTGTCTGATTACTTTTCTTTTTCTTTTTATGTGAGGTGGTTTTCACCGGGATGCCCAGGCTGACCTCGAACTCGTGACCTCAGGTGACCCACCTCGGCCTCCCAAAGTGCTAAGATTGCTGTGAGTCACAGCACCCAGCACAGTCTCTCTGATTTCTTTTTAACAATAAATTCCACAGGCAAGGTGGCTCATGGAGCCTGTAATTTAGGTGCCTCAAAACCAATGTGGCAGATCATGAGAAGTTGTGGTTTGAGACCCGCCTGACCAACATGGTGAAACCTGTCTTTGAAATGAAAAAAAATTTGGTTTGGGCTGGGCTCCTCAGGCCTGTAATCCCAGCACTTAAAATGCTGAGGCGAGAAAATCGTGACGACAAAGGTTCGAGACTGGCCTCCAAAGACACAGCACAGCTCACTTCCTATTAAAAAAAAAAAAAAAACAGAAAAACATAAAAAGCTGAGGCAGGCATGGCATGTGCTCACTTCAGCAGCACCTGCACTAAAATTGGGATGCTACACAGAAGGCTGGTGGCCACAGTGCAAAAATGACAGCAAAGAATGCAGCATTCATATTTTTTTTTGGCTGTTTTGTGGAAATCAAATAAAGATAGATTTGAGGTACAAAAAGTAAAATAGAAAGTTAGCTGGTGGTGTGGACACCTGTAACCCCAGCTACTTGAAGGGCATTGGCAGGACAATCACTTGAACCCAAAAGAAAGGTGTTGCAATAAGCAAAGATCACTGTTGCACTTCAGCCTGGGTGACAAGAGAAAACAGTACATCATAAAGAAAGGTGGGAGAAGGGTGGAGTCACAAGGCACCTCATTTTGTTGCAATTGCAGTAATTTGTCTGATTTCTTTTCTTTTTCTTTTTTTATGTGAGGATGGTTTTCACCGGGATGCTCAGGCTGACCTCGAACTCGTGACCTCAGGTGACCCACCCACCTCGGCCTCCCAAAGTGCTAAGATTGCTGGTGTGAGTCACAGCACCCAGCACAGTCTCTGATTTTTTAACAATAAAGTCAGCTGGGCAAGGTGGCTCATGGGAGCCTGTAATTTAGGTGCCTCAAAAACCAATGCGGGTGGATCATGAGAAGTTGCAGGTTCGAGACCCGCCCGACCAACATGGTGAAACCCCATCTTTGAAATGAAAAAAATTTGGTTTGGGCTTGGCTCCTCAGGCCTGTAATCCCAGCACTTAGAATGCCGAGGCAGGCAGATCATGAGGTCACAGGTTCGAGACTGGCCTCTAAAGACACAGCACAGCTCCCTATAAAAAACAGAAAACAGAAAACATAAAAAGCTGAGGCAGGCATGGCATGTGCTCGCTTCGGCAACACCTGCACTAAAATTGGGAGGCTACACAGAAGGCTGGTTTCACCACATTGCAAAAATGACATGCAAAGAAATGCAGCATTTCATATTTTTTTTTTCTTTTGGCTGTTTGTGGAAATCAAATAAAGATAGATTTGAGGTACAAAAAGTAAAATAGAAAGTTAGCTGGATGTGGTGGTGTGGACACCTGTAACCCCAGCTACTTGAAGGGCATTGGCAGGACAATTGCTTGAACCCAAAAGAAAGGTGTTGCAATAAGCAAAGATCACACTGTTGCACTTCAGCCTGGGTGACAAGAGGAAACAGTACATCATAAAGAAAGGTGGGAGAAGGGTGGAGTCACCAGGCACCTCTTTTGTTACAATTGCAGACACTCATCTGTCTGATTACTTTTCTTTTCTTTTCTTTTTATGTGAGGTGTGTTTTCACTGGATGCCCAGGCTGACCTCGAACTCGTGACCTCAGGTGACCCACCCACCTCGGCCTCCCAAAGTGCTAAGATTGCTGGCGTGAGTCACAGCACCCAGCACAGTCTCTCTGATTTCTTTTTAACAATAAAGTCTGCCAGCTGGGCAAGGTGGCTCATGGATGCCTGTAATTTAGGTGCCTGAAAACCAATGCTGGCTGATCACAAGAAGTTACAGATTCGAGACCCACCCAACCAGCATGGTGAAAACCCGTCTTTGGAACAAAAAAAAGTTTGGTTCTGGCTAGGCTCCTCAGGCCTGTAATCCCAGCACTTATAATGCCGAGGTGGGCAAATCATGAGGTCACAGGTTTGAGACTGGCCTCAAAGACACAGCACAGCCACTCCTATAAAAAAAAAAAACAGAAAAACATAATAAAGCTGATGTAGGCATGGCATGTGCTCACTACAGCAGCACCTGCACTAAAATTGGGATGCTACACAGAAGGCTGGCTGCAGCAAAAATGACATGCAAAGAAATGCAGCATTTGTATTTTTATTTGTGTGGCTGATTTGTGGAAATCAAATAAAGATAGATTTGAGGTACAAAAAATGTAAAAATAGAAAGTTAGCTGTACGTGGTGGTGTGGACACCTGTAACACCACCTACTTGAAGGGAATTGGCAGGACAATCGCTTGAACCCAAAAAACAGGTGTTGCAGTAAGCAAAGATCACACTGCTGCACTTCAGCCTGGGTGACAAGAGGGAAACAGTACATCATAAAGAGAGGCGGAATGAAGGGTGGACTCACCGGCACCTATTTTTGTTACAATTGCAGACACTCATCTGTCTTATTACTTTTCTTTTTCTTTTTCTTTTTTTATGTGAGGTGGGTTTTCACTGGGATTCCCAGGCTGACCTCAAACTCATGAACTCAGGTGACCCACCACCTTGGCCTCCCAAAGTGCTAAGATTGCTAGCGTGAGTCACAGCACCCGGCAGTCATTCTGATTACTGTTTTAAAAATAAAGTCGGCCAGCTGGGAAAGGTGACACATTGGAGACTGTAATTTAGGTGCCTCGATAACCAATGCATGCGGAACATGAAAAGTTGTGGGTTCAAGACCCGACCGAACAACATGGTGAAACCCCATCTTTGAAACAAAAAAAATTTGGTTTGCGCTCGGCTCCTCAGGCCTGTAATCCCAGCACTTAGAATGCCGAGGCGGGCAGATCATGAGGTCAAAGATTCGAGACTGGCCTCTAAAGACACAGCGCAGCCCACTCCCTATAAAAAAAAAACAGAAAAACATAAAAAAGCTGAAGCAGGCATGGCATGTGCTCACTTCAGCAGCCCCTGCACTAAATTTGGGATGCGACAAAGTGAGCCAGCATGGCCGCTTTGCAATAATGACACGCAAAGAAATGCAGCGTTTCGTATTTTTTTCTTTTGCAGCTTTTTTTGAAATTAAATAAACATAGATTTGAAGTACAAAAAGTAAAAATAAAAAGTTAGCTGGACATCGTGGTGTGGATACCTGTAATCTTAGCTACTTGAAGGGCATTGGCAGGACAATCACGTGAACCCAAAAAAAAGGTGTTGCAATAAGCAAAGATTGCACTGTTGCACTTCAGCCTGGGTGACAAGAGGAAAACAGTACATCATAAAGAAAGGAGGGGAGAAGGTGGAGTCACCAGGCACCTCTTTTTGTTACAATTGCAGACACTCATCTGTCTGATTACTTTTCTTTTTCTTTTCTCTTTTTATGTGAGGTGAGTTTTCACTGGGATGCCCAGGCTGACCTCGAACTCATGACCTCAGGTGACCCACCACCTCAGCCTCCCAAAGTGCTAAGATTGCTGGCATGAGTCACAGCACCCAGCACATTCTCTCTGATTTTTTTTAACAATAAATTGGCTGGCCAGGCAAGGTGGCTCATGGAGCCTGTAATTTAGGTGCCTCAAAAACCAATGCAGGCAGATCACGAGAAGTTGTGGGTTCAAGACCCACCTGACCAACATGGTGAAACCCCATCTTTGAAATGAAAAAAAATTTGGTTTGGGCTGGGCTCCTCAGGCCTGTAATCCCAGCACTTAGAATGCTGAGGCAGGCAGATCATGAGGTCACAGGTTCGAGACTGGCCTCAAAGACACAGCAGCCTGCTCCCTATAAAAAAAAAAAAAAAAAACATAAAAAGCTGAGGCAGGCATGGTGTGTGCTCTCTTCAGCAGCACATGCACTAAAATTGGAATGCTACACAGAAGGCCAGCTGGCCACAAGCAAAAATGACACAAAGAATGCAGCATTCTGTATTTTTTCTTTTGGCTGTTTTGTGGAAATCAAATAAAGATAGATTTGAGGTACAAAAAGTAAAAATAGAAAGTTAGCTGGACGTGGTGGTGTGGACACCTGTAACCCACCTATTTGAAGGGCATTGGCAGGACAATCGCTTGAACCCAAAAAAAGGTGTTGCAATAAGCAAAGATTGCACTGTTGCACTTCAGCCTGGGTGACAAGAGGAAAACAGTACATCATAAAGAAAGGCGGGAGAAGGGTGGAGTCACCAGGCACCTCGTTTTGTTACAATTGCAGACACTCATCTGTCTGATTACTTTTCTTTTTCTTTTTCTCTTTTTTATGTGAGGTGGTTTTCACTGGGATGCCCAGGCTGACCTCGAACTGGTGACCTCAGGTGACCTGACCACCTCAGCCTCCCAAAGTGTTAAGATTTCTGGCATGAGTCACAGCAGCCAGCACAGTCTCTCTGATTTCTTTTTAACAATAAATTGGCCGGCCAGGCAAGGTGGCTCATGGGAGCCTGTAATTTAGGTGCCTCGAAAACCAATGCAGGCAGATCACGAGAAGTTGCAGGTTCGAGACCCGCCCGACCAACATGGTGAAACCCCATCTTTGAAATGAAAAAAAAAAATTTGGTTTGGGCTGGGCTCCTCAGGCCTGTAATCCCAGCACTTAGAATGCTGAGGCAGGCAGATTGTGAGGTCACAGGTTTGAGACTGGCCTCTAAAGACACAGCACAGCCTGCTCCCTATAAAAAAAAAACAGAAAAACATAAAAAGCTGAGGCAGGCATGGCATGTGCTCACTTCAGCAGCACCTGCACTAAAATTGGGATGCTACACAGAAGGCTGGCATGGCCGCAGCACAAAAATGACAAGCAAAGAATGCAGCTTTCGTATTTTTTTTTCTTGTGGCTGTTTTGTGGAAATCAAATAAAGATAGATTTGAGGTACAAAAAGTAAAAATAGAAAGTTAGCTGGACGTGGTGGTGTGGACACCTGTAACCCAGCTACTTGAAGGGCATTGGCAGGACAATTGCTTGAACCCAAAAGAAAGGTGTTGCAATAAGCAAAGATCACTGTTGCACTTCAGCCTGGGTGACAAGAGGAAAACAGTACATCATAAAGAAAGGTGGGGAGAAGGGTGGAGTCACCAGGCACCTCGTTTTGTTACAATTGCAGACACTCATCTGTCTGATTACTTTTTTTTTCTTTTTTATGTGAGGTGGTTTTCACTGGGATGCCCAGGCTGACCTCAAACTCGTGACCTCAGGTGACCCACCCACCTAGGCCTCCCAAAGTGCTAAGATTGCTGGCATGAGTCACAGCACCAGCACAGTCTCTCTGATTTTTTTAACAATAAATTGGCTGGCCAGGCAAGGTGGCTCATGGAGCCTGTAATTTAGGCGCCTCAAAACCAATGCAGGCAGATCATGAGAAGTTGTGGGTTCAAGACCCACCCAACCAACATGGTGAAACCCCATCTTTGAAACAAAAAAAAATTTGGTTTGGGCTCCTCAGGCCTGTAATCCCAGCACTTAGAATGCCGAGGTGGGCAGATCATGAGGTCACAGGTTTGAGACTGGCCTCTAAAGACACAGCACAGCCTGCTCCCTATAAAAAAAAAAAAAAAAAAACATAAAAAGCTGAGGCAGGCATGGCATGTGCTCGCTTCAGCAGCACCTGCACTAAAATTGGGACACTACACAGAAGGCTGGCATGGCAGCACAAAAATGACACAAAGAATGCAGCATTCTGTATTTTTTTTGTTGTGGCTGTTTTGTGGAAATCAAATAAAGATAGATTTGAGGTACAAAAAGTAAAAATAGAAAGTTAGCTGGATGTGGTGGTGTGGACACCTGTAACACCAGCTACTTGAAGGGCATTGGCAGGACAATCGCTTGAACCCAAAAGAAAGGTGTTGCAATAAGCAAAGATTGCACTGTTGCACTTCAGCCTGGGTGACAAGAGAAAACAGTACATCATAAAGAAAGGTGGGGAGAAGGGTGGAGTCACCAGGCACCTGTTTTGTTACAATTGCAGACACTCATCTGTCTGATTACTTTTCTTTTTCTTTTTTATGTGAGGTGGTTTTCACCGGGATGCCCAGGCTGACCTCAAACTCATGACCTCAGGTGACCCACCCACCTTGGCCTCCCAAAGTGCTAAGATTGCTGGCGTGAGTCACAGCACCCAGCACAGTCTCTCTGATTTCTTTTTAACAATAAATTCGGCCAGCCAAAGGTGGCTCATGGAGCCTGTAATTTAGGCCTCAAAACCAATGCAGATCACGAGAACTTGCAGGTTCGAGACCCACTCGACCAACATGGTGAAACCCCGTCTTTGAAACAAAAAAAAATTTGGTTTGGGCTGGGATCCTCAGGCCTGTAATCCCAGCACTTAGAATGCTGAGGCAAGCAGATCGTGAGGTCACAGGTTGAGACTGGCCTGGAAAGACACAGCACAGCCCACTCCCTATAGAAAACAGAAAAACATAAAAAGCTGAGGCAGGCATGGCATGTGCTCGCTTCAGCAGCACCTGCACTAAAATTGGGATGCTACACAGAAGGCTGGCATGGCAGCACAAAAATGACACAAAGAATGCAGCATTCTGTATTTTTTTTTTTTTTTCTTGTGGCTGTTTTGTGGAAATCAAATAAAGATAGATTTGAGGTACAAAAAGTAAAAATAGAAAGTTAGCTGGATGTGGTGGTGTGGACACCTGTAACCCCAGCTACTTGAAGGGCATTGGCAGGACAATCACTTGAACCCAAAAGAAAGGTGTTGCAATAAGCAAAGATCACACTGTTGCACTTCAGCCTGGGTGACAAGAGGAAACAGTACATCATAAAGAAAGGTGGGGAGAAGGGTGGAGTCACCAGGCACCTCTTTTGTTACAATTGCAGACACTCATCTGTCTGATTACTTTTCTTTTTCTTTTCTCTTTTTTATGTGAGGTGGGTTTTCACCAGGATGCCCAGGCTGACCTCAAACTCATGACCTCAGGTGACCCACCCACCTGGCCTCCCAAAGTGCTAAGATTGCTGGCGTGAGTCACAGCACCCAGCACAGTTTCTCTGATTTCTTTTTTAACAATAAAGTCGGCCAGCTGGGCAAGGTGGCTCATGGGAGCCTGTAATTTAGGTGCCTCAAAACCAATGCAGAACATGAGAAGTTGTGGGTTTGAGACCCGCCTGACCAACATGGTGAAACCCCATCTTTGAAACAAAAAAAAATTTGTTTTGCACTCGGCTCCTCAGGCCTGTAATCCCAGCACTTAGAATGCTGAGGTGGGAAGATCATGAGGTCACAGGTTGAGACTGGCCTCTAAAGACACAGCACAGCCCACTCCTATAAAAAACAGAAAACATAAAAAGCTGAGGCAGGCATGGCATGTGCTTGCTTCAGCAGCACCTGCACTAAAATTGGGATGCTACACAGAAGGCCAGCATGGCTGTGGTGCAAAAATGACACGCAAAGAATGCAGCATTCTGTATTTTTTTTTTGTGGCTGTTTTGTGAAATCAAATAAAGATAGATTTGAGGTACAAAAAAGTAAAAATAGAAAGTTAGCTGGATGTGGTGGTGTGGACACCTGTAACACCAGCTACTTGAAGGGCATTGGCAGGACAATCACTTGAACCCAAAAATGGTGTTGCAATAAGCAAAGATCACTGTTGCACTTCAGCCTGGGTGACAAGAGGAAACAGTACATCATAAAGAAAAGTGGGGAGAAGGGTGGAGTCACCAGGCACCTTTTTGTTACAATTGCAGACACTCATCTGTCTGATTACTTTTCTTTTTCTTTTTTTTTTTATGTGAGGTGGGTTTTCACTGGGATGCCCAGGCTGACCTCGAACTCGTGACCTCAGGTGACCACCCACCTCGGCCTCCCAAAGTGCTAAGATTGCTGGCGTGAGTCACAGCACCCAGCACAGTCACTCTGATTACTTTTTAACAATAAAGTCGGCCAGCTGGGCAAGGTGGCTCATGGGAGTCTGTAATTTAGGTGCCTCGAAAACCAATGCAGAACATGAGAAGTTGTGGGTTTGAGACCCGCCTGACCAACATGGTGAAACCTTGTCTTTGAAATGAAAAAAAAAAATTTGTTTTTGGCTCAGCTATTTAGGCCTATAATCCCAGCACTTAGAATGCTGAGGAGGGAAGATCATGAGGTCAAAGGTTTGAGACTGGCCTCTAAAGACACAGCACAGCCTGCTCCCTATAAAAAACAGAAAAACATAAAAAGCTGAGGCAGGCATGGCATGTGCTCGCTTCAGCAGCACCTGCACTAAAATTGGGATGCTACACAGAAGGCCAGCATGGCTGTGGTGCAAAAATGACACGCAAAGGAATGCAGAGTTCTGTATTTTTTTTTTTGCGGCTGTTTTGTGGAAATCAAATAAAGATAGATTTGAGGTACAAAAAGTAAAAATAGAAAGTTAGCTGGATGTGGTGCTGTGGACACCTGTAACACCAGCTACTTGAAGGGCATTGGCAGGACAATCACTTGAACCCAAAAAAGGTGTTGCAATAAGCAAATATCACACTGTTGCACTTCAGCCTGGGTGACAAGAGAAAACAGTACATCATAAAGAAAGGCGGGGTGAAGGGTGGAGTCACCAGGCACCTCTTTTGTTACAATTGCAGACACTCATCTGTCTGATTACTTTTCTTTTCTTTTTTTTTTTATGTGAGGTGGGTTTTCACTGGGATGCCCAGGCTGACCTCAAACTCGTGACCTCAGGTGACCCACCCACCATGGCCTCCCAAAGTGCTAAGATTGCTGGCGTGAGTCACAGCACCCAGCACAGTCACTCTGATTACTTTTTAACAATAAATTTGGCCAGCCAGGCAAGGTGGCTCATGGGAGTCTGTAATTTAGGCACATTGATAATCAATATGTGCAGAACATAAAAAGTTGTGGGTTCGAGACCTGCCTGACCAACATGGTGCAAACCCATCTTTGAAACACAAAAAAATTTGGTTTGCGCTCGGATTTTCAGGCCTGTATTCCCAACACTTACAATGCTGAGGTGGGCAGATCATGAGGTCAAAGGTTCTAGACTGGCCTCTAAAAACACAGTGCAGCCTGCTCCCTATAAAAACAGAAAAACAGAAAACATAAAAAGCTGAGGCAGGCATGGCATGTGCTCGCTTCAGCAGCACCTGCACTAAAATTGGGATGCTACACAGAAGGCCAGCATGGCCACATCGCAAAAATGACACACAAAGAAATGCAGCTTTTGTATTTTTTTTCTTTTCAGCTGTTTTGTGGAAATCAAATAAAGATAGATTTGAGGTACAAAAAGTAAAAATAGAAAGTTAGCTGGACATGGTGGTGTGGATACCTGTAATCCCAGCTACTTGAAGGGCATTGGCAGGACAATCACGTGAACCCAAAAGAAATGTGTTGCAATATGCAAAGATTGCACTGTTGCACTTCAGCCTGGGTGACAAGAGAAAAACAGTACATCATAAAGAAAGGTGGGGATAAGGGTGGAGTCACCAGGCACCTCGTTTTGTTACAATTGCAGACACTCATCTGTCTGATTACTTTTCTTTTTCTCTTTTTTATGTGAGGTGGGTTTTCACTGGGATGCCCAGGCTGACCTCAAACTTGTGACCTCAGGTGACCCGACCACCTTGGCCTCCCAAATTGCTAAGATTGCTGGCATGAGTCACAGCACCCAGCACAGTCTGTCTGATCTTTTTTTAACAATAAATCAGCTTGCCAGGCAAGGTGGCTCATGGGAGACTATAATTTAGGCTCCTTGAAAATGAATGTGGGCAGATCATGAGAAGTTGCGGGTCCAAGACTTGCTTGACCAACATTGTGAAACACTTTCTTTGAAATGAAAAATAAATTTGGTTTGGGCTTGGATCCTCAGGCCTGTAATCCCAGCACTTAGAATGCTGAGGCGAGCAGATCATGAGGTCACAGGTTTGAGACTGGCCTGGAAAGACACAGCACAGCCTGCTCCCTATAAAAACAGAAAACATAAAAAGCTGAGGCAGGCATGGCATGTGCTCGCTTCGGCAGCACCTGCACTAAAATTGGGACGCTACACAGAAGGCTGGCATGGCTGCAGTGCAAAAATGACATGCAAAGAAATGCAGCATTCCATATTTTTTTTTTTGGCTGTTTTTTGGAAATCAAATAAAGATAGATTTGAGGTACAAAAAGTAAAAATAGAAAGTTAGCTGGACATGGTGGTGTGGACACCTGTAACCCCAGCTACTTGAAAACCATTGGAAGGACAATCGCTTGAACCCAAAAGAAAAGTGTTGCAATAAGCAAAGATTGCACTGCTGCACTTCAGCCTGGGTGACAAGAGGAAAACAGTATGTCATAAAGAAAGGTGGGGAAGGTGGAGTCACCAGGCACCTCGTTTTGTTACAATTGCAGACACTCATCTGTCTGATTACTTTTCTTTTTTTTCTTTTTATGTGAGGTGGGTTTTCACTGGGATGCCCAGGCTGACCTCGAACTCATGACCTCAGGTGACCTGCCCACCTCAGCCTCCCAAAGTGCTAAGATTGCTGGCATGAGTCACAGCACCCAGCACAGTCTCTCTGATTTCTTTTTAACAATAAAGTCTGCCAGCTGGGCAAGGTGGCTCATGGGAGCCTGTAATTTAGGCCTCAAACCAATGTGTGGATCACAAGAAATTGTGGGTTTGAGACCCGCCCTACCAACATGGTGAAATCCTGTCTTTGAAATAAAAAAAAATTTGGTTTTAGCTTGGCTCCTCAGGCCTGTAATCCCAGCACTTAGAATGCTGATGTGGATGGATCATGAGGTCACAGAATCAAGACAGGCCTCTTAAGAAATTGCACAGCCCACTCCCTATAAAAAAATACAGAAAATCATAACAAAGCTGAGGCAGGCATGGCATGTGCTCACTTCAGCAGCACCTGCACTAAAACCGAGATGCTAAACAGAAGGCTGGCGTGGCCTCAGCACAAAAAATGACACGCAAAGGAATGCAGGTTTCTGTACATTTTTTCTTGTGGCTGTTCTGTGGAAATTAAATAAAGATCAATTTGGGGTACAAAAAAAGTAAAAATAGAAATTTAGCTCAATGTGGTGGTGTGGACACATGTAGCCCCAGCTATTTGAAGGGCATTGACAGGAAAATCGTTTGAATCCAAAAGAAAGGTGTTGTAATATGCAAAAATCGAACTGCTGCACTTCAGCCTGGGTGACAAAAGGGAGCATGTATGTCATAAATAAAGGCAGGGAGAAGGGTGGAGTCACCGGGCACCTCTGTTTGTTACAATTGCAGACACTCATTGGTCTGATTGCTTTCCTTATTTTTTTTCTCTTTTTTTATGTGAGGTGTGTTTTCACCATAATGCCCAGGCTGACCTCAAACCCATCAGGTGACCCATTTACCTCAGCCTACCAAATTTCTAAGATTTCTGGCATGAGTCACAGCGCCCGAAACTGTCACCCAGATTTCAGTTTTAACAATAAATTCAACCAGCAAAACAAGATGGCTCATGGGAGTCTGTAATTTAGGCACCTCAATAACCAATGCGTGCAGAACACAAGAAGTTGCGGGTTCGAGGCCCACTTGAACAACATGATGAAACCCCATCTTTAAAACGAAAAAAAAAATTTGTTTTGTGCTCAGCTCCTCAGGCCTGTAATCCTAGGACTTAGAATGCTGAGGCGGGCAGATTGTGAGGTCAAAGGTTCAAGACTGACCTCGGAAGACACAGGGCAGCCTGCTCCCTATAAAAAACAAAAAAAGTGAAAAACATAAAAAAGCTGAGGCAGGCATGGCATGTGCTGGCTTCTGCCACAAAGCAACTAAAATTGGGACACTACACAGAAGGCTGGTGTGGCTGAAGCAAAAAAATGGCATGCAAAAGAATGCAGGTTTCTGTATTTTATTTTTTTGTGGCTTTTTCATGGAAATAAAATAAAGATAGATTTGAGGTACAAAAAGTAAAAATAGAAAGTTTGCTGGAAGTGGTGGTGTGGTCCCCTGTAACCTCAGTTACTTGAAGAGCATTGCCAGGACAATCGCTTGAACCCAAGAGAAAGGTGTTGCAATATGCAAAGATCACACTGCTGTACTTCAAACTGGGTGACAAGAGAAAAAAGGTATGTCATAAAGAAAGGTGGGGCAAAGGGTTGAATCACCAGGCCGCTCTGTTTGTTACAATTGCAGACACTCATCTGTCTAATTACTTTTCTTTTTCTTTTTCTCTATTTTATGTGAGGTGCTTTCACTGGGATGCCCAGGCTTACCTCAAACTTGTGATCTCAGGTGACCTGCCCACCTTGGCCTTCCAAAGTGCTAAGTTTGCTAGCGTAAGTCACAGCACCGGGCACAGTCACTCTGATTACTTTTTTTTATTGCATTATAGGTTTTGGGGTACATGTGCAGAATGTGCAAGACAGTTGCATAGGTACACACGTGGCAGTGTGTTCTGCTGCCTTCCTCCCCTTCACCCACACTTGGCATTCATCCCCAGGCTATTTCTCCCCAGCCCCCCCACTGTCCCTCCCCCATTCCCCCCAATAGACCCCAGTGTATAGTAGACCACCTCTCTGTGTCCATGTGTTCTCATTTTTCTCACCCACCTGTGAGTGAGTATATGCGGTATTTCTTTTTCTGTTCTTGTGTCAGTTTGCTGAGAATGATCTCCAGATTCATCTATGTCCTTACAAAGGACACAAACTCATCATTTTTGATTGCTGCATAATATTCCATGGTGTATATGTGCCATATTTTCCCAGTCCAGTCTATCATCGATGGGCATTTGGGTTGGTTCCAGTTCTTTGCTATTTTAAACAGTGCTGCAATGAACATTCGTGCGCATGTGTCCTTATAGTAGAACGATTTATAGTCCTTTGGATATATACCCAGTAATGGGATTGCTGGGTCAAATGGAATTTCTATTTCTAGGTCCCTGAGGAATTGCCACACTGTCTTCCACAATGATTGAACTAATTTACACTCCCACCAACAGTGTAAGAGTGTTCTTATTTCTCCACATCCCCTCCAGCATCTGCTGTCTCCAGATTTTTTAATGATTGCCATTCTTTTTTTTTTTTTTAATAATAAAAACTGTGTTTAACACTACCAAAAATATAACTGTGTGCTGCTCTCCCTGGCTTCCATGGGAGGACTGCAGGCAGCCCCTGAACTGTAGTCCAAAACAGGAAAGGGTTGGCTGACTGGGGTAGGGAATGCTGCTGGTTTAAAAAGGGAAGAGGAGGCCGATCCAGTGAGGTCTACATCCAAGAGGGTTAGAGGTGGGTTAGGGGCATGGGGGTACCAGAAAGGGGAGGGTTGTATGGAGTGGGAGAGGTAGGGGCAGGTAGGGGACATAGGGGGGCAGCAGTTCCACCTGGAGCCTAGGGTCACTCTGAGGGAGAGAGCACGGTGAGGGGGCCTCCAGTTTGCAGTGGGAAGAGCCATAGCTGCCAGGTAGGTAGTCTGTGGAGTAGTTGGGGGGTTTATACCCAAAGCCTCTGCTGGGTTGGGTGGTCATGTACCCTGGCCCCCAGAGTGGGCTGCCACTGCCCAGGCTGCCTCTTCCCTGTCCGCAGCGGGAAGGTCCAGCGCCCGCGCTCTTGGCCTTGCGCCGAGGCCGGTGCTTGTACTCGGGGTAGTCGCGCAGGTGCCAGGCGCAGAGCCGCTTGGCCTCCTCCACGAAGGGCCGCTTCTCGTCCTCACCCAGCAACTTCCACTGCGCGCCCAGGCGCTTGGAGATCTTGGAGTTGTGCATCTTTGGGTTCTGCTGCGCCATCTGGCGGCGCTGAGCGGAGCTCCACACCATGAACGCGTTCATCGGCCGCTTCACCTTCTCCAGGGGCAGCACCCCAGGGGCCGCGGGGCTCCCAGCACCCTCCCGCTCCTGGGGTCCCGAAGACGAGGAGGCAGCAGCCGTGGGAGCCGGAGGCTCCAGGCTCCATGCCTGGTCCTGTGAGGAGCCCGGTAGCGCCATAAGTAGGGAGAAGCCTTAAGAGGGCGTCCTGAATGCCCTCCCCTCAACGTGAAGCGTCGATCCTGCAAATGGAAGGGTCTTCCCAGTCTGGAGTCGTTGCCGAGAAACTTGAGTTTCTAAAAAGTATATTTCATCCCTAAAGCCCTCCGCTTAAACTGGAGCCTTTGCTTCCAACCAGTTCGGCACACTTTGGGGAGAGTTGAATGACAAATCCGCTGTCTGGTGTCCCCGCACTGAAGAGGTGCTGCCCTGAGGCCTCCTGACTGGGGGGACCCCCGGTTCCTCTCCCCGACCCGCAGCTGCAGCCAGACTGATCTTCCGTAGAGGGGGAAAACCATAAAGCGCTTTGTGGTCTCTGGAGTTCCCGCAGCTGCCAAGCGCAAATGCTAGAGACCTCTCCCACGTGGGTTCAGCTTTTGGGGCAGGCGGGCCAGACCTGGGAACAGCTTTTAAAGCAATGATTGCCATTCTAACTGGCGTGAGATGGTATCTCAATGTGGTTTTGATTTGCATCTCTCTAATGACCAGTGATGATGAGCATTTTTTCATATGTTTGTTGGCCTCATGTATGTCTTCTTTTGTAAAGTGTCTGTTCATATCCTTTGCCCATTTTTGAATGGGCTTGTTTGTTTTTTTCCTGTAAATCTGTTTGAGTTCTTTGTAAATTCTGGATATCAGCCCTTTGTCTGATGTGTAAACTGCAAAGATTTTTTTCCCATTCTGATGGTTGCCGATTCACTCTAGTGACTGTTTCTTTTGCCGTGCAGAAGCTGTGGAGTTTGATTAGGTCCCATTTGTCTATTTTGGCTTTTGTTGCCAATGCTTTTGGTGTTTTATTCATGAAGTCCTTGCCTACTCCTATGTCCTGAATGGTTTTGCCTAGATTTTCTTCTAGGATTTTTTATGGTGTCAGGTCTTACATTTAAGTCTTTAATCCATCTGGAGTTAATTTTAGTGTAAGGTGACAGGAAGGGGTCCAGTTTCTGCTTTCTGCACATGGCTAGCCAGTTTTCCCAACACCATTTATTAAATAGGGAATCCTTTCCCCATTGCCTGTTTTTGTCTGTTTTATCAAAGATAATATGGCCGTAGATAGGTTGTGTTGCCTCTGATGCTTCTCTTCTGTTCCATTGGTCTATATCTCTGTTTTGGTACCAGTACCATGCTGTTTTGATTACTGTAGCCTTGTAGTATAGTTTGAAGTCTGGTAGTGTGATGCCTCCGCTGTGTTCTTTTGCTTAGAATTGACTTGGCTATGGGCTCTTTTTGGTTCCATATGAAATTCATGGTGGTTTTCCAGTTCTGTGAAGAAATTCAATGGTAGTTTGATGGGGATAGCATTGATTGTGTAAATTACTTTGGGCAGTATAGCCATTTTCACGATATTGATTCTTCCTAACCACGAACATGGAATGTTTCTCCATCTGTTTGTGTCCTCTCTTATTTCGTTGAGCAGTGGTTTGTAGTTTTCCTTAAAGAGGTCCTTACATTCCTTGTGAGTTGTATTCCTAGGTATTTTATTTTCTTTAGCAATTGTGAATGGCAGTTCGTTCTTGATTTGGTTCTCTTTAAGTCTGTTATTGGTGTATAGGAATGCTTGTGATTTTTGAACATTGATTTTATATCCTGAGACTTTGCTGAAGTTGCTTATCAGTTGCAGGAGCTTTTGGGCTGAGGTGATGGGGTCTTCTAGGTATACTATCATATCGTCTGCAACAGACAATTTGGCTTCCACCTTTCCTATTTGAATACCCTTTATTTCTTTTTCTTGCCTGATTGCTCTGGCTAGAACTTCCAGTACTATGTTGAATAGGAGTGGTGAGAGGGCATCCTTGTCTAGTGCCAGATTTCAAAGGGAATGCTTCCAGTTTTGCCCATTAAGTATGATATTGGCTGTTGGTTTGTCATAAATAGCTTTTATTACTTTGAGATATGTTCCATCAATACCAAGTTTATTGAGGGTTTTTAGCATAAAGGGCTGTTGAATTTTGTCAAATGCCTTCTCTGCATCAATTGAGATAATCATGTGGTTTTGTTTTCTTCTGTTTATGTGGTGAATTACATTTATAGACTTGCATATGTCGAACCAACCTTGCATCCCGGATGAATTCTACTTGATCATGATGGATAAGTTTTTAATGTGCTGTTGCAATCGGTTTGCCAGTATTTTATTGAAGATTTTGCATCTATGTTCATCATGGATATTGGCCTGAAGTTTTCTTTTCTTGTTGAGTCTCTGCCAGGTTTTGGTATCAGGATGATGTTGGTCTCATAAAATGATTTGGGAAGGGTTCCCTCTTTTTGGATTATTTGGAATAGTTTCAGAAGGAATGGTACCAGATCCTTTTTGTGTGTCTGGTAGAATTCAGCTGTGAACCCATCTGGACCTGGGCTTTTTTGTGTGGTAGGCTCTTAATTGCTGCCTCAACTTCAGACCTTGTTATTGGTCTATTCATAGTTTCAGCTTCCTCCTGGTTTAGGCTTGGGAGGACACAGGCGTCAGGAATTTATCCATTTCTTCCTGATTTACTAGTTTATGTGCATAGAGTTGTTTGTAGTATTCTCTGATGATGGTTTGAATTTCTGTGGAATCTGTGGTGATTTCCCTTTATCGTTTTTATTGCATCTATTTGGTTGTTCTCTCTTTTCTTTTTATCAGTCTGGCTAGTGGTCTGTCTATTTTGTTGATCTTTTCAAAAACCAGCTCTTAGATTTATTGATTTTTGAAGGGTTTTCTTGTTCTAGTGCCAGATTTCAAAGGGAATGCTTCCAGTTTTGCCCATTAAGTATGATATTGGCTGTTGGTTTGTCATAAATAGCTTTTATTACTTTGAGATATGTTCCATCAATACCAAGTTTATTGAGGGTTTTAGCATAAAGGGCTGTTGAATTTTGTCAAATGCCTTCTCTGCATCAATTGAGATAATCATGTGGTTTTGTTTTGCTTCTGTTTATGTGGTGAATTACATTTATAGACTTGCGTATGTTGAACCAGCCTTGCATCCCAGGATGAATCCTACTTGATCATGATGGATAAGTTTTTAATGTGCTGTTGCAATCGGTTTGCCAGTATTTTATTGAAGATTTTGCATCTATGTTCATCATGGATATTGGCCTGAAGTTTTCTTTTCTTGTTGAGTCTCTGCCAGGTTTTGGTATCAGGATGATGTTGGTCTCATAAAATGATTTGGGAAGGGTTCCCTCTTTTTGGATTATTTGGAATAGTTTCAGAAGGAATGGTACCAGATCCTCTTTGTGTGTCTGGTAGAATTCAGCTGTGAACCCATCTGGACCTGGGCTTTTTTGTGTGGTAGGCTCTTAATTGCTGCCTCAACTTCAGACCTTGTTATTGGTCTATTCATAGTTTCAGCTTCCTCCTGGTTTAGACTTGGGAGGACATAGGCGTCCAGGAATTTATCCATTTCTTCCTGATTTACTAGTTTATGTGCATAGAGTTGTTTGTAGTATTCTCTGATGATGGTTTGAATTTCTGTGGAATCTGTGGTGATTTCCCTTTATCGTTTTTATTGCATCTATTTGGTTGTTCTCTCTTTTCTTTTTATCAGTCTGGCTAGTGGTCTGTCTATTTTGTTGATCTTTTCAAAAACCAGCTCTTAGATTTATTGATTTTTGAAGGGTTTTCTTGTCTCTATCTCCTTCAGTTCTGCTCTGATCTTAGTTATTTCTTGTCTTGCTAGGTTTTGAGCTTTTTGATCTTGCTCCTCCAGCTCTTTCAATTTTGACGATAGGGTGTCAATTTTGGATCTCTCCACTCTTCTCATGTGGGCACTTATTGCTATATATTTTCCTCTACAGACTGCATTAAATGTGTCCCAGAGATTCTGGTACATTGTGTCTTCATTTATGTTGGTTTCAAAGAACTTCTTTATTTCTGCCTTCATTTCATTGTTAATCCAATCAACATTCTAGAGCCAGTTGTTCAGTTTCCATGGAGCTGCGCATTTCTGAGTTATTTTCTGAATTCTGAGTCCCAACTTGATTGCACTATGGTCTGAGAGACTGTTTGTTATGATTTCAGTTGTTTTGCATTTGCTGAGGAGTGCTTTACTTCCAATTATGTGGTCAATTTTGGAGTAGGTGTGATGTGGTGCTGAGAAGAATGTATATTCTGTGGATTTGGGGTGGAGAGTTCTGTAAATGTCTATCAGGTTTGCTTGTTCTAGGTCTGAGTTCAAGTCCTGGATATCCTTGTTAATTTTCTGTCTGGTTGATCTGTCTGCTATTGACAGTGGAGTGTTAAAGTCTCCCACTATTATTGTGTGAGAGTCCAAGTCTCTTTGTAAGTCATTAAGAACTTGCCTTATATATCTGGGTGCTCCTGCATTGGGTCCATATATATTTAGAATTGTTAGCTCTTCTTGTTGTATCGATCCTTTTACCATTATGTAATGACCTTCTTTGTCCCTTTTGATCTTTGTTGCTTTAAAGTCTATTTTATCAGAGATGAGAATTGCAACTCCTGCTTTTTTGCTCTCCATTTGCTTGGTAAATCTTCCTCCATCCTTTTATTTTGAGCCTTTGTGTATCTTTGCATGTGAGGTGGGTTTCCTGGATACAGCACACCGATGGGTTTTGGTTTTTTATCCAATTTGCCAGTCTGTGTCTTTTGATTGGTGCATTTAGCCCATTTACATTTAGGGTTAATATTGTTATGTGTGAGTTTGATACTGCCATTTTGATGCTAGCTGGCTGTTTTGCCCATTGGTTCATGTAGATTCTTCATTTTGTTGATGGTCTTTAGCATTTGGTATGCTTTTAGGATGGCTGGTACTGGTTGTTTCTTTCTATGTGTAGTGCCTCTTTCAGGAGCTCTTGTAAAGCAGGCCTAGTGGTGACAAAATCTCTGAGTACTTGCTTGTTCATGAAGGATTTTATTTTTCCTTCACTTATGAAGCTCAGTTTGGCTGGATATGAAATTCTGGGTTGAAAGTTCTTTTCTTTAAGGATGTTGAATATTGGCCCCCACTCTCTTCTGGCTTGTAGAGTCTCTGCCGAGAGATCTGCTGTGAGTCTGATGGGCTTCCCTTTGTGGGTGACCCGACCTTTCTCTCTGGCTGCCCTTAGTATTTTCTCCTTCATTTCAACCCTGGTGAATCTGACGATTATGTGCCTTGGGGTTGCTCTTCTTGCAGAGTATCTTTGTGGTGTTCTCTGTATTTCCTGGAGTTGAGTATTGACCTGTCTTGCTAGGTTGGGGAAATTTTCCTGGATAATATCCTGAAGAGTGTTTTCCAGCTTGGATTCATTCTCTTCATCACATTCTGGTACACCTATCAAACGTAGGTTGGGTCTCTTCACATAGTCCCACATTTCTTGGAGATTTTGTTCATTCCTTTTGTGCTTTTTTCTTTAATCTTGGTTTCACGTTTTATTTCATTGAGTTGATCTTCAACTTCTGATATTCTTTCTTCTGCTTGGTCAATTCGGCTGTTGAAACTTGTGCATGCTTCACGAAGTTCTCGTGTTGTGTTTTCAGCTCCTTCAATTCATTCATATTCCTCTCTAAGTTGTCCATTCTTGTTATCAATTCCTCGAATCTTTTTTCAAATCTTTTTTCAAGGTTCTTAGTTTCTTTGCACTGATTTAGAACATGTTCTTTTAGCTCAATGAAGTTTCTCATTATCCACTTTCTGAAGTCTGATTCTGTCATTTTGTCACACTCATTCTTCATCCAGCTTGTTTCCCTTGCTGGTGAGGAGTTTTGGTCCTTTGTAGGAGGTGAGGTGTTTTGGTTACAGGTGTTTTCCTCCTTTTTGCGCTGGTTTCTTCCCATCTTTATGGATTTATCCACCTGTCGTCTTAGTAGTTGCTGATTTTTCAATTGGGTCTCTGTGTGGATGCTGAGATTGTTGATGATGAAGTATTTCTGTTACTTAGTTTTCCTTCTAATGGTCTAGCCCCTCTGCTGTATGAGTGCTGAGGTCCACTCCAGGCCCTGCTTGTCTGGAGTATACCTTTAGCAGCTGTGGAACAGTGAGGGATGATACCAGTTTTTTTTTCTACTGTCTTTGTTCCAGAATGATGCCCACCAAATGTCAGTCTGATTAGTTTTTTTGGGGGGTGACTCTTTGGATGTACAGGGTTCAGGGAGCTGCTTAAGGAGATGGTCTGTGCTTTATAGGAGCTCCAGTGCTGAGCTGTGAGCTCCGTTTTTCATTCAGGGTTGTTGGGAGGTTGTTTATGTCTGCTGCAATAGAACTCATAAAACACCACCTTTTTTTTTTTCCCTTAGATGCTCTGTCTCAGGGAGTTGGGGCTTTCTTTATGAGTATCTGTTGCACTCTCCTGCCCCACTAGGTGGCAGTCTATTCACTATTTGCCTGCTTGGGCTCTGACCTGCTAGCGTGGGTCTGCCCTCTTGCTGCTGGACTCCCTTCTGCTGTGGAGCGCTCCTGGCAGAGTCTCTCTGTTATGGCAGGTTGCCTAGGCAACAGCAGGCTGCGTCAGCCCTGGGCAGTACTTCAGTAGGGGAGGATTGCGTCAGCAATGGTGGACGCCCCTCCCTCACTGGGCTGCACCGTCCTAGATGCTGGCAGTAAAACTCTCAGCCCCAAGCATCTCCAGTCGCTGCCCTGCTTGTCCCCATGAGGGTGGGACCGCCGAGCCCGATCACCCAGCTCCCTGCATCAGATTCCGTCCTCTCTCTCTCTCACTCCCTCTCCACAAGCTGAAAGGTCGAATCTCTCACTGGTGCCCCAGTAGCCTGCTGATAGGGCACTGGGATCCCGGCGATCTCCCATGCCACTGCCCACTGCACTGGCTCAGATCACGCTTCCCAGGAAACTCCTGGTCTGACTCACTGTCCAAGTCCCATTCAAACAGATGGACATGCCAATCTGCCCTTTCAAATCTCAGATTGCCAGTTTAACAGGGCACCCAGACCAGTGAGTTCCCTGCGGGGTCCTGCTGCAGCGCCATCCAAAGCGGCCGCGCGAGCTGGCTGCGTTAGCCGGCAAAGCGTCTCGTGTCTCTCCCACACCTGGGACTTTCAACGCTCTGTGGGCAAAAAAGGTCCATTTGAGAATGCCGCTAGGACCCACCCTCTGTGCCTTCACTGAGAGCTGCAATCCTGAGTTGCTTCTACGCTGCCATGTTGCGTGTCTCCCCCTGTGGAAAATTGATGCAAATGGACTTGCTGACCAACAGTTTTCCACAAATTCTATGTCTCATGTGAAGCATAACTCCATGGTCCTTTTCTTGTCATCCATTCCAAGTCTGAAAATCAGAGTCTGAAAATTCAGCAATGTACTCCCTAAGAAAAATCTCTGATTACTTTTTAAACAAACAAACAAACAAACAAAAAACAGAAAAACCAAAAGCTGAAATAGGCATGGCTTGCGTTCACTTTGACAGCACCTGCACTAAAATTCGGATGCTTCAGAGAAGGCCAGGAGGCCACAGGCAAAAATGACACGCAAAGTAATGCAGCTTTTTGTATTTTCTTTTATTGCGGCTGTTTTGTGGAAATCAAATAAAAATAGATTTGAGGTACAAAAATGTAAAAATAGAAAGTTAGCTGGACATGGTTGTGTGGACACCTGTAACCCCAGCTACTTGAAGGGCATTGTCAGGACAATCACTTGAACCCCAAAAAAAGTGTTGCAATAAGCAAAGATCGCATTGTGCACTTCAGCCTGGGTAACAAGAAAGAACAGTACATCATAATGAAAGGCAGGGAAAAGTGTGGAGTCACCAGGCACCTCTTTTTGTTACAAAAGCAGACACTAATCTGGCTGATTACTTTTGTTTTTCTATTTCTTTTTGTTATGTGAGGTGCGTTTTCTCTTGGATGCTCAAGCTGACCTCGAACTTGTGATTTCAGGTGACCCACCCACCTTGCCCTCCCAAAGTGCTACGATTGCTGGATAGAGTCACAGCACCCAGCACTATCTTTCTTATTTCTTTTTTAACAATAAAATCAGCTGGTCGGGCTAGGTGGCTAATGGGAGACTGTAATTTAGGCACCTCAAAAACCAATGCTGGCAGATCACAAGAAGTTACTGGTTTGAGAACTGCCTGAGCAACATGATGAAACACCGTCTTTGAAATGAAAAAAAGAATTTGGTTTGGGCTGGGCTCCTTAGGCCTGTAATTCCAGTACTTAGAATGACATGGCAAGTGGATTGTGAGGTTACAATTTTGAGACTGGTCTGGAAAGACACAGCGCATCCTGCACCTTATAGAATAAAACAAACAAATAAACAAAAACAGAAAAACATAAAACGCTGAGGCAGGCATGGCATGTGCTCGCTTCAGCAGGACCTGCACTAAAATTGGGATGCTACACAAAAAGCCAGCATGGCTGCAGGGCAAAAATAACAGGCAAAGGAATGCAGCCTTCTGTATTTTTTTATTGTAGCAGCTGTTTTGTGGACATCAAATAAAGGTAGATTTAAGGTACAGAAAATGAAAAATAGAAAGTTGGCTGGAAGTCATGCTGTGGACACTTGTAACCCCAGATACTTGAAAGGCATTGGCAGGACAACCACTTGAACACAAAAGAAAGGTGTTGCAATAAGCAAAAATCGCACTGTTGCACTTCAGCCTGGGTGACAAGAGAAAAACAACGTCATAAAGGCGAGGAGAATGGTGGAGTCACAAGAAACCTCCTTTTGTTGCACTTGCAGACACTCATCTGTCTAATTACCTTTTTTTCTCTTTTTTACGTGAGGTGGGTTTTCATTGAGATGCCCAGGCTGACATCGAACTCGTGACCTCATGTGTCCCACCCACCTCGGCCCCTCAGAGTGCTAAGATTGCTGGTGTGAGTCACAGCACCCGGCACAGTCACTCTGATTAATTTTTTAACAATAAAGTCAACCGGCCAGTCAAGGTGGCTCATGGGATTCTGTAATTTGGGTGCCACGATAACCAATGTGTGCAGAACACGACAAGTTGCAGGTTCAAGACCTTCCTGACCAACATGGTGAAAACACGTCTGTGAAAAGAAAAAAAATTGGTTTGGGCTGGGCTCCTCAGGCCTGTAATCCCAGCACTTAGAATGCCAACGTGGGCGAATCTTGAGGACACAGAATAGAGACTGGCCTCTAAAGACACAGCACAGCCTGCTCCCTATAAAAAACAAACAAAAACAAAAGCTGAGGCAGGCATGGCATGAGCTTGCTTCGGCAGCTCCTGCACTAAAATTGGAATGCTACACAAAAGGTCGGGCTGGACGCCGTGGAAAAATGACACGCAAAAGAATGCAGCTTTCTTTATTTTTGTTTCTTGCAGCTGTTTTGTGGAAATCAAATAAAGATGCATTTGAGGTACAAAAAAGTAAAAACAGAAAGTTAGCTGGACGTGGTGGTGTGGACACCTGTAACCCCAGCTATTTGAAAAGCATTGGGAAGACAATCGTTTCAACCCAAAAGAAAGGTGTTGCAATAAGAAAAGATCGCACTGCTTACTTCAGCCTAGGTGATAAGAGGGAAAAAGAACATCATAAAAAAGGAGGGATGAAGGGTGGAGTCAGCAGAAACCTTTCTTTGTTACAGTTGAAGACAATCATCTTTCTGATTACTTTTCTTTTTCTTTTTCTCCTTTTTATGTGAGTTGGGTTTTCACCAGCATGCCCAGGCTGACCTTGAAATGGTGACCTCAGGTGACCCACCCACCTTGGCCTCCCAACGTGCTAAGACTGCTGGCGTGAGTCATAGCACCTGGCACAGTTTATTTGATTTGTTTCTTAAAAATAAATTCTGCCGGCCAGGCAAGGTGGCGCCTGTAATTTAGGCGCCTTGAAAACCAATGCGGGTGAATCACAAGAAGTTGCGGGTTTGAGACCCGCCCGACCAACATGGTGAAACTCCATCTTTGAAATGAAAGAAATAATTTGGTTTTAACTGGGCTCCTAAGGGCTATAATCCCAGCATTTAGAATGCCGATGCGGGTGGATCGTGAGGTCACAGGATTGAGACTGGCCTCTAAAGACACAGCACAGCTTCCTCCCTATAAAAAAGAAAAACGTAAAAAGCTTAAGAAGGCATGGCATGTGCTTGCGTTGGCAGCACCTGCACTAAAATTGGGATGCTACACAGAAGGCCAGGCTGGCCACAGTGCATAAATGACACGCAAAAGAATGCAGCATTCTGTATTATTTTTCTTATGCCTGTTTTGTGGAAATCAAATAAAGATAGATTCAAGGCACAAAAAACTAAAAATAGAAAGTTAGCTGGACATGGTGATATGGACGCCTGTAACCCCAGCTACTTGAAGGGCATTGGCAGGACAATCGACTGAACCCTAAGGAAAAGTGATGCAATAAGCAAATATCGCACTGCTGCACTTCAGCCTGGGTGACAAAAGACAAACAGTACGTCATAGAGAAATGCGGGGTGAAGGGTGGAGTCACCAGGTACCTTTTTTGTTACAATTGCAGACACTCATCTGTCTGATTACTTTTTTTCTTTATTTCTTTTTTATGTGAGGTGGGTTTTCAACAGGGTGCCCAGGCTGACCTCAACCTCATGACCTCATGTGTCCCGCCCACCTTGGCCCCCCAAAGTGCTAAGATGGCTGGTGTGAGTCACAACGCCCGGCGCAGTCACTCTGCTTAATTTTTTAACAATAAATGCAACCGGCCTGTCAAGGTGGCTCATGAGAGTCTGTAATTTGGGCGACTTGATAACCAATGCGTGCAGAACATGAGAAGTTGCAGGTTCGAGACCTGCCTGACCAACATGGTGAAACCCCATATTTGAAATAAAAAAAAATTGTTTTGTGCTCGGCTCCTCAGGCCTGAAGTCCCAGCACTTAAAATGCCAAGGTGGGCATATCATGAGGTCAAAGATTTGAGACTGGCCTCTGAAGACACAGCACAGCCCGCTTCCCATATAAACAGAAAAACAGAAAAACATAAAAAAGCTGAGGAAGGCATGGCATGTGCTTGCTCTGGCAGCACCTGCACTAAATTTGGGATGCTACACAGAAAACAAACGTGGCCGCAGCACAAAAATAACATGCAAAAGAATGCAGCATTTCATATTTTTTGTTGTGGCTGTTTCATGGAAATCAAATAAAGATGGACTTGAGGTACAAAATAATAAAAATAGAAAGTTCGCTGGACGTGTTGGTGTGGACACCTGTAACCCCAGATACTTGAAGGGCATTGGCAGGACAATCGCTTGAACCCAAAACAAAGTTGTTGCAATAAGCAAAGATTGCACTGCTGCACTTCAGCCTGGGTGACAAGAGAGAAATCGTACATTATAAAGAAAGGCAGGGTAAAAGGTGGAGTCACCAGGCACCTTGATTTGTTACGATTGCAGACACTCATATGTCTGATTACTTTTCTTTTTCTCTTTTTTACGTGAGGAGGTTTTTCACCGCGATGCCCAGGCTGACCTCAAATTCATGACCTCAGGTGACCCGCCCACTTCGGCCTCCCAAAGTGCTAAGATTGCTGGTGTGAGTCACAGCGTCCAGCACAGTCTCTCTGATTTTTTAA
The DNA here is from genome assembly GCA_021498475.1 of Saguinus midas. Taxonomy (NCBI): domain Eukaryota; kingdom Metazoa; phylum Chordata; class Mammalia; order Primates; family Cebidae; genus Saguinus; species Saguinus midas. The sequence goes on from CM038394.1 coordinate 172,238,950, forward strand.
CAATAAATTTGGCCGGACACAAAAGGTGTCTCATGAAAGCCTGTAATCTAGGAGCCTTGAACACCAATGCGGGCAGATCCCGAGAAGTTGCGGGTTCGAGACCCGCCCGACCAACATGGTGAAATCACGTCTTTGAAACAAAAAAATAACTTGGTTTTGGCTGGGCTTCTCAGGCCTGTAATCCCAGCGCTTAGAATGCCTATGTAGGCAAATCGTCAAGTCACAGGATGGAGTCTAGCTCTAAAAACACAGCACTGATTCATCACTTTGAACAGCCAGTATAAAAATGTTTCAACAAGCAAAGACAAATCCCATGGCAACAAACAAAAAACTGAAAACTTCAGCAAAAAGAATGAAGAAGAATCAAACAAAAGTTAGAAGTATAAAATACAATAACATAAATTATAAAATAAATCTCTCAGGATGGGCTCCATTGAGTAAAAGTGGAGAGGACACAGGAGAGAATCAGACAACATAAAGCCTGATCAGCAGAATTCACCCAGTCTAAACAATAGAGAGAAAATAACCTGAAAACAAATGAACAAAAGTTGCACAGACCTGTGGGACGATAACAAAAGAGCCCACATTTATGTTTTCTGAGTCTCACAGGAGACCAGAGCTGCAAGAGCACATAAAGAACTAATGCCTGATGCTTCTCACATTTGCTGAAAGATAGAAACTTACAGATTCAAGAAGCTGAGCAAATCTCAAAGTATACCAAAGAAAGCAACACCAATTAAACTCTCAAAACTAAAAACAAAGACCAAAAATGGCAGAATGCCTGTAGGGACATGCCAACTCAAGTGTCAGTGTATTTTGCCTCTAAAATCATGGAGGCAAGAAATGCCATATTTTCCAACTACTTAAAAACTACAAATGGTAACCACAAAATTAATCAGATACAAATGGGAGAAGATGCCAGTTTAATGAAGAATCATTGAAAGCTTTAGCAGTTTGCCTGATCCAGTAGATCCAACAACAGTGACTAAAACATTCAAGACAAGAAAAGCATCTGCACAGGCCAGCCTGGCATCTAAAGATAAAACTCCCAAGTCAAAAGTAAGAAGAGGAATTCTGCTCAGCTGAAAAGCAAAGTTAAAAACATAAGGTATGAAAGTGCCAGTATGTCTAGCACATGTGAACCTTGG
>CM038394.1:172240197-172290630 GCA_021498475.1 Saguinus midas
GACCTCACCATCTTTCTGCCCCAACATTCAAACTGCTGGGATTACAGGCCTGAAAAGCCGAGCCCAAACCAAATTTTTTGTTTCAAAGATGGGCTTTCTCCAGGTTGGTCTGGTGGGTCTCAAACCCCAAACTTCTCTTGATCTTCCCACACTCATTTTCTAGGCACCTAAATTGCAAACTCCCATGAGCCACCTTGCCTGGTTGGCCGAATGTATTGTTAAAAAAGTTATCAGAGAGACTGTGCTTGGTGCTGTAACTCACAAAAGGAATCTTAGCACTTTGGGAGGTTGAGGTGGGTGGGTCAGCTGAGGTCACGAGTTCGAGGTAAGCCTGAGCATCCTGGTAAAATCCCATCTCAAATAAAAAAAAAGAAAAAGAAAAGTAATCAGACAGATGAGTGTCTGCAATTTTAACAAAATGAAGTGCCTGTTGACTCCACACTTCGCCCCAGCATTCTGTATGACGTACTGTTTCCCTATTGTCACCCAAACTGAAGTGCAACAGTGAGATCTTTGCTTATTGCAACACGTTTCTTTTGGGTTCAAGCGATTGTCCTGCCAATGCCCTTCAAGTAGCTGAGGTTACAGGTGTCCACACCACCACGTGCAGATAAAGTTTTATTTTTACTTTTTTGTACCTCAAATCTATCTATATTTGATTTCCACAAAACAGCAGCAAGAAAAAAAATATGGGAAACTACATTTTTTTGCATGTTATTTTTGCACTGCGGCCAAGCCGGCCTTCTGTGTAGCCTCCCAATTTTAGTGCAGGTGCTATCAAAGTGAGCACGTGCCATGCCTGCCTCAAATATTTTATGTTTTTCTGTGTTCAGGTTTTTATAAAAAGAAGGCTGTGCTTTGTCATCCGTGGCCAGTCTGGAACCTTTAAGCTCATAATCTGCTTGCCTTGGCATTCTAAGTGCTGGGATTACAGGCCTGAGGAACCCAGCCCAAACCAAATACTTTTTTCGTTTCAAAGATGGGTTTTCTCCATGTTGGTCAGGCAGGTCTTGAACCCGCAACTTCTCGTGAACCGCCCACATTAATTTTTGAGTCGCCTAAATTACACTCTTCCATGAGCCACCTTGCTGAACTGGCCGATTTTATTGTTAGTAAAGAAATCAGAGAGACTGTGCTGGGTGCTCTTACTCACGCCAGCAATCTTAGCATTTTGTGATGCCGACGTGAGAGGGTCATCTGAGGTCACGAGTTCGAGGTCAGCCTGGGAATTCTGGTGAATACCCACCTCACATAAAAAGAAAAAAAGAAAAGTAAACAGAGAGATGTGTGTCTTTAATTGTAATAAAGCGAGGTCCCTCGTGACTCCACCCTTTCATTTTTCTCTTGTCACTCAGGCTGAAGTGCAACAGTGAGATCTTTGCTTATTGCAATGCCTTTCTTTGGGTTTCAATAAATTGTCCTGCCAATGCCCTTCAAGTAACTGGGGTTACAAGTGTCCACAACAACACGTCAAGCTAACTTTCTATTTTTACTTTGTACCTTTAATCCATCTTTACTTGATTTGCACAAAACAGCCACAAGAAAATAAAATATGGAAAGCTGCATTCCTTTGCGTGTCATTTTTGCACTGTGTCCAGCCTGACTTTCTGTGTAGTGTCCCAATTTTAGTGCATGTGCTGCTGATGCAAGCACATGCCATGCCTGCCTCAGCTTTTTTATGTTTTTTGTTTGTTTGTTTTTTATAAGGAGTGGGCTGTGCTGTGTCTTTAGAGGCCTGTCTTGATTCTGTGACCTCATGATCCAACTGCATCTGCATTCTAAGTGCTGGGATTACAGGCCTGAGGAGCCAAACCCAAACCATTTTTTTTTATTTTAAAGATGGGGTTTCACCATGTTGGTCGGGTGGGTCTTGAACCCACAACATCTCATGATCTGCCTGCATTTGGTTTTGAGGTGCCTAAATAACAGGCTTTCCTGAGACACTTTGCCAGGCAGGCCAAATTTATTGTTAAAAAAATTAGAGAGACTGTGCCGGGCTCTGTAACTCATGCCAGCAATCATAGCACTTTAAGAGGCCAAGGTGGGTGGGTCACCTGAGGTCACAAGTTTGAGTTCAGCCTGGGTATCCTGGTGAAAACCCTCCTCACATAAAAAAAAAAAAAGAAAAAAAATCAGACAGAAGAATGTCTGCAATTGTAACAAAATGAGGTGCTATGTGACTCCACCTTTTGCCCCATATTTCTTTATGATGTACTGTTTCCCTCTTGTCACCCAGGCTGAAGTGCAGCAGTGCAATCTTTGTTTATTGCAACATCTTTCTTTTGGGTTCAAGCGATTGTCCTGCCAATGCCCTTCAAGTAGCTGGGGTTACAGTTGTCCACACAACCATGTCCAGTTAACTTTCTATTTCTAATTATTTCTACCTCAAATTAATCTTTATTTGATTTCCACAAAACAGCCACAAGAAAAAAATATTTGGAAAGCTGCATTAATTTGCATGTAATTTTTGATATGCAGCCATGCCAGTTTTTCTGTGTAGCGTCTCAATTTTAGTGCAGGTGCTGCCGAAGCGAGCACATGCCATGCCTGCCTCAGCTTTATTATGTTTTTCTGTTTTTATCTTTTTTTATACAAAGCGAGCTGTGCTGTGTCTTTCGAGGCCAGTCTCGAATTTGTAACCTCAGGATAGGCCCACCTCAGCGTTCTTAGTGCTAGAATTAAAGGACTGAGGAGCCCAGCCTAAAACAAGGTATATTTTTGTTTCAAAGATGGGGTTTCACCATGTTGGTCAGGCGGGTCTCGAACCTGCAACTTCTTGTGATTCACTCGCATTGGTTTTCGAGGCACCTAAATTACAGGCTCCCATGAGCCACCTTGCCTGGCTGGCCGAATTTATTGATAAAAGAGAAATCAGAAAGACTGTTCCAGGAGCTGTGACTCAAACCAGCAATCTTAGCCATTTGGGGAGCCAAGGTTGGTGGGTCACCTGAGATTATGAGTTGAGGTCAGCCTGGGCATCCCAGTGAAAACACACCTCACATAAAAAAGAAAAGAAAAGTAATCAGACAGATGAGTGTCTGCAATTGTAACAAAACGAGGTGCCTGGTGACTCCACCCTTCTCCCGCCTATCTTTATGATGTTCTTTTTCCTCTTGTCACCCAGGCTGAAGTGCAACAGCGCAATCTTTGTTTATTGCAACACCTTTCTTTTGGGTTCAAGTAATTGTGTTGTCAATGCTTTACAAGTAGCTGGAGTTACAGGTGTCCACAGCACCACATACAGCTAACTTTTTATTTTTACTTTTTTGTACCTCAAATCTATCTTTATTTGATTTCCTGAAAACAGCCACAACAAAGAAAAAATACAAAATGCTGCATTCCTATGCATGTCATTTTTGTGCTGCGGCCACTCTGGCCTTCTGTGTAGCGTCCCAATTTTAGTGCAGGTGCTGCTGAAGCGAGCACATGCCATGCCTGCCTCAGCTTTTTATGTTTTATGTTTTTCTGTTTTTTATAGGGAGCAGGCTGCACTGTGTCTTTAGAGGCCAGTGTAAAATCTTTGACCTCAGGATCTGCCTGCCATGGCATTCTAGGTGCTGGGATTACAGGCCTGAGAAGCTGAGCGCAAAACAAATTTTTTTCATTTCAAAGATGGGGTTTCACCATGTTGGTCGGGTGGGTCTCGAACCTGCAACTTCTCTTGTTCCACACGCATTGGTTATCAGGCGCCTAAATTACAGCTCCCATGAGCCACCTTGCCTGGCTGGCCGAATTTATTGTTAAAAAATAAATCAGAGAGACTGTGCTGGGTGCTGTGACTCATGCCAGCAATCTTAGCAGTTTGGGAGGCCAAGGTGGGTGGGTCACCTGAGGTCACGAGTTAGAGGTCAGCCTGGGCATCCCGGTGAAAACACACCTCACATAAAAAGAGAAAAGAAAAGTAATCAGACAGATGAGTGTCTGCAATTGTAACAAAACGAGGTGCCTGGTGACTCCACCCTTCTCCCGCCTTTCTTTATGATGTACTGTTTCCTCTTGTCACCCAGGCTGAAGTGCAACAGTGTGATCTTTGCTTATTGCAACACCTTTCTTTTGGGTTCAAGTGATTGTCCTGCCAATGCCCTTCAAGTAGCTGGGGTTACAGGTGTCCACACCACCACATCCAGCTAACTTTCTATTTTTACTTTTTGTACCTCAAATCTATCTTTATTTGATTTCCACAAAACAGCCAAAAGAAAAAAATACAAAATGCAGCATTCTTTGCGTGTCATTTTTGCACTGTGGCCACACCGACTTCTGTGTAGTGTCCCAATTTTAGTGCAGGTGCTGCTGAAGCGAGCACATGCCATGCCTGCCTCAGCTTTTTATGTTTTATGTTTTTCTGTTTTTATAGGGAGTGGGCTGCACTGTGTCTTTTGAGGCCAGTCTCAACCTGTGACCTCATGATCTGCCTGCCTTGGCATTCTAAGTGCTGGGATTACAGGCCTGAGGAGCCCAGCCAAACCAAATTTTTTTTGTTTCAAAGATGGGTTTCACCATGTTGGTCGGGCGGGTCTCAAACCCACAACTTCTCATGATCCACCTGCATTGGTTTTGAGGCTCCTAAATTACAGGCTCCCATGAGCCACCTTGCCTGGCCAGCCAAATTTATTGTTAAAAAAAATCAGAGAGACTGTGCTGGCGCTGTGACTCATGCCAGCAATCTTAGCACTTTGGGAGGCCGAGGTGGGTGGGTCACCTGAGGTCACGAGTTCAAGGTCAGCCTGGGCATCCCGGTGAAAACCCACCTCACATAAAAAGAGAAAAAGAAAAGAAAAGTAATCAGACAGATGAGTGTCTGCAATTGTAACAAAACGAGGTGCCTGGTGACTCCACCCTTCTCCCCGCCTTTCTTTATGATGTACTGTTTTCCTCTTGTCACCCAGGCTGAAGTGCAACAGTGCGATCTTTGCTTATTGCAACACCTTTTTTTGGGTTCAAGCGATTGTCCTGCCAATGCCCTTCAAGTAGCTGGGGTTACAGATGTCCACACCACCACGTCCAGCTAACTTTCTATTTTTACATTTTTGTACCTCAAATCTATCTTTATTTGATTTCACAAAACAGCTGCAAAAAAAATATGGAATGCTGCATTCCTTTGCATGTCATTTTTGCTGTGGCCATGCCAGCCTTCTGTGTAGTGTCCCAATTTTAGTGCAGGTGCTGCCGAAGTGAGCACATGCCATGCCTGCCTCAGCTTTTTTATGTTTTTCTGTTTTTTATAGAAAGCGGACTGTGCTGTGTCTTTCCAGGTCAGTCTCCAAAGTGTGACCTCATGATCCACTCATTTTGGCATTCTAAGCACTAGGATTTCAGGCCTGAGGAGCCCAGCCCAAACCAAATTATTTTTTCTTCTCAAAGATGGGTACTCTTCATGTTGGTCGCGCGGGTACCGAACCCAAAACTTTTCATGATCTGCCCACTTTGGTTTTTGAGGCGTGTAAATTACAGGCTCCCATGAGCCACCTTGCACAGCCAGCCGACTTTATTGTTAAAAAACAAATCAGAGTGACTGTGCTGGGCTCTGTGACTCATGCCAGCAGTCTTAGCACTTTGGGAGGCCGAGGTGGGTGGGTCACCTGAGGTCATGAGTTCGAGGTCAGCCTGGGCATTCTGGTGAAAACCCACCTCACATAAAAAAAAGAAAAGAAAAAGAAAAGTAATCAGACAGATGAGTGTCTGCAATTGTAACAAAACGAGGTGCCTGGTGACTCCACCCTTCTCCCCGCCTTTCTTTATGATGTACTGTTTCCTCTTGTCACCCAGGCTGAAGTGCAACAGTGATCTTTGCTTATTGCAACACCTTTCTTTTGGGTTCAAGTGATTGTCCTGCCAATGCCCTTCAAGTAGCTGGGGTTACAGGTGTCCACACACCACATCCAGCTAACTTTCTATTTTTACTTTTTGTACCTCAAATCTATCTTTATTTGATTTCCACAAAACAGCCACAAAAAAAAAAATATGGAATGCTGCATTTTTGCATGTCATTTTTGCACTGTGGCCATGCTGGCCTTCTGTGTAGCATCCCAATTTTAGTGCAGGTGCTGCCAAAGCGAGCACATGCCATGCCTGCCTCAGCTTTTTATGTTTTTCTGTTTTTTAATAGGAGCAGGCTGTGCTGTGTCTTTCCAGGCCAGTCTCAAACCTGTGACCTCATGATCTGCCCACCTTGGCATTCTAAGTGCTGGGATTACAGGCCTGAGGAGCCCAGCCCAAACCAAATTTTTTTTTTGTTTCAAAGACGGGGTTTCACCATGTTGGTCAGGCGGGTCTCAAACCCACAACTTCTCATGATCTGCCCACATTGGTTTTTGAGGTGCCTAAATTACAGGCTCATGAGCCACCTTGCCTGGCCAGCCAAATTTATTGTTAAAAAGAAATCAGAGACTGTGCTGGGCGCTGTGACTCATGCCAGCAATCTTAGCACTTTGGGAGGCCGAGGTGGTGGGTCACCTGAGGTCACGAGTTCAAGGTCAGCCTGGGCATCCAGTGAAAACCCACCTCACATAAAAAGAGAAAAAGAAAAGTAATCAGACAGATGAGTGTCTGCAATTGTAACAAAAGAGGTGCCTGGTGACTCCACCCTTCTCCCCGCCTTTCTTTATGATGTACTGTTTCCTCTTGTCACCCAGGCTGAAGTGCAGCAGTGCAATCTTTGCTTATTGCAACACCTTTCTTTTGGGTTCAAGCGATTGTCCTGCCAATGCCCTTCAAGTAGCTGGTGTTACAGGTGTCCCTACCACCAAGTCCAGGTAATTTCTATTTTTACTTTTTTGTACCTCAAATCTATCTTTATTTGATTTCCACAAAACAGCTGCAACAAAAAAATATGGAATGCTGCATTTTTGGGTGTCATTTTTGCACTGCAGCCATGCTGGCCTTCTGTGTAGCATCCCAATTTTAGTGCAGGTGCTGCCGAAGTGAGCACATGCCATGCCTGCCTCAGCTTTTTATGTTTTTCTGTTTTTTTTTATAGGGAGCGGGCTGCTGTGTCTTTAGAGGCCAGTCTCAACCTGTGACCTCACGATCTGCCTGCTTGGCATTCTAAGTGCTGGGATTACAGGCCTGAGGAGCCCAGCCCAAACAAATTTTTTTTGTTTCAAAGATGGGTTTCACCATGTTGGTCAGGCGGGTCTCAAACCTGCAACTTCTCATGATCTGCCCACATTGGTTTTGAGGCACCTAAATTACAGGCTCCCATGAGCCACCTTGCCTGGCCGGTCAACTTTATTGTTTAAAAAAAAATCAGAGAGACTGTGCCAGGCGCTGTGACTCACGCCAGCAATCTTAGCACTTTGGGAGGCCAGGTGGGTCACCTGAGGTCACGAGTTTGAGGTCAGCCTGGGCATCCCGGTGAAAACCCACCTCACATAAAAAGAGAAAAGAAAAGTAATCAGACAGATGAGTGTCTGCAATTGTAACAAAACGAGGTGCCTGGTGACTCCACCCTTCTCCCTGCCTTTCTTTATGACGTATTGTTTCCTCTTGTCACCCAGGCTGAAGTGCAACAGTGCAATCTTTGCTTATTGCAACACCTTTCTTTTGGTTCAAGTGATTGTCCTGCCAATGCCCTTCAAGTAGCTGGGGTTACAGGTGTCCACACCACCACATCCAGCTAACTTTCTATTTTTACTTTTTGTACCTCAAATCTATCTTTATTTGATTTCCACAAAACAGCTGCAACAAAAAAATATGGAATGCTGCATTTTTGCATGTCATTTTTGCACTGCAGCCATGCTGGCCTTCTGTGTAGCATCACAATTTTAGTGCAGGTGCTGCCAAAACCAGCACATGCCATGCCTGCCTCAGCTTTTTATGTTTTTCTTTTTTTTATAGGGAGCGGGCTGTGCTGTGTCTTTAGAGGCCAGTCTCGAACCTGTGACCTCACAATCTGCCTGCCTCAGCATTCTAAGTGCTGGGATTACAGGCCTGAGGAGCCCAGCCCAAACCAATTTTTTTTTGTTTCAAAGATGGGTTTCACCATGTTGGTCAGGCGGGTCTCAAACCCACAACTTCTCATGATCTGCCTGCATTGGTTTTTGAGGTGCCTAAATTACAGGCTCTCATGAGCCACCTTGCCTGGCTGGCCACTTTATTGTTAAAAAAATCAGAGAGACTGTGCTGGGCGCTGTGACTCACCAGCAATCTTAGCACTTTGGAAGGCCGAGGTGGTGGGTCACCTGAGGTCACGAGTTTGAGGTCAGCCTGGGCATCCTGGTGAAAACCCACCTCACATAAAAAGAAAAAAAAGAAAAGTAATCAGACAGATGAGTGTCTGCAATTGTAACAAAACGAGGTGCCTGGTGACTCCACCCTTCTCCCGCCTTTCTTTATGATGTACTGTTTCCTCTTGTCACCCAGGCTGAAGTGCAGCAGTGCAATCTTTGCTTATTGCAACACCTTTCTTTTGGTTCAAGTGATTGTCCTGCCAATGCCCTTCAAGTAGCTGGGGTTACAGGTGTCCACACCACCACATCCAGCTAACTTTCTATTTTTACTTTTTGTACCTCAAATCTATCTTTATTTGATTTCCACAAAACAGCCACAAGAAAAAAATACATAAATCTGCATTCTCTTTGCGTGTCATTTTGCACTGCAGCCACACCGGCCTTCTGTGTAGCATCCCAATTTTAGTGCAGGTGCTGCCAAAGCAAGCACATGCCATGCCTGCCTCAGCTTTTTATGTTTTTCTGTTTTCTGTTTTTATAGGGAGCGGGCTGTGCTGTGTCTTTCGAGGCCAGTCTCAAACCTGTGACCTCATGATCTGCCTGCCTCAGCATTCTAAGTGCTGACATTACAGGCCTGAGGAGCCCAGCCCAAACCAATTTTTTTTTGTTTCAAAGATGGGTTTCACCATGTTGGTCAGGCGGGTCTCGAACCCGCAACTTCTCATGATCTGCCCGCATTGGTTTTGAGGCACCTAAATTACAGACTTCCATGAGCCACCTGGCCTGGCCAGCCAACTTTATTGTTAAAAAAAATCAGAGAGACTGTGCTGGGTGCTGTGACTCACGCCAGAAATCTTAGCACTTTGGGAGACTGAGGTTGGTGGGTAAACTGAGGACATAAGTTCAATGTCAGCCTGGGCATCCCAGTGAAAACCCACCTCACATAAAAAAAAGAAAAGTAATCAGACAGATGAGTGTCTGCAATTGTAACAAAAGAGGTGCCTGGTGACTCCACCCTTCACCCACCTTTCTTTATGACATACTGTTTTCCTCTTGTCACCCAGGCTGAAGTGCAGCAGTGCAATCTTTGCTTATTGCAACACCTTTCTTTTGAGTTCAAGTGATTGTCCTGCCAATGCCCTTCAAGTAGCTGGTGTTACAGGTGTCCACACCACCACGTCCAGCTAACTTTCTATTTTTACATTTTTGTACCTCAAATCTATCTTTATTTGATTTCCACAAAACAGCCACACCAAAAAAATATACGAAAAGCTGCATACTTTTGGGTGTCATTTCTGCGCTGTGGCCATGCCGGCCTTCTGTGTAGCATCCCAATTTTAGTGCAGGTGCTGCCAAAGCAAGCACATGCCATGCCTGCCTCAGCTTTTTTATGTTTTTCTGTTTTTTATAGGGAGCGGGCTGCGCTGTGTCTTCAGAGGCCAGTTTCATGCATTTGTCCTCATGATATGCCCGCTTCAGCATTTTAAGTGCTGGAATTCCAAACCTGAGGAGCCGAGCACAAAAAGATTTCTTTTTTTGTTTCAAAGATGGAGTTTCACGATGTTGGTCAGGCAGGTCTCGAACCCACAACTTTCTGTAATCTGCCCACATTAGTTTTCCAGACAACTAAATTACAGACTCCCAAGAGCCACCTTTCTTTGCCAGCCAACTTTATTGTTTTAAAAAAATTAAAGAGACTGTGCTGGGCACTGTGATTTACACCAGCAATCTTAGCACTTTGAAAAGTTGAGGTGGGCTGGTCACCTGTGGTCATGAGTTCGAGATCAGCCTGGGCATGCCGATGAAAACCCACCTCACATAAAAAAGAGAAAAAGAAAAGTAAATAGACAGGTGAGTGTCTGTAATTGTAACAAAAGTAGGTGCCTGGTGACTCCACCCTTCTCCCCGCCTTTCTTTATGACGTTCTTTTTTTCTCTTATCACCCAGGCTGAAGTGCAAAGTGCTATCTTTCATTATTGCTACAGCTTTTTTTTGGGTTCAAGCAATTGTCCTGACAAGGCCCTTCAAGTAGCTTGGGTTACAGGTGTTCACACCACCACACCCAGCTAACTTTCTATTTTTACTTTTCTGTACCTCAAACTTATCTTTATATGATTTCCACAAAACAGCCAAAATAATACAAAAATACAGAACACTGCATTTCTTTGCGTGTCATTTTGCGCTGTGGCCATGCCGGCCTTCTGTGTAGCATCCCAATTTTAGTGCAGGTGCTGCTGAAGTGAGCACATGCCATGCCTGCCTCAGCTTTTTATGTTTTTCTGTTTTTTTGTTTTTTATAGGGAGCGGGCTGCACTGTGTCTTTTCAGGCCAGTCTTGAACATTTGACTTCATGATCTGCCCCCCTCAGCATTCTAAGTTTTGGGATTACAGGCCTGAGAGCCGAGCGCAAACCAATTTTTTTCTTTTCAAAGATAGGTTTCACCATGTTGGTTGGGCAGGTCTCAAACCCACTGCTTCTCTTAATCCACCCACATTGGTTTTTGAGGCGCCTAAATTACAGGCTCTTATGAGCCACCTTGCCCGGCTGGCTGAATTTATTGTTAAAAAAAATCAGAGAGACTGTGCTGGGTGCTGTGACTCACGCCAGCAATCTTAGCACTTTGGGAGGCCGAGGTAGGTGCGTCACCTGAGGTCACGAGGTCGAGGTCAGCCTGTGAATCCCAGTGAAAACACACCTCACTTAAAAAAGAAACCAGAAAAGTTATCAGACAGATGAGTGTGCAATTGTAACAAATGAGGTGCCTGGTGACTCCACTCTTCTCTTCGCCTTACTTTATGATGTTCATTTTCTGTCTAGTCATGCAGGCTGAAGTGCAACAGTGTGATCTTTGCTTATTGCAACACTTTTTTTGGGTTCAAGTGATTGTCCTGCCAATGCCCTTCAAGTAGCTGGTGTTACAGGTGTCCACACCACCACGTCCAGCTAACTTTCTATTTTTACTTTTCTGTACCTCAAATCTATCTTTATTTGATTTCACAAAACAGCCACAAAAAAAATACAGAATGCTGCATTTTTTGCATGTCATTTTGCACTGTGGCCATGCCGGCCTTCTGTGTAGTGTCCCAATTTTAGTGCAGGTGCTGCCGAAGTGAGCACATGCCATGCCTGCCTCAGCTTTTTATGTTTTTTTTTTTTTTTTTTATAGGAGCGGGCTGCGCTGTGTCTTCAGAGGCCAGTCTCGAACCTGTGACCTCACGATCTGCCTGCCTTGGCATTCTAAGTGCTGGGATTACAGGCCTGAGGAGCCCAGCCAAACCAAATTTTTTTTTGTTTCAAAGATGGGTTTCACCATGTTGGTCGGTGGGTCTCAAACCCACAACTTCTCATGATCCACCCGCATTGGTTTTGAGGCGCCTAAATTACAGGCTCCCATGAGCCACCTTGCCTGGCTGGCTGACTTTATTGTTAAAAAAAAATCAGAAAGACTGTGCTGGGCACTGTGACTCATGCCAGCAATCTTAGCACTTTGGGAGGCTGAGGTGGTGGGTCACCTGAGGTCACGAGTTTGAGGTCAGCCTGGGCATCCAGTGAAAACCCACATCACATAAGAAAGAGAAAAGAAAAAAAGTAATCAGACAGATGAGTGTCTGCAATTGTAACAAAACGAGGTGCCTGGTGACTCCACCCTTCACCCTGCCTTTCTTTATGATGTACTCTTTTCCTCTTGTCACCCAGGCTGAAGTGCAACAGTGTGATCTTTGCTTATTGCAACACTTTCTTTTGGGTTCAAGCGATTGTCCTGCCAATGCCCTTCAAGTAGCTGGGGTTACAGGTGTCCACACCACCACGTCCAGCTAACTTTCTATTTTTACTTTTCTGTACCTCAAATCTATCTTTATTTGATTTCCACAAAACAGCCAAAAAAAAAAAATACAGAATGCTGCATTTCTTTGCATGTCATTTTTGCACTGTGGCCATGCCGGCCTTCTGTGTAGCATCCCAATTTTAGTGCAGGTGCTGCTGAAGTGAGCACATGCCATGCCTGCCTCAGCTTTTTATGTTTTTCTGTTTTTTTTTTTTTTATAGGGAGCAGGCTGCACTGTGTCTTTGAGGCCAGTCTCGAACCTGTGACCTCATGATCTGCCCCTCAGCATTCTAAGTGCTGGGATTACAGGCCTGAGAGCCCAGCCCAAACCAATTTTTTTTTATTTCAAAGATGGGTTTCACCATGTTGGTCAGGCAGGTCTCGAACCCACAACTTCTCATGATCTGCCCACATTCGGTTTTGAGGCACCTAAATTACAGGCTCCCATGAGCCACCTTGCCTGGCTGGCTGACTTTATTGTTAAAAAAAATCAGAGAGACTGTGCTGGGCACTGTGACTCACGCCAGCAATCTTAGCACTTTGGGAGGCCGAGGTGGTGGGTCACCTGAGGTCATGAGTTTGAGGTCAGCCTGGGCATCCCAGTGAAAACCCACCTCACATAAAAAGAAAAAAAAAAGTAATCAGACAGATGAGTGTCTGCAATTGTAACAAAACGAGGTGCCTGGTGACTCCACCCTTCTCCCGCCTTTCTTTATGATGTACTGTTTTCTCTTGTCACCCAGGCTGAAGTGCAGCAGTGCAATCTTTGCTTATTGCAACACCTTTCTTTTGGTTCAAGCGATTGTCCTGCCAATGCCCTTCAAGTAGCTGGGGTTACAGGTGTCCACACCACCACGTCCAGCTAACTTTCTATTTTTACTTTTTGTACCTCAAATCTATCTTTATTTGATTTCCACAAAACAGCTGCAACAAAAAAAATATGAAATGCTGCATTTCTTTGCGTGTCATTTTGCACTGCAGCCATGCCGGCCTTCTGTGTAGCATCCCAATTTTAGTGCAGGTGCTGCCAAAGTGAGCACATGCCATGCCTGCCTCAGCTTTTTTATGTTTTTTTTTTTTTTTTTTTTTTTTTTATAGGAAGTGGGCTGCACTGTGTCTTTCGAGGCAAGTCTCAAACCTGTGACCTCACGATCTGCCCACCTTGGCATTCTAAGTGCTGGGATTACAGGCCTGAGGAGCCCAGCCCAAACCAAATTTTTTTTTGTTTCAAAGATGGGTTTCACCATGTTGGTCGGTGGGTCTCAAACCTGCAACTTCTCGTGATCCACCCACATTGGTTTTTGAGGTGCCTAAATTACAGGCTCAATGAGCCACCTTGCCGGGCCAGCCAACTTTATTGTTAAAAAGAATCAGAGACTGAGCTGGGTGCTGTGACTGATGCCAGCAATCTTAGCACATTGGGAGGCCGAGGTAGGTGCATCACCTGAGGTCACGAGGTCAAGGTCAGCCTGGGCATCCCAGTGAAAACTCACCTCACATAAAAAGAAAAAGAAAAAGAAAAGTAATCAGACAGATGAGTGTCTGCAATTGTAACAAAACGAGGTGCCTGGTGACTCCACCCTTCTCCCGCCTTTCTTTATGATGTACTGTTTTCTCTTGTCACCCAGGCTGAAGTGCAACAGTGTGATCTTTGCTTATTGCAACACTTTTTTTGGGTTCAAGTGATTGTCCTGCCAATGCCCTTCAAGTAGCTGGTGTTACAGGTGTCCACACCACCACGTCCAGCTAACTTTCTATTTTTACTTTTTGTACCTCAAATCTATCTTTATTTGATTTTACAAAACAGCCACAAAAAAAAAATACAGAATGCTGCATTCTTTGCGTGTCATTTTGCACTGCAGCCATGCCGGCCTTCTGTGTAGCATCCCAATTTTAGTGCAGGTGCTGACGAACAGAGCAAGTGCCATGGCAGCCTCAGCTTTTTTATGTTTTTTTTTTTTGTTTTTATAGGGAGCGGGCTGCACTGTGTCTTTTGAGGCCAGTCTCGAACCTGTGACCTCATGATCTGCCCACCTTGGCATTCTAAGTGCTGGGATTACAGGCCTGAGGAGCCCAGCCAAACCAAATTTTTTTTGTTTCAAAGATGGGTTTCACCATGTTGGTCGGGTGGGTCTCAAACCTGCAACTTCTCATGATCCACCCACATTGGTTTTTGAGGTGCCTAAATTACAGGCTCCCATGAGCCACCTTGCCTGGCCAGCTGAATTTATTGTTAAAAAAAATCAGAGAGACTGTGCCAGGCACTGTGACTCACGCCAGCAATCTTAGCACTTTGGGAGGCCGAGGTGGTGGGTCACCTGAGGTCATGAGTTTGAGGTCAGCCTGGGCATCCTGGTGAAAACCCACCTCACATAAAAAAAAAAGAAAAAAAGTAATCAGACAGATGAGTGTCTGCAATTGTAACAAAACAAGGTGCCTGGTGACTCCACCCTTCTCCCACCTTTCTTTATGACATACTGTTTTCTCTCTTGTCACCCAGGCTGAAGTGCAGCAGTGCAATCTTTGCTTATTGCAACACCTTTCTTTTGGGTTCAAGTGATTGTCCTGCCAATGCCCTTCAAGTAGCTGGGGTTACAGGTGTCCACACCACCATGTCCAGCTAACTTTCTATTTTTACTTTTCTGTACCTCAAATCTATCTTTATTTGATTTCCACAAAACAGCCACAACAAAAAAAATACAAAATGCTGCATTTCTTTGTGTGTCATTTTTGCTGCAGCCATGCTGGCCTTCTGTGTAGTGTCCCAATTTTAGTGCAGGTGCTGCCAAAGTGAGCACATGCCATGCCTGCCTCAGCTTTTTATGTTTTTCTGTTTTTTTTTTTTATAGGAGCAGGCTGCACTGTGTCTTTGAGGCCAGTCTCGAACCTGTGACCTCATGATCTGCCCACCTCAGCATTCTAAGTGCTGGGATTACAGGCCTGAGGAGCCCAGCCCAAACCAAATTTTTTTTTGTTTCAAAGATGGGGTTTCACCATGTTGGTCGGGCGGGTCTCAAACCTGCAACTTCTCATGATCTGCACGCATTGGTTTTGAGGCACCTAAATTACAGGCTCCCATGAGCCACCTTGCCTGGCCAGCCGACTTTATTGTTAAAAAGAATCAGAGACTGTGCCAGGCACTGTGACTCACGCCAGCAATCTTAGCACTTTGGGAGGCCGAGGTGGGCGGGTCACCTGAGGTCACGAGTTTGAGGTCAGCCTGGGCATCCCGGTGAAAACACCTCACATAAAAAGAAAAAGAAAAAGAAAAAGAAAAGTAATCAGACAGATGAGTGTCTGCAATTGTAACAAAACGAGGTGCCTGGTGACTCCACCCTTCTCCCGCCTTTCTTTATGATGTACTGTTTCTCTCTTGTCACCCAGGCTGAAGTGCAACAGTGCAATCTTTGCTTATTGCAACACCTTTCTTTTGGGTTCAAGCGATTGTCCTGCCAATGCCCTTCAAGTAGCTGGGGTTACAGGTGTCCACACACCACGTCCAGCTAACTTTCTATTTTTACTTTTTGTACCTCAAATCTATCTTTATTTGATTTCCACAAAACAGCCACAACAAAAAAAAAATACAGAATGCTGCATTCTTTGCGTGTCATTTTCATGCTGCGGCCATGCCGGCCTTCTGTGTAGCGTCCCAATTTTAGTGCAGGTGCTGCCAAAGCGAGCACATGCCATGCCTGCCTCAGCTTTTTATGTTTTTCTGTTTTTTTTTTTTTATAGGAGCAGGCTGCACTGTGTCTTTCAAGGCCAGTCTCGAACCTGTGACCTCATGATCTGCCCACCTCAGCATTCTAAGTGCTGGGATTACAGGCCTGAGGAGCCCAGCCCAAACCAAATTTTTTTTTGTTTCAAAGATGGGGTTTCACCATGTTGGTCGGGCGGGTCTCAAACCACAACTTCTCATGATCTGCCTGCATTCATTTTGAGGCACCTAAATTACAGGCTCCCATGAGCCACCTTGCCTGGCCAGCTGACTTTATTGTTAAAAAAAATCAGAGAGACTGTGCTGGGCGCTGTGACTCACGCCAGCAATCTTAGCACTTTGGGAGGCTGAGGTGGGTGGTCACCTGAGGTCATGAGTTTGAGGTCAGCCTGGGCATCCCGGTGAAAACCCACCTCACATAAAAAGAAAAAGAAAAAGAAAAAAAGTAATCAGACAGATGAGTGTCTGCAATTGTAACAAAACGAGGTGCCTGGTGACTCCACCCTTCTCCCGCCTTTCTTTATGATGTACTCTTTTCTCTTGTCACCCAGGCTGAAGTGCAACAGTGCAATCTTTGCTTATTGCAACACCTTTCTTTTGGGTTCAAGTGATTGTCCTGCCAATGCCCTTCAAGTAGCTGGGGTTACAGATGTCCACACCACCATGTCCAGCTAACTTTCTATTTTTACTTTTTTTTTTTTTTTACCACAAATCTATCTTTATTTGATTTCTGACAAAACAGCCACAAGAAAAAAAATACAAAATGCTGCATTTCTTTGTGTGTCATTTTTGCTGCTGCCATGGCATCCTTCTGTGTAGCGTCCCAATTTTAGTGCAGGTGCTGCCAAAGCGAGCACATGCCATGCCTGCCTCAGCATTTTTATGTTTTTCTGTTTTTATTGGGAGGGGGCTGCACTGTGTCTTTCAAGGCCAGTCTCAACCTGTGACCTCATGATCTGCCTGCCTCAGCATTCTAAGTGCTGGGATTACAGGCCTGAGGAGCCCAGCCCAAACCAAATATTTTTTTGTTTGTTTCAAAGATGGGGTTTCACCATATTGGTCAGGTGTGTCTCAAAACCACAACTTCTCATTTTCTGCACGCATTGGTTAACAAGGCACCTAAATTACAGTCTTCCATGAGCTACCTGGCCTGGCCAGCCGACTTTATTGTTAAGAAAAGAATCAGAGAGACTGTGCCAGGCACTGTGACTCACGCCAGAAACCTTAGCACTTTGGGAGGCTGAGGTGGGTGGGTCACCTGAGGTCACTAGTTTGAGGTAAGCCTGAGCATCCCAGTGAGAAGCCACCTCACATAAGAAAGAGAAATAAAAAAAGAAAAATAATCAGACAGATCAGTGTCTGCAATTGTAACAAAAAGAGTGCCTGGTGACTCCACTCTACTCCCCGCCTTTCTTTATGACGTTCTTTTTTTCTCTTGTCACCCAGGCTGAAGTGCAACAGTGTGATCTTTGCTTATTACAACATCTTTCTTTTGGGCTCAAGTGATTGTCCTGCCAATGCCCTTCAAGAAGCTGGGGTTACAAAAGTCCACACCACCATGTCCAGCTAACTTTCTATTTTTACTTTTTTTTTTTTTTACCACAAATCTATCTTTATTTGATTTCTGAAAAAGAACCACAAGAACAAAAAAATACAAAATGCTGAATTTCTTTGTGTTTAATTTATTGCTGCTGCCATGGCATCCTTCTGTGTAGCGTCCCAATTTTAGGGCAGGTGCTGCCAAAGCGAGCACATGCCATGCCTGCCTCAGCTTTTTTATGTTTTTCTGTTTTTTTTAGGAGGGGGCTGCTCTGTGCCTTTTCAGGCCAGTCTCATACCTGTGACCTCACAATCCGCTCACCTAGGTATACTAAGTACTAGGATTACAGGCATGATTAGCGCAACCCAAACCAAATTTTTTTGTTTCAAAAAAAGGGTTTAACCATGTTGGTCGGACTGGTCTTGAACTTGCAACTTCTCGTGATCTGCCTGCATTTGTTTTTGAGGCACCTAAATTACAGGCTCTCATGAGCCACCTTGCCCAGCCAGCCAAATTTATTGTTAAAAAAAATCAGAGAGACTGTGCTGGGCGCTGTGACTCACGCCAGCAATCTTAGCACTTTGGGAGGCTGAGGTGGTAGGGTCACCTGAGGTCATGAGTTCGAGGTCAGCCTGGGCATCCCAGTGAAAACCCACCTCACATAAAAAGAGAAAAAGAAAAAGAAAAGTAATCAGACAGATGAGTGTCTGCAATTGTAACAAAACAAGGTGCCTGGTGACTCCACCCTTCTCCCCACCTTTCTTTATGACATACTGTTTCCCTCTTGTCACCCAGGCTGAAGTGCAACAGTGCAATCTTTGCTTATTGCAACACCTTTTTTTGGGTTCAAGTGATTGTCCTGCCAATGCCCTTCAAGTAGCTGGGGTTACAGGTGTCCACACCACCATCCAGCTAACTTTCTATTTTACTTTTTTGTACCTCAAATCTATCTTTATTTGATTTCCACAAAACAGCCACAAAAAAAAAATACAAAATGCTGCATTCTTTGCGTGTCATTTTTGCACTGTGGCCATGCTGGCCTTCTGTGTAGCATCCCAATTTTAGTGCAGGTGCTGCCAAAGCGAGCACATGCCATGCCTGCCTCAGCTTTTTATGTTTTTCTGTTTTTTTTTTTTATAGGGAGCAGGCTGTGCTGTGTCTTTCCAGGCCAGTCTCGAACCTGTGACCTCACAATCTGCCTGCCTCAGCATTCTAAGTGCTGGGATTACAGGCCTGAGGAGCCCAGCCAAACCAAATTTTTTTTTCATTTCAAAGATGGGGTTTCACCATGTTGGTCAGGTGGGTCTCGAACCCACAACTTCTCATGATCCACTGCATTGGTTTTTGAGGCACCTAAATTACAGGCTCCATGAGCCACCTTGCCCAGCCAGCCAAATTTATTGTTAAAAAAATCAGAGAGACTGTGCTGGGCGCTGTGACTCATGCCAGCAATCTTAGCACTTTGGGAGGCTGAGGTGGTGGGTCACCTGAGGTCACGAGTTTGAGGTCAGCCTGGGCATCCTGGTGAAAACCACCTCACATAAAAAGAGAAAAAGAAAAAGAAAAGTAATCAGACAGATGAGTGTCTGCAATTGTAACAAAAGAGGTGCCTGGTGACTCCACCCTTCTCCCCGCCTTTCTTTATGAGATACTGTTTCCCTCTTGTCACTTAGGCTGAAGTGCAGCAGCATGATCTTTGCTTATTGCAACACCTTTCTTTTGGGTTCAAGCGATTGTCCTGCCAATGCCCTTCAAGTAGCTGGGGTTACAGGTGTCCACACCACCACGTCCAGCTAACTTTTTATTTTTACTTTTTTGTACCTCAAATCCATCTTTATTTGATTTCACAAAACAGCCACAAAAAAAAAATACAGAAAGCTGCATTCTTTTGCGTGTCATTTTTGTGCTGTGGCCATGCAGACCTTCTGTGTAGCATCCCAATTTTAGTGCAGGTGCTGCTGAAGTGAGCACATGCCATGCCTGCCTCAGCTTTTTTATGTTTTTCTGTTTTTTATAGGGAACAGGCTGCACTGTGTCTTTAGAGGCCAGTCTCGAACCTGTGACCTCATGATCTGCCTGCCTCCGCATTCTAAGTGCTGGGATTACAGGCCTGAGGAGCCCAGCCCAAACCAAATTTTTTTTTTTTCAAAGATGGGGTTTCACCATGTTGGTCAGGTGGGTCTCAAACCCGCAACTTCTCATGATCTGCCCGCATTGGTTATCGAGGCACCTAAATTACAGACTCCCATGAGCCACCTTGCCTGGCCAGCCAACTTTATTGTTAAAAAGAAATCAGAGAGACTGTGCTGGGTGCTGTGACTCATGCCAGCAATCTTAGCACTTTGGGAGGCCGAGGTGGTGGGTCACCTGAGGTCATGAGTTCGAGGTCAGCCTGGGCATCCCAGTGAAAACCCACCTCACATAAAAAGAAAAGAAAAGTAATCAGACAGATGAGTGTCTGCAATTGTAACAAAATGAGGTGCCTGGTGACTCCACCCTTCTCCCCACCTTTCTTTATGATGTACTGTTTCCTCTTGTCACCCAGGCTGAAGTGCAGCAGTGCGATCTTTGCTTATTGCAACACCTTTTTTTTGGGTTCAAGTGATTGTCCTGCCAATGCCCTTCAAGTAGCTGGGGTTACAGGTGTCCACACCACCACGTCCAGCTAACTTTCTATTTTTACTTTTTGTACCTCAAATCTATCTTTATTTGATTTCCACAAAACAGCCACAACAAAAAAATATACAAAACTCTGCATTCTTTGCGTGTCATTTTTGTGCTGTGGCCATGCTGACCTTCTGTGTAGCATCCCAATTTTAGTGCAGGTGCTGCCAAAGCGAGCACATGCCATGCCTGCCTCAGCTTTTTATGTTTTTCTGTTTTTCTTTTTTATAGGAGCAGGCTGCACTGTGTCTTTAGAGGCCAGTCTCAAACCTGTGACCTCACAATCTGCCCACCTCAGCATTCTAAGTGCTGGGATTACAGGCCTGAGGAGCCCAGCCAAAACCAAAATTTTTTTCTTTCAAAGACGGGGTTTCACCATGTTGGTCGAGTGGGTCTTGAACCTGCAACTTCTCATGATCTTCCCACATTGGTTTTCGAGGCGCCTAAATTACAGGCTCCCATGAGCCACCTTGCCTGGCCAGCCAATTTATTGTTAAAAAAATCAGAGAGACTGTGCTGGGCACTGTGACTCATGCCAGCAATCTTAGCACTTTGGGAGGCTGAGGTGGTGGGTCACCTGAGGTCATGAGTTCGAGGTCAGCCTGGGCATCCCGGTGAAAACCCACCTCACATAAAAAAGAAAAGAAAAGTAATCAGACAGATGAGTGTCTGCAATTGTAACAAAACGAGGTGCCTGGTGACTCCACCTTCTCCCACCTTTCTTTATGATGTACTGTTTCCCTCTTGTCACCCAGGCTGAAGTGCAACAGTGTGATCTTTGCTTATTGCAACACCTTTCTTTTGGGTTCAAGTGATTGTCCTGCCAATGCCTTCAAGTAGCTGGGGTTACAGGTGTCCACACCACCACATCCAGCTAACTTTCTATTTTTACTTTTTGTACCTCAAATCTATCTTTATTTGATTTCCACAAAACAGCCACAAGAAAAAAAAATATGAAAAGCTGCATTCCTTTGCGTGTCATTTTTGTGCTGTGGCCATGCCAGCCTTCTGTGTAGCATCCCAATTTTAGTGCAGGTGCTGCCAAAGCGAGCACATGCCATGCCTTCCTCAGCTTTTTTGTTTTTCTGTTTTTCTCTTTTTTATAGGGAGCTGTCTGCCTGTGTCTTTTGAGGCCAGTCTTGAACCTGTGACCTCACGATCTGCCCACCTCAGCATACTAAGTGCTGTGATTAGAGCCTTTGGAGCCGAGCCAAAACCAATTTTTTTTTTGTTTCAAAGACGGGGCTTCACCATGTTGGTCGAGTGGGTCTGGAACCTGCAATGACTCATAATCCGCCAGCATTGGTTATTGATGAGCCTAAATTACAGGCTCCCATGAGCCACCTTGCTCAGCCGGTCGAATTTATTGTTAAAAAAATCAGAGACTGTGCTGGGCTGTGACTCATGCCAGCAATCTTAGCACTTTGGGAGGCTGAGGTGGTGGGTCACCTGAGGTCATGAGTTCGAGGTCAGCCTGGGCATCCCAGTGAAAACCCACCTCACATAAAAAAGAGAAAAGAAAAGTAATCAGACAGATGAGTGTCTGCAATTGTAACAAAACAAGGTGCCTGGTGACTCCACCCTTCTCCCCACCTTTCTTTATGATGTACTGTTTCCTCTTGTCACCCAGGCTGAAGTGCAGCAGTGCGATCTTTGCTTATTGCAACACCTTTCTTTTGGGTTCAAGCGATTGTCTTGCCAATGCCTTCAAGTAGCTGGGGTTACAGGTGTCCACACCACCACATCCAGCTAACTTTCTATTTTTACTTTTTGTACCTCAAATCTATCTTTATTTGATTTCCACAAAACAGCCACAAGAAAAAAAAATACAAAAGCTGCATTCTTTGCGTGTCATTTTTGTGCTGTGGCCATGCCAGCCTTCTGTGTAGCATCCCAATTTTAGTGCAGGTGCTGCTGAAGTGAGCACATGCCATGCCTGCCTCAGCTTTTTATGTTTTCTGTTTTTCTTTTTTTATAGGAGCAGGCTGCACTGTGTCTTTGAGGCCAGTCTTGAACCTGTGACCTCACGATCTGCCCACCTCAGCATTCTTAATGCTGGGATTACAGGCCTGAGGAGCCAGCCCAAACCAAATTTTTTTTTTCAAAGACGGGGTTTCACCATGTTGGTCAGGCGGGTCTCAAACCTGCAACTTCTCATGATCTGCCCGCATTGGTTTTGAGGCACCTAAATTACAGGCTCCCATGAGCCACCTTGCTCAGCCGGTCGAATTTATTGTTAAAAAAAAATTAGAGAGACTGTGCTGGGCACCGTGACTCCTGCCAGCAATCTTAGCAATTTGGGAGGCTGAGGTGGTTGGGTAACCTGAGGTTATGAGTTCAAGTTCAGCCTGGACATCCCGGTAAAAACCCACATCACATAAAAAAAGAGAGAAAAAAAGTAATCAGACAGATGAGTGTCTGCAATTGTAACAAAACAAGGTGTCCGGTGACTCCACTCTTCTCCCCACCCTTTTTATGATGTACTGTTTCCCTCTTGTCACCCATGCTGAAGTGCAACAATGTGATCTTTGCTAATTGCAACACCTTTCTTTTGGGTTCAAGCGATTGTCCTGCCAATGCTTTTCAAGTAGCTGGAGTTACAGGTGTCCACACCACCACGTCCAGCTAACTTTCTATTTTTACTTTTTGTACCTCAAATCTATCTTTATTTGATTTCACAAAACAGCCAAAAGAAAAAAATATGAAAAGCTGCATTCTTTGCGTGTCATTTTTGCACTGTGGCCATGCCAGCCTTCTGTGTAGCATCCCAATTTTAGTGCAGGTGCTGCCAAAGCGAGCACATGCCATGCCTGCCTCAGCTTTTTATGTTTTTCTGTTTTTTTTTATAGGAGCAGGCTGCACTGTCTCTTTAGAGGCCAGTCTCAATCCTGTGACCTCACGATCTGCCTGCTTTGGCATTCTAAGTGCTGGGATTACAGGCCTGAGAGCCCAGCCCAAACCAAATTTTTTTGTTTCAAAGATAAGGTTTCAACATGTTGGTCGGGAGGGTCTTGCACCCACAACTTCTTGTGTTCCAAATGCATTCGTTATCAAGGCACCTAAATTACACACTTTTATGAGCCACCTTGCCATGCCGCCTAATTTTATTGTTAAAAAAAATCAGAGACTGTGCTGGGCGCTGTGACTCACGCCAGCAATCTTAGCACTTTGGGAGGCCAAGGTGGTGGGTCACCTGAGGTCATGAGTTCGAGGTCAGCCTGGGCATCCTGGTGAAAACCACCTCACATAAAAAGAAAAGAAAAGTAATCAGACAGATGAGTGTCTGCAATTGTAACAAAACGAGGTGCCTGGTGACTCCACCCTTCTCCTGCCTTTCTTTATGATGTACTGTTTCCTCTTGTCACCCAGGCTGAAGTGCAACAGTGTGATCTTTGCTTATTGCAACACCTTTTTTTGGGTTCAAGCAATTGTCCTGCCAATGCCCTTCAAGTAGCTGGTGTTACAGGTGTCCACACCACCACGTCCAGCTAACTTTCTATTTTTACTTTTTTGTACCTCAAATCCATCTTTATTTGATTTCCACAAAACAGCCACAAAAAAAAATACAAAAAGCTGCATTCTTTGCGTGTCATTTTTGCACTGTGGCCATGCCAGCCTTCTGTGTAGCATCCCAATTTTAGTGCAGGTGCTGCCGAAGTGAGCACATGCCATGCCTTTTTCAGCTTTTTTATGATTTTCTCTTTTTCTGTTTTTTTTTTTTATATATACGAAGCCTTCTGTGCTGTTTCTTTAGAGGCCAGTCTCGAACCTGTGACCTCACGATCTGCCTGCCTCGGCATTCTAAGTGCTGGGATTACAGGCCTGAGGAGCCCAGCCCAAACCAAATTATTTTTTTGTTTCAAAGATGGGGTTTCACCATGTTGGTCAGGTGGGTCTCAAACTTGCAACTTCTCATGTTCCGCATGCATTAATTTTCAAGGCGCCTAAATTACAGGCTCCCATGAGCCACCTTGCCTGGCCAGTGGACATTATTGTTAAAAAAATCAGAAAGACTGTGCTGAGTGCTGTGTCTCACACCAGAAATCTTACCATTTTGGGAGGCCAAAGTGGGTGTGTCACCCATGGTCACGAGTTTGAGGTCATTCAGGACATCATGGTGAAAACCCACCTCACATAAAAAAGAAGAGAATAAAAGTAATCAGACAGATGACTGTCTGCAATTGTAACAAAACGAGGTGCCTGGTGACTCCACAATTCTCCCCAACTTTCTTTATGATGTACTGTTTCCTTCTTGTCACCCAGGCTTAAGTGGAACAGTTCGATCCTTGTTTATTGCATCACCTTTCTATTGGGCTCAAGTGATTGTCCTGCCAATGCCTTTCAAGTAGCTGGGGTTACAGGTGTCCACACCACCACGTCCAGCTACCTTTCTATTTTTACTTTTCTGTATTTCAAATCTATCTTTATTTGATTTCCACAAAACAGCCGCAACAAAAAAAATACAAAATGGTGCATTCCTTTGTGTGTCATTTTTGCGCTGTGGCCATGCTGGCCTTCTGTGTAGCATTTCAATTTTAGTGCAGGTGCTGCCAAAGCGAGCACATGCCATGCCTGCTTCAGCTTTTTTATGTTTTTCTGTTTTATAGGCAGTGGGCTTCGCTGGGTCTTCAGAAGCCAGTCTCCAACTTTGACCTCACGATCTGCCTGCCTTGGCATTCTAAGTGCTGGGATTACAGGCCTGAGGAGCCGAGCACAAAACAAATTTTTTTTGTTTCAAAGATGGGTTTCACCATGTTGGTCGGGTGGGTCTCAAACCTGCAACTTCTCATCTTCCACACGCATTGGTTATTGAGGCGCCTAAATTACAGACTCCCATGAGCCACCTTGCCCAGCCAGCTGAATTTATTGTTAAAACAGAAATCAGAGTAACAGTGTCAGGTGCTGTGACTCACGTCAGCAATCTTAGCACTTTGGGAGGCCAAGTTGGGTGGGTCACCTGAGGTCACGGGTTTGAGGTCAGCCTGGGCATCCCAGTGAAAACACACCTCACATAAAAAGAAAAAGAAAAAGAAAAGTAATCAGACAGATGAGTGTCTGCAATTGTAACAAAACGAGGTGCCTGGTGACTCCACCCTTCTCCCCGCCTTTCTTTATGATGTACTGTTTTCTCTTGTCACCCAGGCTGAAGTGCAACAGTGTGATCTTTGCTTATTGCAACACCTTTCTTTTGGGTTCAAGCGATTGTCCTGCCAATGCCCTTCAAGTAGCTATGGTTACAGGTATCCACACCACCATGTCCAGCTAACTTTCTATTTTTACTTTTTGTACCTCAAATCTATCTTTATTTGATTTCCACAAAACAGCCAAAAAAAAAAAATACAGAATGCTGCATTCTTTGTGTGTCATTTTTGTGCTGCAGCCAGCCTTCTGTGTAGCATCCCAATTTTAGTGCAGGTGCTGCCAAAGTGAGCACATGCCATGCCTGCCTCAGCTTTTTATGTTTTCTGTTTTTTATAGGAGGGCTGCACTGTGTCTTTGAGGCCAGCCTTGAATATGTGACCTCATGATCTTCCCACCTTGGCATTCTAAGTGCTGGGATTACAGGCCTGAGGAGCTGAGCACAAACCAAATTTTTTTTCATTTCAAAGATGGGTTTCACCATGTTGGTCGGGCGGGTCTCAAACCTGCAACTTCTCATGATCCACCCGCATTGGTTTTCAAGGTGCCTAAATTACAGGCTCCCATGAGCCACCTTGCCCAGCCAGCCGAATTTATTGTTAAAAAGAAATCAGAGAGACTGTGCCAGGCGCTGTGACTCACGCCAGCAATCTTAGCACTTTGGGAGGCCAAGGTGGGTGGGTCACCTGAGGTCATGAGTTTGAGGTCAGCCTGGGCATCCCAGTGAAAACCTACCTCACATAAAAAGAGAAAAGAAAAGTAATCAGACAGATGAGTGTCTGCAATTGTAACAAAATGAGGTGCCTGGTGACTCCACCCTTCTCCCCACCTTTCTTTATGATGTACTGTTTTCCTCTTGTCACCCAGGCTGAAGTGCAACAGTGCAATCTTTGCTTATTGCAACACCTTTCTTTTGGGTTCAAGAGATTGTCCTGCCAATGCCCTTCAAGTAGCTGGTGTTACAGGTGTCCACACCACCATGTCCAGCTAACTTTCTATTTTTATTTTTTGTACCTCAAATCTATCTTTATTTGATTTCCACAAAACAGCCGAAAAAAAAAAAAATAAAAAGCTGCATTCCTTTGCGTGTCATTTTTGCACTGCGGCCATGCCGGCCTTCTGTGTAGCATCCCAATTTTAGTGCAGGTGCTGCTGAAGCGAGCACATGCCATGCCTGCCTCAGCTTTTTATGTTTTTCTGTTTTTTATAGGAAGCAGGCTTCTCTGTGTCTTTAGAGGCCAGTCTCAAACCTGTGACCTCATGATCTGCCCACCTCAGCATTCTAAGTGCTGAGATTACAGGCCTGAGGAGCCCAGCCCAAACCAAATTTTTTTTGTTTCAAAGACGGGGTTTCACCATGTTGGTTGGGCGGATATTGAACCGGCAACTTCTTGTGATCCACCCGCATTAGTTTTTCAGGGACTAAATTACAGCCTCCCATGAGCCACCTTGCCTGGCCTTCCAAATTTATTGTTAAAAAATATCAGAGAGACTGTGCTGGGCACTGTGACTCACGCCAGCAATCTTAGCACTTTGGGAGGCTGAGGTGGGCGGGTCACCTGAGGTCACGAGTTCAAGGTCAGCCTGGGCATCCCAGTGAAAACCCACCTCACATAAAAAAGAAAAGAAAAGTAATCAGACAGATGAGTGTCTGCAATTGTAACAAAACGAGGTGCCTGGTGACTCCACCCTTCTCCCGCCTTTCTTTATGATGTACTGTTTTCCTCTTGTCACCCAGGCTGAAGTGCAACAGTGTGATCTTTGCTTATTGCAACACCTTTCTTTTGGGTTCAAGTGATTGTCCTGCCAATGCCCTTCAAGTAGCTGGGGTTACAGGTGTCCACACCACCACATCCAGCTAACTTTCTATTTTACTTTTTGTACCTCAAATCTATCTTTATTTGATTTCCACAAAACAGCAGACAAAAGAAAAAAAATACAAAACGCTGCATTTTTTTGGGTGTCATTTTTGTGCTGCGGCCATGTAGGCCTTCTGTGTAGCATCTCAATTTTAGTGCAGGTACTGCCGAAGTGAGCACATGCCATGCCTTCCTCAGCGTTTTTATGTTTTTCTGTTTTTTTATAGGGAGTGGGCTGCTGTGTCTTTGAGGCCAGTCTCGAACCTGTGACCTCATGATCTGCCCACCTTGGCATTCTAAGTGCTGGGATTACAGGCCTGAGGAGCCCAGCCCAAACCAAATTTTTTTGTTTCAAAGACAGGGTTTCACCATGTTGGTCAGGTGAGTATCAAACCCGCAACTTCTCATAATCCACCTGCACTGGTTTCCGAGGTGCCAAAATTACAGGCTTTCATGAGCCACCTTGCCAAGCCGGCCGACTTTATTGTTTAAAAAGAAATCAGAGAGACTGTGCTGGGCACTGTGACTCACGCCAGCAATCTTAGCACTTTGGGAGGCCGAGGTGGGCAGGTCACCTGAGGTCACGAGTTCGAGGTCAGCCTGGGCATCCTGGTGAAAACACACCTCACATAAAAAGAGAAAAAAAGAAAAGTAATCAGACAGATGAGTGTCTGCAATTGTAACAAAACGAGGTGCCTGGTGACTCCACTTTTCTCCCTGCCTTTTATTTATGACGTACTGTTTTCCTCTTGTCACTCAGGCTGATGTGTAGCAGTGAGATCTTTGCTTATTCCAACAGCCTTCTTTTGGGTTCTAGTGATTGTCCTGCCAATAATATTCAAGTAGCTGGTGTTACAGCTGTCCACACCACCACGTCCAGCTGACTTCCTATTTTTACATTTTTGTACATCAAATCCATCTTTATTTGGTTTCCACAAAACAGCTGCAACAAAAAAAATACAATATGAAATGCTGTATTTTTTGCCTGTCAGTTTTGCACTGGGGCCACATCGACCTTCTGTGTAGCTTTTCAAATTTTGTGCAGGTGCTGCCAAACAGAGCACATGTCATGCGTGGCTCAGGATTTTTATGTTTTTCTGTTTTTTTTATAGGGAGTGGGCTGTGCTGTGTCTTTTCAGTCCAGTCTCAAACCTGTGACCTCATGATTCACTTGTCTCAGCATTCTAAGTACTAGGATTACAGGCCTGAGGAGCCCAGCTCAAACCAAATTTTTTTTTTATTTTAAAGAATGGGTTTTGGCCGGGCGCGGTGGCTCAAGCCTGTAATCCCAGCACTTTGGGAGGCCGAGGCGGGTGGATCATGAAGTCAAAAGATCGAGACCATCCTGGTCAACATGGTGAAACCCCATCTCTACTAAAAATACAAAAAATTAGCTGGGCATGGTAGCACGTGCCTGTAATCCCAGCTACTCAGGAGGCTGAGGCAGGAGGTGCCTGAACCCAGGAGGCGGAGGTTGCGGTGAGCCGAGATCGCGCCATTGCACTCCAGCCTGGGTAACAAGAGTGAAACTCCGTCTCAAAAAAAAAAAAAAGAATGGGTTTTACCATGTTGGTCTGGGGGTCTCAAACCCGCATCTTCCAGTGATCCGCTTGCATTGGTTTTTGAGGCGCCTAAATTACAGGCTCCATGAGCCACCTTGCTCAGCTGGCCAAATTTCTTTTTTAAAAAAATCAGAGAGACTGTGCTGGGGGCTGTGACTCACGACAGCCATCTTAGCAATTTGGGAGACTGAGGTGGTCGGGTCACCTGAGGTCACGAGATCGAAGTCAGCCTGGGCATCCCAGTGAAAACCACCTCATATAAAAAAGAGAAAAAAAGAAAAAGAAAAGTAACCAGATAGATGAGTGTCTGCAATTGTAACAATACGAGGTGCCTGGTGACTCCACACTTCTCCCCACCTTTCTTTATAATGTACTGTTTCCCTCTTGTCACCCAGGCTGAAGTGCAACAGTTTGATCTTTGCAAACAGCAACATTTTTCCTTTGGGTTCAAGCAATTGTCCTGCCAATGCCCTTCAAGTAGCTGGGGTTACAGGTATCCACACCACCACATCCAGCTAACTTTTCATTTTTACTTTTTTGTACCTCAAATCTATTTTTATTTGATTTCCACAAAACAGCCTAAAGAAACAAAAAATGGGAAACGCTCATTTTTTTGCTTGTCATTTTTTTGAAGTGGCCACACCAGCCTTCTGTGTAGCATCTCAATTTTAGTGCAGGTGCGGCCAAAGCGAGTACATGCCATGCCTGCCTCAGATTTTTATGTTTTTCTGTTTTTCATAGGGAGTGCACGGTACTGTGTTTTTAGAGGCCAGTCTTGATTTTGTGACCTCATGATCCATCTGCATCAGCATTCTAAGTGCTCATATTACAGGCCTGAGGAGCTGAGCCCAAACAAAATTATATTTTTTCACTTCTAAGACAAGTTTTCACCATGTTGGTCAGGCAGTTATCGAACCCAAAACTCTTTATGATCCTCCCACATTGTTTTTGAGGTGCCTGAATTACAGGCTCCATGAGCCACCTTGCCTGGCTGGCCAAACTTATTGTTAAAAAAATCAGAGACTGTGCTGGTGCTGTGACTCAAGCCATCTATCTTAGCACTCTGGGAGGCCTAGGTGGGCAAATCACCTGTAGTCACGCATTCGAGGTCAGCCCAGGCATTCCAGTGAAAACCCTCCTCACATAATGAAAAAGAAAAGTAATCAAATGAGTGTCTGCAATTGTAACAAAACGAGGTGCCTGGTGACTCCACCCTTCGCCCAGCCTTTCTTTAAGAGGTACTGTTTCTCTCTTGTCACCCAGGCTGAAATGCTACAGTGTGAACTTTGCTTATTGCAACACGTTTATTTTGGGTTTAAGCGATTGTCCTGCCCATACCCTTTATGTGGCTGGGGTTACAGGTGTCCACACCACCACGTCCAGTTAACTTTCTATTTTTACGTTTTTGTACCTCAAATCTATCAAAATTTTATTTGATTTCCACAAAACAGCCACAAAAAAAAATACAGAATGCTGCATTTTTTTGCGTGTCATTTTTGCTGTGGCCATGCCGGCCTTCTGTGTAGCATCCCAATTTTAGTGCAGGTGCTGCTGAAGTGAGCACATGCCATGCCTGCCTCAGCTTTTTATGTTTTTCTGTTTTTTTTATAGGAGCAGGCTGCTGTGTCTTTGAGCCCAGTCTCGAAACTGTGACCTCATGATCTGCCTGCCTCGGCATTCTAAGTGCTGGGATTACAGGCCTGAGGAGCCAAGCCCAAACCAAATTTTTTTTTGTTTCAAAGAGGGTTTCACCATGTTGGTCGGGCGGGTCTCAACCACAACTTCTCATGATCTGCCTGCATTGGTTTTTGTGGCATGTAAATTACATACTCCATGAGCCACCTTGCCTGGCTGGCCAAACTTATTGTTAAAAAAGTAATCAGAGTGACTGTGCCTGGTGCTGTGACTCATGCCAGCAATCTTAGCACTTTGGGAGGCTGAGGTTGGGTCACCTGAGGTCACAAGTTTGAGGTCAGCCTGGGCATCCCAGTGAAAACTCACCTCACATAAAAAAAGAGAAAAAGAAAAAGAAAAGTAATCAGACAGATGAGTGTCTGCAATTTTAACAAATAGAGGCTCCTGGTGACTCCACCTTTCATTCCACCTTTTTTATGACGTACTCTTTCCATCTTGTCACCGAGGTTGAAGTGCAGCAGTGTGATCTTTGCTTATTGCAACACCTTTCTTTTGGGGTCAAGCAATTGTCCTGCCAATGCCCTTCAAGTAGCTGGAGTTACAGGTGTCCATACCACCACGTCCAGCTAACTTTCTAGTTTTAATTTTTGTACCTCAAATTCATCTTTATTTGATTTCAACAAAACAGCCACAATAAAAAATATGAAAACCTCCATTTCTTTGCGTGTAATTTTTGTGCTGTGGAGATGCCGGCCTTCTGTGTAGCATCCCATTTATAGTGCAGGTGCTGCTGAAGCAAGCCCATGCCATGCCTTCCTCAGCTTTTTTATGTTTTTTTTTTTCCTGTTTATTATAGGGAGCAAACTGTTCTGTGTATTTAGAGGCCAGTCTCGAACCTCTAACCTCATAATTCACCCACCACAGCATTCTGAGTGCTGGGATTACAGGCCTTAAAAGACCAGCTGAAACCAAATTATTTTTTTTGTTTCAAATATGGGGTTTCACCGTGTTGGTCGGGAAAGTCTAAAACCTGCAACTTCCCATAATCTGCCCGCATTGGTTTTCAAGGAGCCTAAATTACAGGCTCCCATGAGCCACATTGCCAGGACGGCCAAATTTATTGTTAAAAAAAAATTAGAGTGACTGTGCCAGGCACTGTGACTCATGCCAGGAATTCTAGCACTTTAAGAGGCTGAGGTGGGTGGGTCACCTGAGGTAATGAGTTCGAGTTCAGCCTGGGCATCCCGGTGAAAACCCACATCACATAAATAAAAAAGAAAAGTAATCAGACAAATGGGTGTCTGCAATTGTAACAAAATGAGGTGCCTGGTGACTCCAACCTTCTCCCCACGTTTCTTTATGATGTACAGTTTTCCACTTGTCACCCAGGCTGAAGTGCAAGAGTTCAATCTTTGCTTATTGCAACATGTTTATTTTGGGTTCAAGCAATTGTCCTGCCCATGCTTTTCAAGTAGCTGGGGTTACAGGAGTTCACACCACCACGTCCAGCTAACTTTCTATATTTACTTTTCTGTACCTCAAATCTATCTTTATTTGATTTCCACAAAACAGCCGCAAGAAAAAAAATACAGAAAGCTGCATTTCTTTGCATGGATTTTTGCACTGTGTCCACGCTGGCCTTCTCTGTAGCATCCCAATTTTAGTGCAGGTGCTGCCAGAGTGAGCACATGCCCTGCCTGCCTCAGCTTTTTTATGTTTTTCTGTTTTTTTTTTTTATAGGAGTGGCTGTGCTGTGTCTTTAGAGGCCAGTCTCAACCTGTGACCACACAATCTGCCCCCCTTGGCATTCTAAATGCTGGGATTACAGGCTAGAGGAGCCCACTCCAAACCAAGTTTTTTTTTTGTTTCAAAGATGGGGTCTCTCCATGTTGGTCGGGTGGGTCTCAAACCCACAAATTCTTGTTATACACCCGCATTTATTTTTGACGTGCCTAAATTACAGGCTCCCATGAGCCACCTTGCCGGGCCAGCTGACTTTTCTGTTACAAAAGAAACCAGAGTGACTGTGCCAGGCACTGTGACTCATGCCAGCAATCTTAGCACTTTGGGAGGCTGAGGTGGACGGGTCAACTTAGGTCACAAGTATGAGGTTAGCCTGGGCATACCAGTGAAAACCCACCTAACATAAAAAAGAGAAGAAGAAAAGTAAACAGACAGATGACTGTCTGCAATTGTAACAAAACGAGGTGCCTGGTGACTCCACCCTTTTCCCTGCCTCTCTTTATGATGTTCCTTTTCCCTCTTGTCACCCAGGCTGAAGTGCAACAGTGTAATCTTTGCTTACTGCAACACTTTTCTATTAGGTTCAGGCGATTGTCTTCCAATGCCCTTCAAGTAGCTGGGGTTACAGGTGTCTACACCACCACATCCAGCTAACTTTCTATTTTTACTTTTCTGTACCTCAAATCTATCTTTATTTGATTTCCACAAAACAGCTGCAACAACAAAAAAATATGAAATGCTGCATTTCTTTGCGTGTCATTTTTGCACTGTGGCCACTTCAGCCTTCTGTGTATCATCCCAATATTACTGTAGATGCTGCCGAAGTGAGCAAATTTCATGCCTGCCTCACCTTTTTTATGTTTTTCTGTTTTGGCTTTTTTTTATAGGGAGTAGGCTGTGCTGTGTCTTTCGAGGCTAGTCTCGAAACTGTGACCTCACTATTTTTCCGCCTCAGCTTTCTAACTGCTGGGATTACAGGTCTGAAAAGCCAAGCCCAAACCAATATTTTTTTGTTGTTTCAAAGACAGGGTTTTTCCATGTTGGTCGGCTGGGTCTCAAACCCGCAATTTCTCGTGATCTGCCTGCATTTATTTTTGAGACACCTAAATT
Source organism: Saguinus midas (assembly GCA_021498475.1). Lineage (NCBI taxonomy): Eukaryota > Metazoa > Chordata > Mammalia > Primates > Cebidae > Saguinus > Saguinus midas. The sequence continues at coordinate 172,273,163 of CM038394.1, forward strand.
AAAGACTCATGAGCCACCTTGCCTGGCCAGCCGAATTTATTGTTATAAAAAAATTAGAAAGACTCTGCTGGGTGCTGTGACTCACGCCAGCAATCTTAGCACTTTGGGAGGCTGAGGTGGGTGGCTCACCTGAAGTCATGAGTTCGAGGTCAGCCTGGGCATCCTGGTGAAAACCCACCTCACATTAAAAAAAGAAAAAAAAAAAGTAATCAGACAGATGAGTGTCTGCAATTGTAACAAAATGAGGTGCCTGGTGACTCCACCTTCTCCCGCCTTTCTTTATGATGTACTGTTTCCCTCTTGTCACCCAGGCTGAAGTGCAACAGTTCGATCTTTGCTTATTGCAACACCTTTCTTTTGGGTTCAAGCGATTGTCCTGCCAATGCCCTTCAAGTAGCTGGGGTTACAGGTGTCCACACCACCACGTTCAGCTAACTTTCTATTTTTACTTTTTGTACCTCAAATCTATCTTTATTTGATTTCCACAAAACAGCCAAAAAGAAAAATAATACCAAATGCTGCATTCCTTTGCGTGTCATTTTTGCACTGCAGCCACGCCAGCCTTCTGTGTAGCATCCCAATTTTAGTGCAGGTGCTGCTGAAGTGAGCACATGCCATGCCTGCCTCAGCTTTTTTATGTTTTTTTTTGTTTTTATAGGGAGTGGGCTGTGCTGTGTCTTTCGAGGCCAGTCTCGAACCTGTGACCTCACAATCTGCCCACCTCAGCATTCTAAGTGCTGGGATTACAGGCCTGAGGAGCCAAACCAAATTTTTTTTTTTTTCATTTCAAAGACGGGGTATCACCATGTTGGTCGGGCGGGTCTCAAACCCGCAACTTCTCATGATCTGCCGCATTGGTTTTCGAGGCACCTAAATTACAGGCTCCCATGAGCCACCTTGCCTGGCTGGCCAATTTATTGTTAAAAAAAATCAGAGAGACTGTGCTGGGCGCTGTGACTCACGCCAGCAATCTTAGCACTTTGGGAGGCTGAGGTGGGTGGGTCACCTGAGGTCATGAGTTCGAGGTCAGCCTGGGCATCCCGGTGAAAACCCACCTCACATAAAAAAGAAAAGAAAAGAAAAGTAATCAGACAGATGAGTGTCTGCAATTGTAACAAAACGAGGTGCCTGGTGACTCCACTCTTCTCCCTGCCTTTCTTTATGATGTACTGTTTTCCTCTTGTCACTCAGGCTGAAGTGCAACAGTGATCTTTGCTTATTGCAACACCTTTCTTTTGGGTTCAAGCGATTGTCCTGCCAATGCCTTCAAGTAGCTGGGGTTACAGGTGTCCACACCACCATATCCAGCTAACTTTCTATTTTTACTTTTTGTACCTCAAATCTATTTTTATTTGATTTCCACAAAACAGCCAAACAAAAAAAATACAAAATACTGCATTCTTTTGCGTGCCATTTTTGCACTGCACCCACACCAATCTTCGGTGTAGCGTGCCAATTTTAGTGCAGGTGCTGTAGAAGCGAGCACATGCCATGCCTGCCTCAGCTTTTTTATATTTTTCTGTTTTTATAGGGAGTGGGCTGCACTGTGTCTTTAGAGGCCAGTCTCGATGCTGTGACCTCACGATCTGCCCACCTCAGCATTCTAAGTGCTGGAATTACAGGCCTGAGGAGCCCAGCCAAAACAATTTTTTTTATTTCAAAGACAGGGTTTCACCAGGTTGGTCGGGTGTGTCTCAAACTCCAAACTTCTCGTGATATGCCTGCATTGGTTTTTGAGGTGCCTAAATTACAGGCTCCCATGAGACACCTTGCCTGGCCTGACGAATTTATTGTTAATAAAATAGGAGAGACTGTGCCAGGTGCTGTGACTCATGCCAGCAATCTTAGCACTTTGGGAGGCCAAACTGGCTGGGTCATCTGAGGTCATGAGTTTGAGGTAAACCTGTGAATCCCAGTGAAAACACACCTCACATAAAAAAAGAAAGAGAAAAGTAATCAGACAGCTGAGTGTCTGCAATTTTAACAAAACGAGGTGACTCCACCCTTCTCCTGCCTTTCTTTATGACGTTATTTTTTTCTCTTGTCACCCAGAGTGAAGTGCAACAGTGCGATCTTTGCTTATTGCAACACTTTTCTTTTGCATTCAAGCGATTGTCCTGCCAATGTTCTTCAAGTAGCTGGGGTTACAGGTGTTTTCACCACCACGGCCAGCTAACTTTCTATTTTTACTTTTCTTTATCTCAAATCTATCTTTATTTGATTTCCACAAAACAGCCACATCAAAAAAAATGCAGCAGTTTTATGGGTGTCATTTTTGCACTGTGGCCACACCGACCTTCTGTGGAGTGTCCCAATTTTAGTGCAGGTGCTGCTGAATCGAGTACATGCCATGCCTGCCTCAGCTTTTTTATGTTTTTCTGTTTTTCTTTTTTTTATAGAAAGCGAGCTGCCCTGTGCCTTTCGAGGCCAGTCTCAAAACTGTGACCTCATGGTCTGCCCACCTTGGCATTCTAAGTGCTGGGATTACAGGCCTTAAAAGCCGAACATAAACTAATTTTTTTTTTATTTCAAGGATGGGGTTTCACCATGTTGGTCGGGTGGGTCTCGAACCCACAACTTTTCATAATCTGCCCACTTTTGTTTTCAAGGTGACTAAATGACAGGCTCCCATGAACCACCTTGCCCCACTGGCCTAATTTATTGTTAAAAAAAGAAATCAGAGAGATTCTGCTGGGCGCTGTGACTCACGCCAGCAATATTAGTAGTTTGGTAGGCCAAGGAGGGCGGGTCACCTGAGGTCACGAGTTTGAGGTCAGCCTAAGCATCCTGATAAAATCCCACCTCAAATAATAAAAAGAAAACAAAAGTAATCAGATAGATGAGTGTCTGCAATTGTAACAAATCGAGGGGCCTGGTGACTCCAACCTTCTCCCTGCCTTTCTTTATGACTTTCTTTTTTCCTCTTGTCACCCAGGCTGAAGTGCAACAGTGTGATCTTTGCTTATTGCAACACCTTTATTTTGGGTTCAAGATTGTCCTGCCAATGCCCTTCAAGTAGCTGTGGTTACAGGTTTTCTCACCACCATGTCCAGCTAACTTTCTATATTTACTTTTCTGTACCTCAAATCTATCTTTATTTGATTTCCACCAAACAGCCAAAAAAAAAATACAAAAGCTGCATTCTTTGCGTGTCATTTTTGCACTGTGGCCATGCGGCCTTCTGTGTAGCGTCCCAATTTTAGTGCAGGTGCTGCCAAAGCGAGCACATGCCATGCCTGCCTCAGCTTTTTTATATTTTTCTGTTTTTATTTGTTTTTATAGGAGCAAGCTGTGCTGTGTCTTTAGAAGCCAGTATCGATTCTGTGACCTCACGATCTGCCCTCCTCTGTATTCTAAGTGCTGGGATTACAGGCCTGTAAAGCCCAGCCCAAACCAATTTTTTTGTTTCAAAGAAGGGGTTTCACCATGTTGGTCAGGGGTCTCAAACCTGCAACTTCTCATGTTTATGCATTGGTTTTGAGGCGCCTAAATTACAGGCTCCATGAGCCACCTTGCCTGGCCAGCCTTTATTGTTAAAAAGAAATCAGAGATACTGTGCCAGGTGCTGTGACTCATGCCAGCAATCTTAGCACTTTGGGAGGCCAAGGTGGGTGGGTCATCTGAGGTCACGAGTTCAAGGTCAGCCTGGGCATCTCGGTGAAGACACACCTCACATTAAAAAGAAAAAAATAAAAGTAATCAGACAGATGACTGTCTGCAATTGTGACAAAAGAGGTGCCTGGTGACTCCACTTTTCTCCCTTCATTTCTTAATGATGTTCTTTCTTTCTCTTGTCACCCAGGGTGAAGTGCAACAGTGTGATCTTTGCTTATTGCAACACCTTTTTTTTGGGTTCAAGATTGTCCTGCCAATGCCCTTCAAGTAGCTGGGGTTACAAGAGTCCACACGCCCATGTCCAGCTAACTTTCTATTTTACTTTTTTATACCTCAAATCTATCTTTATTTGATTTCCCCAAAGCAGCCGCAACAAGAAAAAAATACAAAACGCTGCATTTCTTTGCATGTCATTTTTGCACTGTGGCCATGCCAGCCTTCTGTGTAGCATCCCAATTTTAGTGCAGGTGCTGCCAAAGCGAGCACATGCCATGCCTGCCTCAGCTTTTTTATGTTTTTTTTTTTTCTGTTTTTATAGGGAGTGGGCTGTGCTGTGTCTTTCGAGGCCAGTCTCAAACGTTTGACCTCACGATCCACCCGCCTTGCTATTCTAAGTGCTGGGATTACAGGCCTGAGAAGCCAAGCTTAAACCAAATTATTATTTTCTTTCAAAAACTGGGTTTCAACATGTTGGTCAAGCGGGTCTCAAACCTGCAACTTCTCATGATACACCCGCATTGGTTTTGAGGCCTAAATTACAGGCTCCCATGAGCCACCTTGCCCAGGCCGAATTTATTGTTAAAAAGAAATCAGAGAGACTGTGCTGGGCGCTGTGACTCACGCCAGCAATCTTAGCACTTTGGGAGGCCGAGGTGGGTGGGTCACCTGAGGTCACGAGTTCGAGGTCAGCCTGGGCATCCCGGTGAAAACCCACCTCACATAAAAAGAAAAAGAAAAGAAAAGTAATCAGACAGATGAGTGTCTGCAATTGTAACAAAACGAGGTGCCTGGTGACTCCACCCTTCTCCCTGCCTTTCTTTATGATGTACTGTTTTCCTCTTGTCACCCAGGCTGAAGTGCAACAGTGCAATCTTTGCTTATTGCAACACCTTTTTTTGGGTTCAAGTGATTGTCCTGCCAATGCCCTTCAAGTAGCTGGGGTTACAGGTGTCCACACCACCACGTCCAGCTAACTTTCTATTTTACTTTTTTGTACCTCAAATCTGTCTTTATTTGATTTCCACAAACAGCCACAACAAAATAAATACAGAACACTGCATTTCTTTGCGTGTTATTTTTTCACTTCGGCCTTGCTGTCCTTTTGTGTAGTGTCTTAATTTTAGTGCAGGTGCTACCGAAGTGAGAACATGCCATGCCTGCCTCAGCTTTTTTATGTTTTTTTTTTTTTATACAGAGTGGACTGCGCTCTGTCTTTCCAGGTGAGTCTCAAACTTGTGACCTCATGATTCACTCACCTTGGCATTCTAAGTACTAGGATTACAGTACTGAGGAACCCAGCCCAATCCAAATATTTTTTGTTTCAAAGAAGAGGTTTCACCATGTTGGTTGGGTGGGTGTCAAAACCCTCAACTTCTCATTGTTCACCCACATTGGTTTTTGAGGTGCCTAAATTACAGTCTCCAATGAGCCACCTTGCCCAGCCAGCCGAATTTATTGTTAAAAAAATTAGAGAGACTGTGCTGGGCACTGTGACTCACGCCAGCAATCTTAGCATTTGGGAGGCTGAGGTGGTGGGTCACCTGAGGTCATGAGTTTGAGGTCAGCCTGGGCATCCTGGTGAAAACCCACCTCACATAAAAAAGAAAAGAAAAAAAAGTAATCAGACAGATGAGTGTCTGCAATTGTAACAAAACGAGGTGCCTGGTGACTCCACCCTTCTCCCTGCCTTTCTTTATGACATACTGTTTTCCTCTTGTCACCCAGGCTGAAGTGCAACAGTGTGATCTTTGCTTATTGCAACACCTTTCTTTTGGGTTCAAGCAATTGTCCTGCCAATGCCCTTCAAGTAGCTGGGGTTACAGGTGTCCACACCACCACGTCCAGCTAACTTTCTATTTTACTTTTTGTACCTCAAATCTATCTTTATTTGATTTCCACAAAACAGCTGCCACAAAAAAAAAATACAAAAGCTGCATTCTTTGTGTCATTTTTGCACTGAGGCCATGCCATCCTTCTGTGTAGCATCCCAATTTTAGTGCAGGTGCTGCTGAAGCGAGCACATGCCATGCCTGCCTCAGCTTTTTATGTTTTTCTGTTTTTTCTGTTTTTATAGGAGCAGGCTGTGCTGTGTCTTTCGAGGCCAGTCTCGAACCTTTGACCTCACAATCTGCCCACCTCAGCATTCTAAGTGCTGGTATTACAGGCCTGAGGAGCCGAGCACAAAACAAATTTTTTTGTTTCAAAGAAGGGTTTTCACCATGTTGGTCAGGCAGGTCTCAAACCTGCAACTTCTCATGATCCACGCATTGGTTTTGAGGCGCCTAAATTACAGGCTCCATGAGCCACCTTGCCTGGCCAGACTTGTTAAAAAGTAATCAGAATGACAGTGTTGGGTGCTGTGACCCAGGCCAGCAATCTTAGCACTTTGGGAGGCCAAGGTGGGTGGGTCACCTGAGGTCACAGGTTCAAGGTCAGCCTGAACATCCTGGTGAAAACACACCTTACATAAAAAGAAAAGATAAGAAAAGTAATCAGACAGATGAGTGTCTGCAATTGTAACAAAACGAGGTGCCTGGTGACTCCACCCTTCTCCTGCCTTTCTTTATGACATACTGTTTTCCTCTTGTCACCCAGGCTGAAGTGCAACAGTGTGATCTTTGCTTATTGCAACACCTTTCTTTTGGGTTCAAGCGATTGTCCTGCCAATGCCCTTCAAGTAGCTGGGGTTACAGGTGTCCACACCACCACGTCCAGCTAACTTTCTATTTTTACTTTTTGTACCTCAAATCTATCTTTATTTGATTTCCACAAAACAGCTGAAAGAAAAAATACAGAATGCTGCATTCTTTGCGTGTCATTTTTGTGTGGCCACCCAGCCTTCTGTGTCCCAATTTCAGTGCAGGTGCTGCCGAAATGAGCACATGCCATGCCTTCATCAGTTTTATTATGTTTTCTCTTTTTTATATGAAGCAAGCTGTGCTGTGTCTTTCGAGGCCAGTCTTGAACCTGTGACCTCACAATCTGCCCTTCTTGGCATTCTAAGTGCAGGGATTACAGGCCTGAGAACCAAAACCAAGCCCATTTTTTTTTTGTTTCAAAGATGGGTTTCAGCATGTTGGTTTTGCTGGTCTCGAACCTGCAACTTCTCCTGATCCACTCGCATTTTTTTTTTGAGGTGACTAAATTACAGGCTCCCAAGAGTTATCTTGCCTGGATGGCTGACTTTATTTCTAAAAAAGAAATCAGAGAGACTGTGCTGGGGGCTGTGACAGAAGCCAGCAAACTTAGCACTTTAGGAGGCCAAGATGGGTGGGTCACCTGATGTCACAACTTCAAGGTCAGCCTGGGCATCCCAGTGAAAACACACCTCACATAAAAAAGAAAAGAAAAGAAAAGTAATCAGACAGATGAGTGTCTGCAATTGTAACAAAACGAGGTGCCTGGTGACTCCACCCTTCACCCACCTTTCTTTATGACATACTGTTTCCTCTTGTCACCCAGGCTGAAGTGCAACAGTGCAATCTTTGCTTATTGCAACACCTTTCTTTTGGGTTCAAGCGATTGTCCTGCCAATGCCCTTCAAGTAGCTGGGGTTACAGGTGTCCACACCACCACGTCCAGCTAACTTTCTATTTTTACTTTTTTTTGTACCTCAAATCTATCTTTATTTGATTTCCACAAAACAGCCAAACAAAAAATACAATGCTGCATTCCTTTGCATGTCATTTTTGTCCTGCGGCCATGCCAACCTTCTGTGTAGCATTCCTATTTTAGTGCAGGTGCTGAAGCGAGCACATGCCATGCCTGCCTCAGCTTTTTATGTTTTCTGTTTTTTTGTTTTTATAGGAGCAGGCTGCTGTGTCTTTAGAGGCCAGTATCGATCCTGTGACCTCACCTTTCACCCACCTCAGCATTCTAAGTGCTGGATTACAGGCCTGAGGAGCCCAGCCCAAACCAAATTATTTTTTTTTTCAAAGATGGGGTTTCACCATGTTGGTCAGGTGGGTCTCGAACCCGCAACTTCTCATGATCCACCCGCATTGGTTTTTGAGGCACCTAAATTACAGGCTCCCATGAGCCACCTTGCCCAGCTGGCCAATTTATTGTTAAAAAAAAATCAGAGACTGTGCTGGGCGCTGTGACTCACGCCAGCAATCTTAGCACTTTGGGAGGCTGAGGTGGGTGGGTCACCTGAGGTCACGAGTTCGAGGTCAGCCTGGGCATCCCGGTGAAAACCCACCTCACATAAAAAAGAAAAAAAAGTAATCAGACAGATGAGTGTCTGCAATTGTAACAAAACAAGGTGCCTGGTGACTCCACCTTCGTCCTGCCTTTCTTTATGATGTACTGTTTCCTCTTGTCACCCAGGCTGAAGTGCAACAGTGATCTTTGCTTATTGCAACACCTTTCTTTTGGGTTCAAGCGATTGTCCTGCCAATGCCCTTCAAGTAGCTGGGGTTACAGGTGTCCACACCACCACGTCCAGCTAACTTTCTATTTTTTTTTGTACCTCAAATCTATCTTTATTTGATTTCCACAAAACAGCTGAACGAAAAAAAATACCGTATGCTGCATTCCTTTGTGTGTCATTTTTGCTCTGCCAGCCTTCTGTGTAGCATCCCAATTTTAGTGCAGGTGCTGCTGAAGCGAGCACATGCCATGCCTGCCTCAGCTTTTTATGTTTTTCTGTTTTTTTTTTTTATAGGAGCAGGCTGTGCTGTGTCTTTAGAGGCCAGTCTCAAACCTGTGACCTCACGATCTGCCCACCTCAGCATTCTAAGTGCTGGGATTACAGGCCTGAGGAGCCCAGCCCAAACCAAATTTTTTTTTTTTCAAAGACAGGGTTTCACCATGTTGGTCAGGCGGGTCTCAAACCCGCAACTTCTCATGATTTACTCGCATTGGTTTCGAAGGTGCTTAAATTAGAGGCTCCCATGAGCCACGTTGCCCAGCCGGCCGAATTTATTGTCAAAAAAATATCACAGAGACTCTGCCAGGTGCTGTGACTCACGCCAGCAATCTTAACACTTTGGGAGGCTGAGGTGGTCGGGTCACTTGAGGTCAGCCTGGGCATCCCAGTGAAAACCCACCTCACATAAAAAAGAAAAAGAAAAAGAAAAGTAATCAGACAGATGAGTGTCTGCAATTGTAACAAAACAAGGTGCCTGGTGACTCCACCCTTCGTCCCACCTTTCTTTATGAGGTACTGTTTTTCTCTTGTCACCCAGGCTGAAGTGCAACAGTGCGATCTTTGCTTATTGCAACACCTTTCTTTTGGGTTCAAGCAATTGTCCTGCCAATGCCTTTCAAGTAGCTGGGGTTACAGGTGTCCACACCACCACGTTCAGCTAACTTTCTATTTTTACTTTTTGTACCTCAAATCTATCTTTATTTGATTTCACAAAACAGCTGCAAAAAAAAAAATACAGAATGCTGCATTCCTTTGCATGTCATTTTTGCACTGTGGCCACGCTGGCCTTCTGTGTAGCATCCCAATTTTAGTGCAGGTGCTGCCGAAGTGAGCACATGCCACGCCTGCCTCAGCTTTGTTATGTTTTTCTGTTTTTTTTATAAGGAGCAGTCTGTGCTGTGTCTTTAGAGGCCAGTCTTGATTCTGTGACCTCACAATCTGCCCACATCAGCATTCTAAGTGCTGGGATTACAGGCCTGAGGAGCCCAAACCAAATTTTTTTCATTTCAAAGATGGGGTTTCACCATGTTGGTCAGGTGGGTCTCAAACCCGCAACTTCTTGTGTCCTGCATTGTTTCAAGGCCTAAATTACAGGCTCCATGAGCCACCTTGCCATGCCGCCTAATTTTATTGTTAAAAAAATTCAGAGACTGTGCTGGGCGCTGTGACTCACGCCAGCAATCTTAGCACTTTGGGAGGCCAAGGTGGGTGGGTCACCTGAGGTCACAAGTTTGAGGTCAGCCTGGGCATCCCGGTGAAAACCCACCTCACATAAAAAAGAAAAAGAAAAGTAATCAGACAGATGAGTGTCTGCAATTGTAACAAAACGAGGTGCCTGGTGACTCCACCCTTCTCCCACCTTTCTTTATGATGTACTGTTTTCCTCTTGTCACCCAGGCTGAAGTGCAGCAGTGTGATCTTTGCTTATTGCAACACCTTTTTTTGGGTTCAAGCGATTGTCCTGCCAATGCCCTTCAAGTAGCTGGGGTTACAGGTGTCCACACACCACGTCAGCTAACTTTCTATTTTTACTTTTTGTACCTCAAATCCATCTTTATTTGATTTCCACAAAACAGCCACAAGAAAAAAAATACAGAAAGCTGCATTTCTTTGCATGTCATTTTTGCTGCAGCCATGCTGGCCTTCTGTGTAGCATCCCAATTTTAGTGCAGGTGCTGCCAAGTGAGCACATGCCATGCCTGCCTCAGCTTTTTATGTTTTTTGTTTTCTGTTTTTTTTTTTTTTTATAGGAGCAGGCTGCTGTGTCTTTAGAGGCCAGTCTCAACCTGTGACCTCACGATCTGCCCACCTCAGCATTCTAAGTGCTGGGATTACAGGCCTGAGAGCCCAGCCCAAACCAAATTTTTTTTGTTTCAAAGATGGGGTTTCATCATGTTGGTCAGGGGGTCTCAAACCCGCAACTTCTCGTTTTCTGCATGCATTGGTTTTCGAGGTGCCTAAATTACAGACTCCCATGAGCCACCTTGCCTGGCCAGCCAAATTTATTGTTAAAAAGAAATCAGAGAGACTGTGCTGGGCGCTGTGACTCACGCCAGCAATCTTAGCACTTTGGGAGGCCGAGGTGGGTGGGTCACCTGAGGTCATGAGTTTGAGGTCAGCCTGGGCATCCCAGTGAAAACCCACCTCACATAAAAAGAGAAAAAGAAAAGAAAAGTAATCAGACAGATGAGTGTCTGCAATTGTAACAAAACAAGGTGCCTGGTGACTCCACCCTTCTCCCTGCCTTTCTTTATGATGTACTGTTTTCCTCTTGTCACCCAGGCTGAAGTGCAACAGTGATCTTTGCTTATTGCAACACCTTTCTTTTGGGTTCAAGCAATTGTCCTGCCAATGCCCTTCAAGTAGCTGGGGTTACAGGTGTCCACACCACCACGTCCAGCTAACTTTCTATTTTTACTTTTGTACCTCAAATCTATCTTTATTTGATTTCCACAAACAGCCACAAGAAAAAAAAATATGAATGCTGCATCCCTTTGTGTGTCATTTTGCACTGTGGTCATGCCGGCCTTCTGTGTAGCATCCCAATTTTAGTGCAGGTGCTGCTGAAGCGAGCACATGCCATGCCTGCCTCAGCTTTTTATGTTTTTGTTTTGTTTTCTTTTTTTTATAGGAGTGCTGTGTCTGTCTTGAGGCCAGTCTCGAACCTTGACCTCACGATGCCTGCCTCAGCATTCTAAGTGCTGGGATTACAGGCCTGAGGAGCCGAGCACAAAACAAATTTTTTTTATTTCAAAGATGGGGTTTCACCATGTTGGTCAGGCGGGTCTTGAACCCACAACTTCTCATGTTCCGCATGCATTGGTTATTGAGGTGCCTAAATTACAGACTCCCATGAGCCACCTTGCCTGGCCGGCTGACTTTATTGTTAAAAAGAATCAGAGACTGTGCCAGGTGCTGTGACTCACGCCAGCAATCTTAGCACTTTGGGAGGCTGAGGTGCGGGTCACCTGAGGTCATGAGTTTGAGGTCAGCCTGGGCATCCCAGGTGAAAACCCACCTCACATAAAAAGAGAAAAGAAAAAGAAAAGTAATCAGACAGATGAGTGTCTGCAATTGTAACAAAAGAGGTGCCTGGTGACTCACCCTTCACCCCGCCTTTCTTTATGATGTACTGTTTTTCTCTTGTCACCCAGGCTGAAGTGCAGCAGTGCAATCTTTGCTTATTGCAACACCTTTCTTTTGGGTTCAAGCGATTGTCCTGCCAATGCTTTTCAAGTAGCTGGGGTTACAGGTGTCCACACACCACGTCCAGCTAACTTTCTATTTTTACTTTTTTGTACCTCAAATCTATCTTTATTTGATTTCACAAAACAGCCATGAAAAAATAAAAGAAAAATATAAATGCTGCATTCCTTGTGTCATTTTGTGCTGTGGCCGCCAGGCCTTCTGGTAGCATCCCAATTTTAGTGCAGGTAGCTGTCAAAGTGAGCACATGCCATGCCTGCCTCAGCTTTTTATGTTTTTTTTTTTTGTTTTTTTTTTATAGGGAGTCTGCTGTTGTGTCTTTAGTGGCCAGTATCAATTCTGTGACCTCACGATCTGCCCTTCTTTGCATTCTAAGTGCTGGGATTACAGGCCTGAGACGCCCAGCCCAAACCAATTTTTTTTTTCATTTCAAAGGAGGGGTTTCATCATGTTGGTCAGGTGGGTCTCGAACCCACAACTCTCTTGATCTGCATGCTGGTTTTATCACAGCCAAATTCCAGGCTTCCAATGAGCCACACTGGCTGGCTGACTTATTGTTAAAAAATCAGGAGACTGTGCTGGGAGCTGTGACTCATGCCAGCAATCAGCACATTGTGAGGCCAAGGTTGTCGGGTCACCTGAGGTCAGGAGTTAGAGGTCAGCCTGCGATTTCCGGTGAAAACCCACCTCACATGAAAAGGAGGAAAAGAAAAAGAAAAGTAATCAGACAGATGAGTGTTTGCAATTGTAACAAAACAAGGTGCCTGGTGACTCCACCCTACTTCCCACCTTTCTTTGTGATGTACTGTATCACTCTTGTCACTGCAGCTGAAGTGCAACAGTGTGATCTTTACTTATTGCAACACCTTTCTTCTGGGTTCAAGCGATTGTCCTGGCAATGCCCTTCAAGTATCTGGGGTTACAGGTGACCACACAACCATTTCCAGCTAAATTTTTATTATTACTTTTTTTGTACCTCAAATCCATCTTTATTTGCTTTCCACAAAACAACAGAAAAATATAAAATATGGAAAGCTGCATTTCTTTGGTGTCATTTTTGGGCTGCACAATGTCTTTAGAGTCCGTTCTCAAACCTGTGACCTCACAATTTGCCGGTTGAGGCATTCTAAGTGCTGGGATTACAGGGTTAAGGAGCTTAGCCCACACCCAATTATTTTTTGTTTCAAAAATGGGGTTTCACCATGTTGATTGGGTGGGTCTAGATCTTGCAACTTCTCATTTTCAACAGGCATTGGTTATCGAGGTGCGTAAATTACAGACTCCCATGAGCCACCTTGCCTGGCTGGCCAAATTTATTATTAAAATAGTAATCAGAGTTACTGTGCCAGGCGCTGTGACTCACACAAGCAATCTTAGGAATTAGGGAGACTGAGTTGGGTGGGTCACCTGAGGTCAAGTGTTCGAGGTCAGCCTGGGCATCCCAGTAAAAACCACCTCACATAAAAAAGAGAAAAAGAAAAAGAAATGTAATCAGACAGATGAGTGTCTGCAATTGTAACAAAAAAAAGGTGCCTGTTGACTCCATTTCTTCCCTTGCCTTTCTTTATGACATACTGTTTCCCTTTTGTCACCCAGGCTGAAGTGCAGCAGTGCAATCTTTGCTTATTGCAACACCTTTTTCATTGGGTTCAAGTGATTGTCTTACCAATGCCCTTAAAATAGCTAGGAATACAGGTGTTCACACAACCACGTCCAGCTAACTTTCTATTTTTACTTTTTTTGTACCTCAAATGCATCTTTATTTGATTTCCACAAAACACCTGCCCAAAAAAATATGGAAAGCTGCATTACTTTGCGTGTCATTTGTCCACTGCGGCCACCCCAGCCTTCTGTGTATCATTTCAATTTTAGTGCAGTTGCTGCTGAAGCAAGCACATGACATGCCGGCCTCAGCTTTTGTATGCTTTTTTTTTTTTTTTCAGGGAGCGGGCTGTGCTGTGTCTTTAGTGGCCAGTCTTGATCCTGTGACCTCACAATCCACCCGCATTGGCATTCTAAGTGCTAAGATTAGAGGCCTGAGGAGCCCAGCCCAAACCAATTTTTTTCCTTTCAAAGACGTGGTTTCACCATGTTGGTCGTGCAGGTCTCAAACCCGCAACTTCTCCTGATTTGCCCACATTCGTTTTCGAGGCGCCTAAATTACAGGCTTCCATGAGACACTTTGCCTGGCTGGCCAAAGGTATTTTTAAAAAAGAAATCAGAGAGAATATGCCAGACACTGTGACACATGCCAGCAATCTTAGCACTTTCGGAGGCCGAGGTGGGTGTGTTCCCTGAGGTAATGAGTTTCAGGTCAGCCTGGGCATCCCGGTGAAAAACCTCCTAACATAACAAAAACTAAAAGTAATCAGACATATGAGTGTCTGCAATTGTAACAAAACAAGGTTCCTGTTGACCCCATCCTTCACTTTGCCTTTCTTTATGATGTACTGTTTCTCTCTTGTCACCCAGGCTGATGTGCAGCAGTGCAATCTTTGCTTATTGCAACACCTTTCTTTTGAATTCAAGCGATTGTCCTGCCAATATTCTTCAAAAGCTGGTGTTACAGGTGTCCACACCACCACGTTCAGCTAACTTTCTATTTTTACTTTTCTGTACCTCAAATCTATCTTTATTTGATTTCCACAAAACAGCCAAAACAAGAAAAAATATGAAATGCTGCATTCCTTTGCATGTTATTTTTGCCCTGCAGCCATGACGGCTTTCTGTGTAGCGTCCCAATTTTAGTGCAGGTGATGCCAAAGCGAGCACATGCCATGCCTTCTTCAGCTTTCTTATGTTTTTCTGTTTTTTTATAAAAAGGGGGCTGTGCTGTGTCTTTAGAGGTCTCTCTTGAACCTGTGACCTCAGGATCCGCTCACCACAGCATTCGAAGTACTGAGATTACAGGATTGAATATCCTAGCCCAAATCAAATATTTTGTTTTGTTTCAAACACGGGGTTTCACCATGTTTGTCGGGTGGGTCTCGAACCCACAACTTGTGATTTGCTTGCATTCGTTTTCAAGGCAATTAAATTACAGGCTTCCACGAACCACCTTGCCCGGCCAGCCGAATTTAATTTTAAAAAAGAAATCAGAGAGACTGTGCCAGGTGCTGTGACTCACGCAAGCAATCTTAGCAGTTGGGAGGCCGAGGTGGATTGGTCATCTGAGGTCAGGAGTTTAAGGTCAGCCTTGGCATAAGAATGAAAACACACCTCACATAAAAATGAGAAAAAGAAAAAAAGTAATCAGACAGATGAGTGTCTACAAATGTAACAAAACGAGGTGCCTGGTGACTCCACCCTTCTTTCCGCCTTTCTTTATGATGTACTGTTTTCCTCTTGTCTTCCAGGCTGAAGTGCAACAGTGCAATCTTTGCTTATTGCAACACGTTTCTTTTGGGTTTTGGCGATTGTCCTGCCAATGCCATTCAAGTAGCTGGTGTTACAGCTGTCCACACTACCACATCCAGCTAACTTTCTATTTTACTTTTTTGTATCTCAAATCTATTCTTATTAGATTTCCACAAAACAGCCGCTAAAAAAATATATGGAATGCTGAATATCTTTGCTTGTCATATTTGCGCTGCGGCCACGCTGACCTTCTGTGTAGCGTCCCAATTTTAGTGCAGGTGCTTCCTAACTGAGGACATGCCATGCCGGCCTCAGCTTTTTTATGTTTTTCTGTTTTCAGGTTTTTATAGGAAGCAGGCTGCACTGTGTCTTCTGAGGCCAGTCTCGAACTTTTGACCTCACAATTTGCCTGCCTCAGCATTCTAAGTCCTGGGATTACAGGCCTGAGGAGCTGAGGGCAAAACAAATTTTTTTATTTCCAAGATGTTGTTTCACCATGTTGGTTGGGCGGGTCTCGAACCCGCAACTTCTAGTGATCTGCCCGCTTTGTTTTCGAGGTGCCTAAATTACAGGCTCCCATGAGCCACCTTGTCCAGCCAGCCGAATTTAAAGTTAAGAAAAAAATCAGAGAGACTGTGCTGGGCGCTGTGACTCACGCCAACAACCCTAGCACTTTGGGAGGCCAAGGTTGTCGGGTCACCTGAGGTCACAAGTTCGAGGTCAGCCTGGGCATCCGGTTGAAAACCCACCTCACATAAACAAGAGAAATATAAAAATAAAAGTAATCAGACAGATGAGGGTCTTCAATTGCAACAAAGAGAGGTTCCTGGTGACTCCACCTTTCACCTCGCCTTTCTTTATGACATACTGTTTCTTTTTCGTCAACCAGGCTGAAGTGCAGCAGTGCGATCTTTGCTTATTTCAACACCATTCTTTTGGGTTCAACGATTGTACCTGCCAATTCCCTTCAGTAGGCTAGTTACATGACCAGGACTCACCACGTCCAGCTAACTTTCTGTTTTTACTTTTTTGTACCTCAAATGCATCTTTATTTGATTTCCACAAAACATCCGCAAGACAAAAAATACGAAAAGCTGAATTTTTTTGCGTGTCATTTTTCAGGCTGTGAACATCATTCTTGTGTAGCTGCCCAATTTTAGTGCTGCTGCGCAAGCACATGCCATGCCTGCCTAAGGTTTTTATGCTTTTTTTATTTTTTTTTCTGTTTTTTTTTTTTAGGGAGCAGGCTGTGCTTTGTCTTTAGAGGCCAGTCTCTATCCTGTGACCTCATGATTCACCCGCATCAGCATTCTAAGCACTGGTATTACAGGTCTGAGGATCCCAGCCCAAACCAATTTTTTTTCCTTTCAAAGACATGGTTTCACCATGTTGGTTGGGTGGGTCTTGAACTCACAACTTCTGTTGTTCCACACGCATTGATTATCGAGGTGCCTAAATTCCACTCTCCAATGAGCCACCTTGACCCGATGGCTGACTTTATTGTTAAAAATGTAATCAGAGTGACTGTGCCAGGCACTGTGACTTATGCCAGCAATCATAGCACATTGTGAGACCAAGGTTGGTTGGTCACCTGAGGTCAGGAGTTTGAGGTTAGCCTTGGATTCCCGTTGAAAACCCATCTCACATAAAAAAGAGGAAAAGAAAAAGAATAGTAATCAGACAGATGATTGTCTGCAATTGTAACAAAAAAAGGTGCCTGGTGACTCCACGAATTCTTTTGCTGACTGCTAGAGCTTGGATGTTGGTCTTCTCTCCCTCTCTCTCTCTCTCTCTCTCTCTCTCTCTCTCTCTCTCTCTCTCTCTCTCTTTGACATAAAGTCTTGCTCTGTTGCCCAGGCTGGAGTGCAGTGGTGTGATCTTGGCTCACTGCAACTCTACCTCCCAGGTTCAAGCAATTCTCCTGCCTCAGCCTCCCGAGCAGCTGGAACTACAGGCACACACCACCACACTCATTTTTTTTTTATTTTTAGTAGAGACAGGATTTTACCACATTGGCCAGGCTGGTCTTGAAGTGCTGACCTCATGAACCACCCACCTCGGCCTCCCAAAGTGCTGGGATTACAGGTGGGAGCCACCATGCCCGGCCAACATTGGTCTTTTCTGGTCTTTGGACTCAAGCGGAAATACTTGCTGTTCTTGGGTCTTCAGCCTACCAACTTTCAGACCAGAACTTACACCGTCATCCTCCTGGTCCTCAGGCCTTCAGTCTCCAACAGCAGCTATACCATGAGCTCTACTGGGTCTCCAGCTTGCTGCCTGCAGATCTTGGGTCTTCTCAGCCTCCATTGTCACATAAGCCAATTCCTTCTAATAACTCTGTCTCTCTGACATATATAAATCTTCCATTGGTTCTTTTTCTCTGGAGAAGCCTAATACAATGGGGCCATGAAGCATCCCA
>CM038394.1:172290730-172311585 GCA_021498475.1 Saguinus midas
TGGGAGGCCGAGGTGGGTGGGTCACCTGAGATCACAAGTTTGAGGTCAGCCTGGGTATCCCAGTGAAAACCACCTCACATAAAAAAAGAAAGAGAAAAGTAATCAGACAGATGAGTGTCTGCAATTGTAACAAAACGAGGTGCCTGGTGACTCCACCCTTTGCCCCACCTTTCTTTATGACATACTGTTTTCTCTTGTCACCCAGGCTGAAGTGCAGCAGTGTGATCTTTGCTTATTGCAACACCTTTCTTTTGGGTTCAAGTGATTGTCCTGCCAATGCCCTTCAAGTAGCTGGGGTTACAGGTGTCCACACCACCACGTCCAGCTAACTTTCTATTTTTACTTTTCTGTACCTCAAATCTATCTTTATTTGATTTCACAAAACAGCCACAAAAAAAAATACAGAATGCTGCATTCTTTGCATGTCATTTTTGCACTGTGGCCACGGCCTTTGTGTAGCATCCCAATTTTAGTGCAGGTGCTGCCGAAGTGAGCACATGCCATGCCTGCCTCAGCTTTTTATGTTTTCTGTTTTTTTTTTTTTTATAGGGAGCGGGCTGTGCTGTGTCTTTAGAGGCCAGTCTCAAACCTGTGACCTCACGATCTGCCACCTCAGCATTCTAAGTGCTGGGATTACAGGCCTGAGGAGCCCAGCCCAAACCAAATTTTTTTGTTTCAAAGATGGTTTCACCATGTTGGTCGGGCGGGTCTCAAACCTGCAACTTCTCATGATCTGCCTGCATTGGTTTTGAGGCGCCTAAATTACAGGCTCCCATGAGCCACCTTGCCCAGCCAGCTGAATTTATTGTTAAAAAAATCAGAGAGACTGTGCTGGTGCTGTGACTCATGCCAGCAATCTTAGCACTTTGGGAGGCCAAGGTGGGTGGGTCACCTGAGGTCACGAGTTCGAGGTCAGCCTGGGCATCCCGGTGAAAACCCACCTCACATAAAAAGAGAAAAGAAAAGTAATCAGACAGATGAGTGTCTGCAATTGTAACAAAAGAGGTGCCTGGTGACTCCACCCTTCACCCGCCTTTCTTTATGATGTACTGTTTTCCTCTTGTCACCCAGGCTGAAGTGCAACAGTGCAATCTTTGCTTATTGCAACACCTTTCTTTTGGGTTCAAGCGATTGTCCTGCCAATGCCCTTCAAGTAGCTGGGGTTACAGGTGTCCACACCACCACGTCCAGCTAACTTTCTATTTTTACTTTTTGTACCTCAAATCTATCTTTATTTGATTTCCACAAAACAGCCACAACAATACAAAAAATACAAATGCTGCATTCTTTGCATGTCATTTTTGCACTGTGGCCATGCCAGCCTTCTGTGTAGCATCCCAATTTTAGTGCAGGTGCTGCCAAAGTGAGCACATGCCATGCCTGCCTCAGCTTTTTATGTTTTTCTGTTTTTTTTTTTATAGGAGCAGGCTGTGCTGTGTCTTTAGAGGCCAGTCTCGAACTTGTGACCTCACGATCTGCCACCTCAGCATTCTAAGTGCTGGGATTACAGGCCTGAGGAGCCAGCCAAACCAAATTTTTTTTGTTTCAAAGATGGGGTTTCACCATGTTGGTCAGGCGGGTCTCAAACCCACAACTTCTCATGATCTGCCTGCATTGGTTTTTGAGGTGCCTAAATTACAGACTCCCATGAGCCACCTTGCCCAGCCAACTTTATTGTTAAAAAGAAATCAGAGAGACTGTGCTGGGCGCTGTGACTCACGCCAGCAATCTTAGCACTTTGGGAGGCTGAGGTGGGTGGGTCACCTGAGGTCATGAGTTCGAGGTCAGCCTGGGCATCCCAGTGAAAACCCACCTCACATAAAAAGAAAAAAAAAAAAGTAATCAGACAGATGAGTGTCTGCAATTGTAACAAAACGAGGTGCCTGGTGACTCCACCCTTCTCCCGCCTTTCTTTATGATGTACTGTTTTCCTCTTGTCACCCAGGCTGAAGTGCAACAGTGCGATCTTTGCTTATTGCAACACCTTTCTTTTGGGTTCAAGCGATTGTCCTGCCAATGCCCTTCAAGTAGCTGGGGTTACAGGTGTCCACACCACCACGTCCAGCTAACTTTCTATTTTTACTTTTTGTACCTCAAATCTATCTTTATTTGATTTCCACAAAACAGCCACAAGAAAAAAAAATAAGAATGCTGCATTATTTGCATGTCATTTTTGCTGCAGCCATGCTGGCCTTCTGTGTAGTGTCCCAATTTTAGTGCAGGTGCTGCCAAAGCGAGCACATGCCATGCCTGCCTCAGCTTTTTATGTTTTTCTGTTTTTTTTTTTTATAGGGAGCAGGCTGCACTGTGTCTTTCGAGGCCAGTCTCGAACCTGTGACCTCACGATCTGCCCACCTGGCATTCTAAGTGCTGGAATTACAGGCCTGAGGAGCCCAGCCCAAACCAATTTTTTTTCCTTTCAAAGATGGGGTTTCACCATGTTGGTCGGGAGTGTCTCAAACACGCAACTTCTCGTGATCTGCCCGCATTTGTTTTCGAGGCGCCTAAATTACAGGCTCTCATGAACCACTTTTCCTGGCCGGCCAACTTTATTGTTAAAAAAGAAAATCAGAGACTGTGCTGGGTGCTGTGACTCACGCCAGCAATCTTAGCACTTTGGGAGGCCGAGGTGGGTGGGTCACCTGAGGTCACGAGTTCGAGGTCAGCCTGGGCATCTGGTGAAAACCCACCTCACATAAAAAGAGAAAAAAAGAAAAGTAATCAGACAGATGAGTGTCTGCAATTGTAACAAAACAAGGTGCCTGGTGACTCCACCCTTCTCCCGCCTTTCTTTATGATGTACTGTTTTCCTCTTGTCACCCAGGCTGAAGTGCAACAGTGCAATCTTTGCTTATTGCAACACCTTTCTTTTGGGTTCAAGCGATTGTCCTGCCAATGCCCTTCAAGTAGCTGGGGTTACAGGTGTCCACACCACATCCAGCTAACTTTCTATTTTACTTTTTTGTACCTCAAATCTATCTTTATTTGATTTCCACAAAACAGCCACAAGAAAAAAAAATATGAATGCTGCATTTCTTTGCATGTCATTTTTGCTGTGGCCATGCTGGCCTTCTGTGTAGCATCCCAATTTTAGTGCAGGTGCTGCCAAAGTGAGCACATGCCATGCCTGCCTCAGCTTTTTATGTTTTTCTGTTTTTCTGTTTTTTTTTTTTTTATAGGGAGCAGGCTGCGCTGTGTCTTTGAGGCCAGTCTTGAACCTGTGACCTCACGATCTGCCTGCCTCAGCATTCTAAGTGCTGGGATTACAGGCCTGAGGAGCCCAGCCAAACCAAATTTTTTTTGTTTCAAAGATGGGGTTTCACCATGTTGGTCGGGTGGGTCTCAAACCTGCAACTTCTCATGATCCACCCACATTGGTTTTTGAGGTGCCTAAATTACAGGCTCTCATGAGCCACCTTGCCTGGCCAGCTGACTTTATTGTTAAAAAAAATCAGAGAGACTGTGCTGGTGCTGTGACTCATGCCAGCAATCTTAGCACTTTGGGAGGCCGAGGTGGGCAGGTCACCTGAGGTCACGAGTTCGAGGTCAGCCTGGGCATCCCGGTGAAAACCCACCTCACATAAAAAAAGAGAAAAAAAGAAAAGTAATCAGACAGATGAGTGTCTGCAATTGTAACAAAAGAGGTGCCTGGTGACTCCACCCTTCTCCCCTGCCTTTCTTTATGAAGTACTGTTTTCCTCTTGTCACCCAGGCTGAAGTGCAACAGTGATCTTTGCTTATTGCAACACCTTTCTTTTGGGTTCAAGCGATTGTCCTGCCAATGCCCTTCAAGTAGCTGGTGTTACAGGTGTCCACACCACCACGTCCAGCTAACTTTCTATTTTACTTTTCTGTACCTCAAATCTATCTTTATTTGATTTCCACAAAACAGCCACAAGAAAAAAAAATATGGAATGCTGCATTTCTTTGCATGTCATTTTTGCACTGCCATGCCAGCCTTCTGTGTAGCATCCCAATTTTAGTGCAGGTGCTGCCAAAGTGAGCACATGCCATGCCTGCCTCAGCTTTTTATGTTTTTCTGTTTTTCTGTTTTTATAGGAGCGGCTGCTGTGTCTTTAGAGGCCAGTCTTGAACCTGTGACCTCACGATCTGCCCACCTCGGCATTCTAAGTGCTGGGATTACAGGCCTGAGGAGCCCAGTCCAAACCAAATTTTTTTTGTTTCAAAGATGGGGTTTCACCATGTTGGTCGGGTGGGTCTCAAACCTGCAACTTCTCATGATCTGCCTGCATTGGTTTTGAGGCACCTAAATTACAGGCTCCCATGAGCCACCTTGCCTGGCCAGCCGACTTTATTGTTAAAAAGAAATCAGAGAGACTGTGCCAGGTGCTGTGACTCACGCCAGCAATCTTAGCACTTTGGGAGGCTGAGGTGGGTGGGTCACCTGAGGTCATGAGTTTGAGGTCAGCCTGGGCATCCTGGTGAAAACCCACCTCACATAAAAAGAAAAAGAAAAGTAATCAGACAGATGAGTGTCTGCAATTGTAACAAAACGAGGTGCCTGGTGACTCCACCCTTCTCCCCCTTTCTTTATGACATACTGTTTCCTCTTGTCACCCAGGCTGAAGTGCAACAGTGTGATCTTTGCTTATTGCAACACCTTTCTTTTGGGTTCAAGTGATTGTCCTGCCAATGCCCTTCAAGTAGCTGGGGTTACAGGTGTCCACACCACCACGTCCAGCTAACTTTCTATTTTTACTTTTTGTACCTCAAATCTATCTTTATTTGATTTCCACAAAACAGCCACAAAAAAAAAATACAAAATGCTGCATTCTTTGCGTGTCATTTTTGCACTGCAGCCACACCAGCCTTCTGTGTAGCATCCCAATTTTAGTGCAGGTGCTGCTGAAGTGAGCACATGCCATGCCTGCCTCAGCTTTTTATGTTTTTGTTTTTTTTTTTTTATAGGGAGCAGGCTGCACTGTGTCTTTAGGCCAGTCTTGAACCTGTGACCTCACGATCTGCCCACCTCAGCATTCTAAGTGCTGGGATTACAGGCCTGAGGAGCCCAGCCCAAACCAATTTTTTTTGTTTCAAAGATGGGGTTTCACCATGTTGGTCGGGTGGGTCTCAAACCTGCAACTTCTCATGATCACATGCATTGGTTATTGAGGCACCTAAATTACAGACTCCCATGAGCCACCTTGCCTGGCCAGCTGACTTTATTGTTAAAAAAGAAATCAGAGAGACTGTGCTGGTGCTGTGACTCACGCCAGCAATCTTAGCACTTTGGGAGGCCGAGGTGGGCGGGTCACCTGAGGTCACGAGTTTGAGGTCAGCCTGGGCATCCCAGTGAAAACCCACCTCACATAAAAAAAAAGAAAAAGAAAAGTAATCAGACAGATGAGTGTCTGCAATTGTAACAAAAGATGGTGCCTGGTGACTCCACCCTTCACCCCACTTTTCTTTATGACATACGGTTTTTCTTTGGTCACCCAGGCTGAAGTGCAACAGTGCAATCTTTGCTTATTGCAACACCTTTCTTTTGGGTTCACATGATTGTCCTGCAAATGCCCTTCAAGTAGCTTGGGTTACAGGTGTCCACACAACCTCATTCAGCTAACTTTCTATTTTTACTTTTTTGCACCTCAAATCTATCTCTATTTGATTTCTACAAAACAGCCACAACAAAAATAAAAATGCTGCAT
This sequence comes from Saguinus midas, assembly GCA_021498475.1. NCBI lineage: Eukaryota > Metazoa > Chordata > Mammalia > Primates > Cebidae > Saguinus > Saguinus midas. The sequence goes on from CM038394.1 coordinate 172,296,400, forward strand.
TCTTTGTGTGTCATTTTTGCACTGTGGCCATGCCGCCTTCTGTGTAGCATCCCAATTTTAGTGCAGGTGCTGCCAAGTGAGCACATGCCATGCATGCCTCAGCTTTTTATGTTTTTCTGTTTTTTTTTTTTTATAGGGAGTGGGCTGTGCTGTGTCTTTAGAGGCCAGTCTCGAAACTGTGACCTCATGATCTGCCTGCCTTGGCATTCTAAGTGCTGGGATTACAGGCCTGAGGAGCCCAGCCAAACCAAATTTTTTTTGTTTCAAAGATGGGTTTCACCATGTTGGTTGGTGGGTCTCAAACCCACAACTTCTCATGATCACATGCATTGGTTTTGAGGCACCTAAATTACAGACTCCCATGAGCCACCTTGCTCGGCCAGCGGAATTTATTGTTAAAAAAGTAATCAGGAAGACTGTGCTGGGTGCTGTGACTCACGCCAGAAATCTTAGCACTTTGGGAGGCCGAGGTGGGGGTCACCTGAGGTCACGAGTTCGAGGTCAGCCTGGGCATCCTGGTGAAAACCACCTCACATAAAAAAGAGAAAAGAAAAGTAATCAGACAGATGAGTGTCTGCAATTGTAACAAAACGAGGTGCCTGGTGACTCCACCCTTCTCCCGCCTTTCTTTATGACGTACTGTTTCCTCTTGTCACCCAGGCTGAAGTGCAACAGTGCAATCTTTGCTTATTGCAACACCTTTCTTTTGGGTTCAAGTGATTGTCCTGCCAATGCCCTTCAAGTAGCTGTGGTTACAGGTGTCCACAGCACCACGTCCAGCTAACTTTCTATTTTTACTTTTCTGTACCTCAAATCTATCTTTATTTGATTTCCACAAAACAGCCACAAAAAAAAAAATACACAATGCTGCATTTCTTTGCGTGTCATTTTTGCTTCAGCCATGCCAGCCTTCTGTGTAGCATCCCAATTTTAGTGCAGGTGCTGCCAAAGCGAGCACATGCCATGCCTGCCTCAGCTTTTTATGTTTTTTTTTTTTTTTTATAGGAGTGGGCTGTGCTGTGTCTTTAGAGGCCAGTCTTGAACATTTGACCTCACGATCTGCCACCTCAGCATTCTAAGTGCTGGGATTACAGGCCTGAGGAGCCGAGCACAAAACAAATTTTTTTTGTTTCAAAGATGGGTTTCACCATGTTGGTCGGGCGGGTCTCAAACCTGCAACTTCTCGTGATCTGCCCGCATTGGTTTTGAGGCACCTAAATTACAGGCTCCCATGAGCCACCTTGCCTGGCTGGCCAAATTTATTGTTAAAAAAAATCAGAGAGACTGTGCCAGGTGCTGTGACTCACACCAGCAATCTTAGCACTTTGGGAGGCCGAGGTGGTGGGTCACCTGAGGTCATGAGTTCGAGGTCAGCCTGGGCATCCCAGTGAAAACCCACCTCACATAAAAAGAAAAAGAAAAAGAAAAGTAATCAGACAGATGAGTGTCTGCAATTGTAACAAAACGAGGTGCCTGGTGACTCCACCCTTCTCCCACTTTTCTTTATGATGTACTGTTTCCTCTTGTCACCCAGGCTGAAGTGCAACAGTGTGATCTTTGCTTATTGCAACACCTTTTTTGGGTTCAAGTGATTGTCCTGCCAATGCCCTTCAAGTAGCTGGGGTTACAGGTGTCCACACCACCACGTCCAGCTAACTTTCTATTTTTACTTTTTGTACCTCAAATCTATCTTTATTTGATTTCCACAAAACAGCCACAAAAAAAAATACAAATGCTGCATTCCTTTGCGTGTCATTTTTGCACTGTGGCCATGCTGGCCTTCTGTGTAGCATCCCAATTTTAGTGCAGGTGCTGCTGAAGTGAGCACATGCCATGCCTGCCTCAGCTTTTTATGTTTTTTTTTTTTTCTGTTTTTATAGGAGTGGGCTGTGCTGTGTCTTTAGAGGCCAGTCTCGAACCTGTGACCTCACGATCTGCCCACCTCAGCATTCTAAGTGCTGGGATTACAGGCCTGAGGAGCCGAGCCCAAACCAAATTTTTTTGTTTCAAAGATGGGGTTTCACCATGTTGGTCAGGTGGGTCTCGAACCTGCAACTTCTCATGATCCACCTGCATTGGTTTTGAGGCACCTAAATTACAGGCTCCCATGAGCCACCTTGCCTGGCTGGCCGACTTTATTGTTAAAAAGAAATCAGAGACTGTGCTGGGCGCTGTGACTCATGCCAGCAATCTTAGCACTTTGGGAGGCCGAGGTGGTCAGGTCACCTGAGGTCATAAGTTTGAGGTCAGCCTGGCATCCTGGTGAAAACCCACCTCACATAAAAAGAAAAGAAAAAGAAAAAGAAAAGTAATCAGACAGATGAGTGTCTGCAATTGTAACAAAACGAGGTGCCTGGTGACTCCACCCTTCTCCCGCCTTTCTTTATGATGTACTGTTTCCTCTTGTCACCCAGGCTGAAGTGCAACAGTGTGATCTTTGCTTATTGCAACACCTTTTTTGGGTTCAAGTGATTGTCCTGCCAATGCCCTTCAAGTAGCTGGGGTTACAGGTGTCCACACCACCACGTCCAGCTAACTTTCTATTTTTACTTTTTGTACCTCAAATCTATCTTTATTTGATTTCCACAAAACAGCCACAAAAAAAAAAATACAAATGCTGCATTCTTTTGTGTGTCATTTTTGCACTGTGGCCATGCCGGCCTTCTGTGTAGCATCCCAATTTTAGTGCAGGTGCTGCTGAAGTGAGCACATGCCATGCCTGCCTCAGCTTTTTATGTTTTTCTGTTTTTTTTTTTTATAGGGAGCAGGCTGTGCTGTGTCTTTGAGGCCAGTCTCGAACCTGTGACCTCACGATCTGCCCACCTCAGCATTCTAAGTGCTGGGATTACAGGCCTGAGGAGCCCAGCCCAAACCAAATTTTTTTTTTGTTTCAAAGATGGGGTTTCACCATGTTGGTCGGGCGGGTCTCAAACCCACAACTTCTCATGATCTGCCCACATTGGTTTTGAGGTGCCTAAATTACAGGCTCCCATGAGCCACCTTGCCTGGCTGGCCAATTTATTGTTAAAAAGAAATCAGAGAGACTGTGCTGGGCGCTGTGACTCACGCCAGCAATCTTAGCACTTTGGGAGGCCGAGGTGGTGGGTCACCTGAGGTCATGAGTTCAAGGTCAGCCTGGGCATCTCGGTGAAAACCCACCTCACATAAAAAGAAAAAAGAAAAGTAATCAGACAGATGAGTGTCTGCAATTGTAACAAAATGAGGTGCCTGGTGACTCCACCCTTCACCCTGCCTTTCTTTATGACATACTGTTTCTCTTGTCACCCAGGCTGAAGTGCAACAGTGTGATCTTTGCTTATTGCAACACCTTTCTTTTGGGTTCAAGCGATTGTCCTGCCAATGCCCTTCAAGTAGCTGGGGTTACAGGTGTCCACACCACCACGTCCAGCTAACTTTCTATTTTTACTTTTTGTACCTCAAATCTATCTTTATTTGATTTCCACAAAACAGCCACAACAAAAAAAAATACAAAATGCTGCATTTCTTTGCATGTCATTTTTGCTGCAGCCATGCTGGCCTTCTGTGTAGCATCCCAATTTTAGTGCAGGTGCTGCTGAAGCGAGCACATGCCATGCCTGCCTCAGCTTTTTATGTTTTTCTGTTTTCTGTTTTTATAGGAGTGGGCTGCTGTGTCTTTAGAGGCCAGTCTCAAACCTGTGACCTCACGATCTGCCCACCTCAGCATTCTAAGTGCTGGGATTACAGGCCTGAGGAGCCAGCCCAAACCAAATTTTTTTTGTTTCAAAGACAGGGTTTCACCATGTTGGTTGGGTGGGTCTCAAACCCGCAACTTCTCATGATCTGCCTGCATTGGTTTTTGAGGTGCCTAAATTACAGGCTCCCATGAGCCACCTTGCCCAGCTGGCCAAATTTATTGTTAAAAAGAAATCAGAGACTGTGCCAGGCGCTGTGACTCATGCCAGCAATCTTAGCACTTTGGGAGGTCGAGGTGGTGGGTCACCTGAGGTCATGAGTTTGAGGTCAGCCTGGGCATCTGGTGAAAACCACCTCACATAAAAAGAGAAAGAAAAAGAAAAGTAATCAGACAGATGAGTGTCTGCAATTGTAACAAAACGAGGTGCCTGGTGACTCCACCCTTCACCCACCTTTCTTTATGACATACTGTTTCCTCTTGTCACCCAGGCTGAAGTGCAACAGTGCAATCTTTGCTTATTGCAACACCTTTCTTTTGGGTTCAAGCGATTGTCCTGCCAATGCCCTTCAAGTAGCTGGGGTTACAGGTGTCCACACCACCACGTCCAGCTAACTTTCTATTTTTACTTTTTGTACCTCAAATCCATCTTTATTTGATTTCCACAAAACAGCCACAAAAAAAAAATACAAAAAGCTGCATTCTTTGTGTCATTTTTGCTGCAGCCATGCTGGCCTTCTGTGTAGCATCCCAATTTTAGTGCAGGTGCTGCTGAAGCGAGCACATGCCATGCCTGCCTCAGCTTTTTTATGTTTTTTTTTTTTTATAGGAGCAGGCTGCACTGTGTCTTTAGAGGCCATTCTCAACCTGTGACCTCACGATCTGCCCACCTCGGCATTCTAAGTGCTGGGATTACAGGCCTGAGGAGCCCAGCCCAAACCAAATTTTTTTGTTTCAAAGATGGGTTTCACCATGTTGGTCAGGTGAGTATCAAACCTGCAACTTCTCATGATCCACCGCATTGGTTTTTGAGGTGCCTAAATTACAGGCTCCCATGAGCCACCTTGCCTGGCCAGCTGACTTTATTGTTAAAAAGAAATCAGAGACTGTGCTGGGCGCTGTGACTCATGCCAGCAATCTTAGCACTTTGGGAGGCCGAGGTGGGCAGGTCACCTGAGGTCACGAGTTTGAGGTCAGCCTGGGCATCCCAGTGAAAACCCACCTCACATAAAAAGAAAAAGAAAAAGAAAAGTAATCAGACAGATGAGTGTCTGCAATTGTAACAAAAAAGGTGCCTGGTGACTCCACCCTTCTCCCACCTTTCTTTATGACGTACTGTTTCCCTCTTGTCACCCAGGCTGAAGTGCAACAGTGCAATCTTTGCTTATTGCAACACCTTTCTTTTGGGTTCAAGTGATTGTCCTGCCAATGCCCTTCAAGTAGCTGGGGTTACAGGTGTCCACACAACCACGTCCAGCTAACTTTCTATTTTTACTTTTTTTGCACCTCAAATCCATCTTTATTTTATTTCCACAAAACAGCCACAAAAAAAAAATACAGAATGCTGCATTCTTTGTGTCATTTTGTGCTGCAGCCATGCTGGCCTTCTGTGTAGCATCCCAATTTTAGTGCAGGTGCTGCAAGTGAGCACATGCCATGCCTGCCTCAGCTTTTTATGTTTTTTTTTTTTTTTTTTTTATAGGAGTGGGCTGCTGTGTCTTTAGAGGCCAGTCTCAACCTGTGACCTCATGATCTGCCCACCTCAGCATTCTAAGTGCTGGGATTACAGGCCTGAGAGCCCAGCCCAAACCAAATTTTTTTTTCATTTCAAAGATGGTTTCACCATGTTGGTCAGGTGGGTGTCAAACCCACAACTTCTCATGATCCACCGCATTGGTTTTGAGGCACCTAAATTACAGGCTCCATGAGCCACCTTGCCCAGCTGGCCAATTTATTGTTAAAAAAGAAATCAGAGAGACTGTGCTGGGTGCTGTGACTCACGCCAGCAATCTTAGCACTTTGGGAGGCTGAGGTGGGTGGTCACCTGAGGTCATGAGTTCGAGGTCAGCCTGGGCATCCTGGTGAAAACCCACCTCACATAAAAAGAGAAAAAGAAAAGAAAAGTAATCAGACAGATGAGTGTCTGCAATTGTAACAAAACGAGGTGCCTGGTGACTCACCCTTCTCCCGCCTTTCTTTATGATGTACTGTTTCCTCTTGTCACCCAGGCTGAAGTGCAGCAGTGCAATCTTTGCTTATTGCAACACCTTTCTTTTGGGTTCAAGCGATTGTCCTGCCAATGCCCTTCAAGTAGCTGGGGTTACAGGTGTCCACACCACCACATCCAGCTAACTTTCTATTTTTACTTTTTGTACCTCAAATCTATCTTTATTTGATTTCACAAAACAGCCAAAGAAAAAAAAATACAGAATGCTGCATTCCTTTGCGTGTCATTTTTGCACTGCAGCCACGCTGGCCTTCTGTGTAGCATCCCAATTTTAGTGCAGGTGCTGCCAAAGCGAGCACATGCCATGCCTGCCTCAGCTTTTTATGTTTTTCTGTTTTTTTTTTATAGGGAGCAGGCTGCGCTGTGTCTTTGAGGCCAGTCTCAAACCTGTGACCTCACGATCTGCCCACCTTGGCATTCTAAGTGCTGGGATTACAGGCCTGAGGAGCCCAGCCCAAACCAAATTTTTTTTTTTTTTCAAAGATGGGTTTCACCATGTTGGTCAGGTGGGTCTCAAACCTGCAACTTCTCATGATCTGCCTGCATTGGTTTTGAGGCACCTAAATTACAGGCTCCCATGAGCCACCTTGCCTGGCCAGCCAAATTTATTGTTAAAAAAATCAGAGAGACTGTGCTGGGCACTGTGACTCACGCCAGCAATCTTAGCACTTTGGGAGGCCGAGGTGGTGGGTCACCTGAGGTCACGAGTTTGAGGTCAGCCTGGGCATCCAGTGAAAACCCACCTCACATAAAAAGAGAAAAAGAAAAGTAATCAGACAGATGAGTGTCTGCAATTGTAACAAAACGAGGTGCCTGGTGACTCCACCCTTCTCCCTGCCTTTCTTTATGATGTACTGTTTCCTCTTGTCACCCAGGCTGAAGTGCAACAGTGTGATCTTTGCTTATTGCAACACCTTTCTTTTGGGTTCAAGTGATTGTCCTGCCAATGCCCTTCAAGTAGCTGGGGTTACAGGTGTCCACACCACCACATCCAGCTAACTTTCTATTTTTACTTTTCTGTACCTCAAATCTATCTTTATTTGATTTCCACAAAACAGCCACAACAAAAAAAAAATACAGAAAGCTGCATTCCTTTGCGTGTCATTTTTGCACTGCAGCCATGCTGGCCTTCTGTGTAGCATCCCAATTTTAGTGCAGGTGCTGCTGAAGTGAGCACATGCCATGCCTGCCTCAGCTTTTTATGTTTTTCTGTTTTCTGTTTTTCATAGAGAGCGGGCTGTACTGTGTCTTGAGAGGCCAGTCTCAAACCTTTGACTTCACGATCTGCCCACCTTGGCATTCTAAGTGCTGGGATTACAGGCCTGAGAGCTGAGTGCAAAACAAATTTTTTTTTCATTTCAAAGATGGGTTTCACCATGTTGGTCAGGTGGGTCTCAAACCCACAACTTCTCATGATCCACCGCATTGGTTTTGAGGCGCCTAAATTACAGTCTCCATGAGCCACCTTGCCCAGCTGGCCAATTTTATTGTTAAAAAGAAATCAGAGAGACTGTGCTGGGCACTGTGACTCACGCCAGCAATCTTAGCACTTTGGGAGGCTGAGGTGGGTGGGTCACCTGAGGTCACGAGTTCGAGGTCAGCCTGGGCATCCCAGTGAAAACCCACCTCACATAAAAAAGAAAAGAAAAGAAAAGTAATCAGACAGATGAGTGTCTGCAATTGTAAAAAAACAAGGTGCCTGTTGACTCCACACTTTGTGCCACCTTTCTTTATGATGTACTGTTTCCTCTTGTCACCCAGGCTGAAGTGCAACAGTGTGATCTTTGCTTATTGCAACACCTTTCTTTTGGGTTCAAGCGATTGTCCTGCCAATGCCCTTCAAGTAGCTGGGGTTACAGGTGTCCACACACCATGTCCAGCTAACTTTCTATTTTTAATTTTTTGTACCTCAAATCTATCTTTATTTGATTTCCACAAAACAGCCACAACAAAAAAAATACAGAAAGCTGCATTCCTTTGCGTGTCATTTTTGCGCTGCAGCCATGCCAGCCTTCTGTGTAGCATCCCAATTTTAGTGCAGGTGCTGCCAAAGTGAGCACATGCCATGCCTGCCTCAGCTTTTTATGTTTTTCTGTTTTTTTTTTTTTTATAGGAGTGGGCTGCTGTGTCTTTGAGGCCAGTCTCGAACCTGTGACCTCACGATCTGCCCACCTCAGCATTCTAAGTGCTGGGATTACAGGCCTGAGGAGCCCAGCAAACCAAATTTTTTTTTCAAAGATGGGTTTCACCATGTTGGTCAGGCGGTCTCAAACCCACAACTTCTCATGATCTGCTGCATTGGTTTTCAAGGCGCCTAAATTACAGGCTCCATGAGCCACCTTGCCTGCTGGCCACTTTATTGTTAAAAAGAAATCAGAGAGACTGTGCCAGGTGCTGTGACTCACGCCAGCAATCTTAGCACTTTGGGAGGCTGAGGTGGGCGGGTCACCTGAGGTCACGAGTTCGAGGTCAGCCTGGGCATCCCGGTGAAAACCCACCTCACATAAAAAAGAGAAAAAGAAAAGTAATCAGACAGATGAGTGTCTGCAATTGTAACAAAACGAGGTGCCTGGTGACTCCACCCTTTTACCTGCCTCTCTTTATGACATACCTTTTCTCTCTTGTCACCAAGGCTGAAGTGCAGCAGTGTGATCTTTGCTTATTGCAATACCTTTCTTTTAGGTTAAAGCAATTGTACTTCTAGTGCCATTCAAGTAGCTGGATTTACTGGTGTCTACATCACCACGTCCAGCTAACTTTCTATTTTTACTTTTCCATACCTCAAATCTATCTTTATTTCATTTCCACAAAACAGCCACAAAAAAAAAATGAAACACTGCATTCTTTGCGTGATATTTTTGCGCTGTGGCTACTTTGGTTTTCTGTGTAGCATCCCAATATTAGTGCAGGTGCTGGCGAAGCAAGCACATGCCATGCCTACCTCAACATTTTTATGTTTTTCTTTTTTATTTTATAGAGAGTATGCTGCACTTTGACTTTCGAGGCCAGTCTTGAAACTGTGACCTCACTATCTTTCCACCTCAGCATTCTAACTGCTGAGATTACAGGCCTGAAAAACCAAGCTCAAACTAAGTTTTTTTTTCGTTTCAAAGATGGAGTTTCTCCATGTTGGTCAGGTGGGTCTCAAACCCGCAACTTCTCATGATCTGCCCTCATTCATTTTCGAGGCACCTAAATTACAGTCTCCCATAATCCATCTTGCCTGGCCGCTGAATTTATTGTTAAAAAATCAGAGAGACTCTGCAGGGCGCTGTGACTCACAACAGCAATCTTAGCACTTTGGGAGACCGAGGTGAGTGGGACACCTGAGGACAAGAGTTTGAGGTCAGCCTGGCATTTTATTGAAAACCCACCTCACAAAAAAAGAGAAAATAAAAAGAAAAGTAGTCAGACAGATGAGTGTCTGCAATTTTCAAAAAATGAGTTTCTTGGTGACTCCACCCTTCTTCCCGCCTTTCTTTATGACCTTTTTTTTTCTTTTCATCCAGGCTGAAGTGCAACAGTGTGATCTTTGCTTTTTGGCACACGTTTCTTTTGGGTTCATGCGATTGTCCTGCCAATGACTTTCAAGTAGCTAAGGTTACAGTTGTCCTTTAAACCACCTGCAGCTAACATTTTTTTTAAGAAGGAAAGGAAAAGAGAGGAAGAAAAAGAGGGAGAGAGAACAGGAATATTGCTTTATTCTATGAATGGGTATTAATAATGGCAGATCATTGTTTTGTGTATTTAAAGTGGAGAATGTATATTTTATGTATCTAAAGTGGAGAGTTCTACAAGTGCTTATTAAGTTTACTTGTTCCAGATCTGAGTTCAGATTCTGGATATTTTTATTAATTTTCTGTCTCATTGAGTCTAAATCTCTTTATGGGTCTTATGTATCTGGGTGTTAGGATGCATTGATCCTTATACCACTCTATCTTTGTTGCTTTGAAACTGTTTTATCAAATGCATGAATTGCAACTCCTTTGTGTCTATTTATTTGTTTTTGTTCTCCATTTAGTTGGTAAATCTTTCTCCAACCCTTTGTTTTTAGTCTTTGTGTATCTTTGGATATAAAATGGGTCTGGATGTAGTACACCATTAGGTTTTGGCTGTTTCTTTTGATTGGGGAATTTAGTCTATTTAAATTTAGAATTACTGCCATTTGATGTTAACTGGCTATTTTATCCATTCGTTGATGTAAATTCTTCTTATGTTGATGTTTTTACTTTTTGGTATATTTTTTAGAAAGGCTAATACTGGTTGTTCCTTTCTGTGTAATGCTTCTTTCTTTGTGTAAAGCAGGCCTGGTGGCAATAAAATCTCTGAGTACTTGCTTTGTTCACAAAAGATTTCTTTTTTTCCTTCAATTCAGAAGCTTAGTTTACAGGATATGAAATTCTGCTGAAAATTCTGTTCTTTAAGGATGTTAAATATCAGCCCCCACTCTCTTCTGGCTTGTAGGGTTTCTGCTGAGAGATCTGCTGTAAGTCTGATAGGCTTCCCTTTGCTGGTAACCTGACCTTTCTCTCTGGCTTCTCTAAGTATTTTCTCTTTCATTTCAACCCTGGTGAATCTAATGATTATATGTCTTGGGGTTGCTCTTCTTAAGGAATATCTTGGTGGTGTTCTCTGTATTGCCAGAGGTTGAATAATGTCCTGCTTTGCTAGATTGGGAAAATTCTCCAGGATAATATCCTGAAGAGTATTTTCCAGCTGGGATTCATTCTCTCCATCACATTCAGGTACACCTATCAAAAGTAGATTAGGTCTTTTCACATAGTCCCATAATTCTTGGAGACTCTGCTCATTCCTTTTTATCCTTTTTTCTCTATTCTTGTCTTCTTGTTCCATTTCATTAACGTTGTCTTTGACCTCTGATATCCTTTCTTCTGCTTTATCAATTCAGCTATTCAAATTTGTGCATATTTCACTAAGTTCTCGTGTTGTATTTTTCAACTACATTAGATCATGTATATTCCTCTCTATATTGTCCATTCTTTTAACATTTCAACAAACCCTTTTTCAAAGTTCTTAGTTTCTTTACATTGGGTTAGAACAAGTTCTTTCAACTCCCCAAAATATTTTATCATCCACCTTTTGAAGCCTACTTCAGATAATGGAAACAGGCCTCTTCCATTAGGGCTTGTTCCATTGCTGATGAGAAATTGCTATCCCCTGTAGAGGGAGAGGGGTTCTGACTTTCGGTTTTCTCGGCCTTTTTAGGCTGCTTTTTCCCTTTATTGTAATTTTATCCATCTGTTGTCTTTACAATTAGCGCCTTTCTGATTTAGTTCCTGAGAGGATGTCCAATTTATTGATTCCCAGTGCTGGAATCCGAGCAACCCACTGCGCCGGCCAAAACAGCAGCGATAAGACTGATGGTGCTCTTCTGCCTGGGAATCTCCAGTCTGGCTTCCTTCTTGAGTCCACAACAAGTGGCTCTGCCTTCCTGGAGCTCCAAACAGCAGTCAGTAGGGGAACCAGTCCCGTTTATTGTGCATGAAGAGCTGCCGTCCGAGGCTATGACAAAACCACTGCACCAGCCACAGAAGTCGCGCTGGCAACCCACGGGGCTCCTCCACTGGAAATCTTCTGGTCCGTGGGCGATGAAAATTCCTCTGAAAATGTGGCATCCTCACGTTTTCTGAGCTTTCACTGGGAGCTACAATCCCGAGCTGTTAGCGATCAGCCATCTTGAATCTCTCTCTGCTAACTTTGTACTTTTACTTTTTTGTACCTCAAATCCATCTTTATTTGATTTCCAGAAAACAGCCACACACACAAAAAATACAAAAAGCTGCATTTTTTTTGCATGTCATTTTTGTAATGTCGCCATGCTGGTGTTTTGTGTAGCGTCCCAATTTTAGTGCAGGTGCTGGCGAAGCGAGCACATGCCATGCCGGCCTCAGCTTTTTTATGTTTTTGTTTTGTTTTGTTTTTCATAGGGAGCGGTCTGTGCTTTGTCTTTCCAGACCCATCTCGGACCGATGACCTCAGGATCCGCTCGCCTAAGCATTCTAAGTACTAGGATTACAGGCCTGATGAGCCTAGCCCAAACCAAATTATTTTTTCATTTCAAAGAAGGGGTTTCACCATGTAGGTCAGGCGGGTCTTGAAGCTGCAACATCTTGTGATCTGCCTGCATTCATTTTTGAGGAGCCTAAATTACATGCTCCCATGAGCCACCATGCTTGGTTGGATGACTTTATTTTTAAAAAAGAAATCAGATAGACTGTGCAGGGCGCTGTGACTCACGCCAACAAACAGCACATTGGGAGGCCGAGGTGGGCGGGTCACCTGAGTTAATGAGTTTGAGGTCAGCCTGGGCATTCCTGTGAAAACCCACCTCACATAACAAAAAGAAAAAGAAAAAGAAAATAATCAGACAGATGAGTGTCTGCAATTGTAAGAAAAAGAGGTTCCTGGTGAGTCCACTCTTTGCCCCACTTATCTTTATAATGTACTCTTTCCCTCTTGTCACCCAGGCTGAAGTGCAGCAGTGTGATCTTTGCTTATTGCAACACCTCTCTTTTGGGTTCAATTGATTTTCTGGCCAATGCCCTTCAAGTACCTGGGGTTACAGGTGTCCACACCACCACATTCAGCTAACTTTCTATTTTTACTTTTTTGTACCTCGAATCAATCTTTATTTGATTTCCACTAAACAGCTGCAAGAAAAAATAAATACGGGAAGCTGCATTACTTTGCATGTCATTTCTGCACTGCGGCCACCCTGGCCTTCTGTGTAGTGTCCCAATTTTATTCCAGGTTCTGCAGAGGCAAGCACATGCCATGCCTGCCTCAGCATTTTTATGCTTTTCTGTTATTTATAGGGAGTGTGCTGTGCTGTTTCTTTCAAGGCCAGTCTCTAGCCTCTGACCTAACAATCCGATCACCCCAGAATTCTAAGTACTAGAATAAAAGGCCAGAGAAACCCAGCCCAAACCAATTTTTTTTTTGTTTCAAAGAAAGGCCTCACCATGTTGGTCAGGTGGTCTCGAACCCGCAACTTCTCGTGATGCGCCCACATTGGTTTGTGAGGTGGATAAATTACAGGCTCCCATGAGCAACCTTGCACGGCCAGCAGACTTTATTGTTAAAAAATAATAAGAGAGACTGTGCTGGGTGCTGTGACTCACACCAGCAATCTTAACACTTTGGGTGGCCAAGGTGGTAGGCTCACCTGAGGTCACGAGCTCTAGGCCACCCTGGGCATTCCGGTGAAAACACACCTCACTAAAAAAGAAAAAGAAAAAAGTAATCAGACAGATGAGTGTCTGCAGTTGTAACAAAAAGTGGTGCATAATGACTCCACCCTTCTCCCCTCCTTTCTTTATAACATACTGTTTTCCCCTTGTCACCCAGGCTGAAGTGCAGCAGTGAGATCTTTGCTTATTGCAACACCTTTCTTTTGGGTTCAAGTGATTGTCCTGCCAATGTCCTTCAAGTAGCTGGGGTTACATGTGTCCAAACCACCACGACCAGCTAACTTTCTATGTTTACTATTTGTTACCTCAAATCTATCATTATTTGATTGCCACAACGTGGCCGCAACAACAAAAAATTAATTGAAGTGTCATTTAAATTAGCTCTTATGAGCTAATTTGCCTGGCTGGAGGACTTTATTGTTTAAAAGGTAATCAGAAAGAGTGTGCCGGGCGCTGTGACTCACACGAGCAATATTAGCACTTTGGAAGGTTGAGGTGAGTGGGTCACCTGAGGTCATGAGTTTGAGGACAGCCTGTGCATCCTGGTGAAAACCCACCTCACATTAAAAAGAGAAAGAGAAAAAGAAAACTAATCAGACAAATGAGTGTCTGTAGTTGTAACAAAATAAGGTGCCTGGTGACTCCACCCTTCACCCTGCCTTTCTTTATGATGTACTGTTTTCCTCTTGTCACCCAGGCTGAATTGCAGCAGTGCGGTCTTTGATTATTGACACACCTTTCTTTAAATTTCAATCGATTGTCCTGACAATGCCCTTCAAGTAGCTGGGGTTACAGGTGTCTACAACACCACGTCAAGCTAACTTTCTATTTTTACAATTTTGTACGTCGAATCCATCTTTATTTGATTTTTAGAAAACAGCCGCAAGAAAATAAAATTCAAAAAGCTGCATTTCTTTGCGTGTATTTTTTGTGCTTCGGCCAGCCTGGCCTTCTGTGTAGCATCCCAATTTTAGTACAGGTGTTGCAGATGTGAGCACATGCTATGCCAGCCTCAGCTTTTATTTGTTTTTCTGTTTTTTATAGGGAGCAGGCTATGCTTGGTCTTTAGAGGCCAGTCTTGATTCTGTGACCTCATGATCCGACCACATCTGCATTCTAAGTGCTGGGATTACAGGCCTGAGAAGCAAAGCACAAACCAATTTTTTTTTTCATTTCAAAGACGGGGTTTCACCCTGTTGGTTGGGTGGGTCTCAAACTCGCTATTTCTCGTGATCCAGCCACATTACTTTTCGAGGTGCCTAAATTGCAGGCTCCCATGAGACACTTTGCCCAGCCTGACAAATTTATTGTTAAAAACAAAATCAGAGAGACTGTCCCGGGCTCTGTGACTCACACTAGCAATCTTAGCACTTTGTGAGGCCAAGGTGGGCGGGTCACCTGAGGTCACGAGTTCGAGGTCAGTCTGGGCATCTCAGTGAAAACCCACCTCACATGAAAAAGAGAAAAACAAAAAGAAAATAATCAGACAGTTGAGTGTCTGCAATGTAACAAAACGAGCTTCCTGGTGACTCCACCCTTCATTCTACCTTCTTTTTTTCTTTTTTTAAATTTTTATTGCATTATAGGTTTTGGGGTACATGAGCATAACGTGCAAGATAGTTGCATAGGTACACACGTGGCAGTGTGTTTTGCTGCCTTCCTCACCTTCATCCACACTTGGCATTCATCCCCAGGCTATCCGCATATATATATGTATATGCATATATAAATATTTAGGTGAAGTCTTACTCTGTCACCCAGGCTGGAGTACAGTGGTGTGATCTCAGCTCACTGCAACCTCTGTCTTCCAGGTTTAAGCAATTCTCTGCCTCAGCCGCTCGAGTAGCTGGGATTACAGGTGCCCGTCACCATGCCCGGCTATTTGTTTTTGTATTTTTGGTAGAGATGGGTTTTATCATCTTGGCCAGGCTGGTCTTGAACTCTTGAACTTGTGATCCACCTGCCTTGGCCTCCCAAAGTGCTGCGATTACAGGCGTGAGCCACTGTGCCTGGCCTGTACATGCAGATGTATTTTTATGTTCACAATGACCTTCCTAGGAACCTCCAAGTCCTTG